>VZQC01003608.1:876460-1011128 GCA_009823505.1 Rhizomys pruinosus
GGTCTGAGGCCTTGTCCCTCCCCAAGCTTGGTGCTTTTACCTAAAGGAGCAGCTCTGGCCAGTAGGTTTAATAATCTCTGGTACAACAGTTCCAGAACCTTGCAGCTCAGTCTGGCCTTGAACTTTCTCTGCAATCCAGGCTGACCTTGGACTCTCAATCCTCCTGTCTCGGCCTCCTCAGTATTGGGATTATAACTGTGCACCACCAGACCTGGCTGTTTACTCTTTGAGGAGATGCAAATTGAAACCAAAATGGTGATCTAGCACTACAGGCCTCTTAGAAGTGTAGACTTGGGCCCGGCATGGTGGCACACACCTTTAATCCTAGCACTTGGGAGGCAGAGGCAGGTGGATCTTTGTGAGTTCAAGGCCAGCCTGGTCTACACAGCGAATTCCAAAACAGCTGAGGCTACAGGGAGACCCTATCTCAAAAAGACCAAAAAAAAAAAAAAGAAGTGTAGACTTGGAGAAATTTGATAAGCGTTTTTTTTTTTTTTAAAGGATAAGTGTCTTTACCCAAGAAGCCATCACCACAGTCGAGACCACAAGGCCCAGGAGTTCCCTCCTGCCCCCTTTCCATCTCTTCCTGTTGCATCTCCAGGCAACTGCTGACACAATTAGTTTACATTTTCTAGGTCTTTGTACAAATAGCACAGACTGCCCTCTTCTCTTGGGGGGAGTCATTCTTTCATCCCACACGATTATTTTGAGTTCATAGTCGCCATGTATTGACAGTCCACCCCTATGTTACGAGGTCTCCACTAGGTTGGTCTGTCAAGTTTATCTCTCCATGTTCCTATTGATGGGCACCTGATTTATTTGCCCTTCTTGGCCACCACAAATAAAACTGCAAGGAACATTTGTTAAAGTCATTGCACCTGTTCATTCTTCCATTTTTCTTGGATAAATACCTTTGAGTAGGACAGCTGGACCGTGTCCTGTAGATGATATTGCAGACCACATTTTTAAAGAATCACAAACCATTTTCCAAAGACTTTGTACAATGTTTAAATCGCTACCATCCATGATTAAACTTCTAGTTTTCCACATTCTCGCCAGTGCTTCACAGGCTCAGTCTTTGACTATGGTCATTCCAAGCAGGGTCTGTGGCATCTCCTCCTGGTACTACTTTGCCTTTTTGTGATCACTGGGGATGCTGAGCATATTATCCAGCATTTGTCTGCTCTTCCTCTTCTGGTACCTTCCTTCTTTACAGAATTATCTGTTCCACTGATCTAATTTCAAAAACTGGCCTTTTTGTTTCCCTACCAAACTAAGATTTCTTTCTATTTTCTCGGGATAAGTCCATTACCCATCATATGAATCCCAGGTATCTTGGCCAAGTCCATAGCTTAAATCTTTATTCTCCTGACTTGGAGAAGTTGATACTTTTTTTTTGTCTTTTTGAGACAGGGTCTCCCTGTAGCCCCAGCTGACCTGGAACTCACTCTGTAGACCAGGCTGGCCTTGCACTCACAAAGATTCACCTGCCTCTGCCTCCCAAGTGCTAGGATTAAAGGCATGCACCACCACGCTCGGCTAAGAAACAACTTTTTAAAAACAAATTTTTTGGGGGGTCTTTTCGAGACAGGGTCTCCCTGTAGCCCCAGCTGTCCTGGAACTCAGACCAGGCTGGCCTTGAACTCACAAAGATCCGCCTGCCTCTGCCTCCTGAGTCCTAGGATTAAAGGCGTGCGCCACCACGCCTGGCTGAGACATTTCCTTTGAAAGTCCTCTTGGTATCAGTTTATATCCCAGTGTGTTTTATACCTGACAAAAACCTGCCTTTATTTTAAACCTCAGAATTTATATTTAAAAATAGAGGCTTACACTGGGCATGGTGGCATATACCTTTAATCCTGGCAGAGACAGGCAGAGCTCTGTGAGTTCAAGGCCAGCCTGGTCTACATAGTGAGCTCAGCTGGGGCTACAGGGAGATCCTGTCTCAAAGAGACCGAAAAAAAAAAATTACTTTTCAAATGAAAGGGTTAGCTTGTTAAGACTGGCTAGAATGAAGAAAACAAATGATACCAAATGCTGGAGAAGTTGTGGGGAAAGGGAACACTCATCCACTACTGGTGGGAATGTAACAACCACTGTGGAAAGCAGTGTGGAGAACCCTGAAAAGACTCAAAATGAGCCTGTCACCTGACCCAGCCATTTCACTCCTGGGTATATACCCACAAGACTCATCCTACCACAGAGAAACATGCACAGCCATGTTTACTACAGCTCTGTTCACAATAGCGAAGAGCTGGAACCAACCCAAGTGCCCCTCAACCGACAAGTGGATAGAGAAAATGTGGTACATCTTCACAATGGAATTATATGTAGTGGTAAAGAGAGATGACATCATGGACTTTGCAGGTAAATGGATAGAATTAGAAGATATTATGT
Organism: Rhizomys pruinosus; assembly: GCA_009823505.1. Lineage (NCBI taxonomy): Eukaryota > Metazoa > Chordata > Mammalia > Rodentia > Spalacidae > Rhizomys > Rhizomys pruinosus. The sequence continues at coordinate 878,858 of VZQC01003608.1, forward strand.
TTTTTTAATTTTATTTATTTTCGTATGTGTATGAATGTACTGTCTGCATGCAGGTTTGTGCACCCATGTCATACAATGCCGCGGAGGTCAGAAGAAGGGGTCAAATTCCCCTGGAACTGGAGTTAAAGACGGTTTTCATCTGCCATGTGGGTGCTGGGGATCGAACCCGGGTCCTCTGCAAGAGCAGTCGGCGCTCTTAACCGCTAGGCTATCTCTCCAGCCCCAGAAGATATTATGTTAAGTGAAGTAACACAGTCCCAGAAAAAAAAAACAACAAATGGTATCCCTCATCTGTGGATGCTAGTACCAATTACCTAGTTGTAAGGCAAACTGAGCAATATTAATGTTATATTCCTCATTATCTGAAAGCAACTATGCTCTTATATTTTGAATCCCTTAACAAGTTTTAGAATTAACCTACCATTTATTTTCAGACTTTGGAATTTTGGTATATGGGTGGAGGGTATGTATGCATATTTTAGAGAAATATAAAATCAAAATGGAAAAATGTGAATCCTGAAATATGATTTGGAAATAACATAGTTTGTTTTCAGATGACATAATTTTAGTATAGGTGATATATCTAATATATAATATATGCATATGTTATATATTATAATATTATATGTAATATTACAATATATATGCATATGTTGAAGCAATACAAGTTGGAGGGAACAACAACAACAACAAAAGAACTGGGACAAAAATACCCAGACTGAAACAGTGAAGTACTCCTAAAAACAATAATCCTCTGCTTTGAAAAAAACTCTGAAAAGACTCAGAAAAAGATGCAAGACATGTATGCATGAACTCAGATGGGATGGGGGGCATGGAAAGGGAAATGAGTCTAAATTGGATTGAGAAATGATGTATGATGTATGAAAAAGTTTAATAACAAAAATATATTTTAAAAAGGAAAAAAAAAAAAAGAAAAAGAGAGGGTTAGCTTATTTGAAGCAGCAGCTCAAGTTCTAGAAAGTTCTTTCACGTATGCAAGGTCTGGGTAAGTTTACCAAGACTGTTTAAATGTTTTCCTCTTATTCAGAGCTGTTAGGACGCCTAACTTTTTGTTCCTTGAGAGATCACAATTTTTCTCACTGTGGTACTTTTAGATCAGCTCCAAAGCATTTAGAATCCATCACATTCCTAATTTTACTTAGTTATTTCCTGGAAGGAATAATAAGCAGTGAAAACCCAATGCTCCGCATCAGGACACAACTCAGAAGTAAGTGAAGCCGCTCTTCAAAGCTCGTTCCTGCTCTCCCCACCATTCCCGTGGGAACTGGAGCTGACGGAGGTCGCTCTGATGCCGTCTTTGGTACAGTCGCCCATTTCCCTATTTTCACACTTTAGAAGAAACTAATTCAAAGAAAGTCTTGTTTTTTGAAATGTAATATTTTTCTCTCAGTGTTTTTCAAATCATGTTTCTCCAGAAACTCAGGACACTAAAGTGGAGCCAGCTGGCTCCCAAATCTAGACTGGAAGAGCGGGGACAGACACCCACGCCCAAGTCAGGGACAATGGCGAGGACCAGCGAGGACACTTCAAGTGGAATAAAGAAACGACTTGTGAAGAATCCCAGGGACCGAGCTAACACTGAACCTTACACTGAAGGCTAAGCGATCATTACCAAAAAAAAAAAAAAAAAGCCTATGCTTGCTATTAGAGGCGATACCTGCTGTAGCAGAGAACAGGCTTCAGCTGCAGGAAGGGGTGCATCAGCACCCACCTGGCGCTCCTCCCCCGCCCCAGGAAAAGACCTACAATGCCAACTTTGCCAGGGGAAAACAAACGACTGCAACATTTTTTCCTCTATTGTACTTTCCAGGACTTATGTAACTGCTCCCTTTAGATAAACAAATCTGTCCTGGACAGGTTGGGTGTTCAGGAGGGGGGCAATGAGAAGCCACAGCCTGGGTTGGGGCAGGGTCTGCCCATGGCAGTCAGACACAGATGGAGCTGCAGCTCCCTCAGGGCAGATGGCCCCACTGAGCTTTGGAAGATCTTGTTTCATGTTCTCTCATGCAAACAAACTATGGTGTTCCCGTGGTCAGTGCCGAGGCCTCCTCCTCTTCCCCTCTACTCCATGTGCCAGGGTTATTCCACTGCTTAATGAGAAACACAGGTCAACAGGCTCCAGCCATCCTCAGGCTGAAGGGACAGGAACAGAGCTGTCACAGGGCTCATTCAGAGCCTGAGCAGGTGAGCTGCGCAGAAGAGCAGAGGACTTCAGGAGCCTCTGGGCTGCAACTGTGACAACAGAGGCAGCAGAGGTGATCCAGGGCAGGACCTGTGCAGACCCGCCAAGTGGCAAGAGCCCCAGAGCCAGAGCAGGAGGACCAACAACCTACAACTAAGGCTGTTTTATATCCAGCAACAAAAGTGGCACAGGAAACGGACAATCCATCCACGTCATACAGTCCCTAGCAGGGGCCACCCATGGGTCCCAAACTGCAGAGTTTAGAGGTGACAATCATTAGGGAGGGGCAGGAAAATAATGACCTGAACAGTAGGAACAGAAAGTCAGGAAAGGGAAGTTCCAAGAGTTATGGCTTATAGCCAGACCATCTGGGCCCACACCTGGCTGTGCCGCTTTGTAGTTATGTGACCCCAGGAAACCTCAGTGCCTGGGCTATTGAGAGCCTGCAATGACAATGTCCCCAAATGCGTATCAAAATGCTAGACCTGGAGGGTGGGCGACATACAGCCGCTCCCATGATTACTCTTATTAGAGAAAAGAAGCCCTTGGGAAGCGGAGGTAGGAGGGTCAGGAATTCAAGGCCAGCCTTGGCTACATAGTGAGTTCAAGGCCAGCCTGGAATACATAAGACCCTGTCTCAAAAAAATGGGGGGAGGGAGAGAAAGAACAACATTCTTGACCACAATGTGGAACCTCCACTGGCTGCATCAGACAGCCTCACTGGGCTGGCCTCCAAAGCTTCGTTCCATCAATCCCTTTCCACGGACGATGGCCTCGTGCGAGGTAAGAATGGCCTTGAGAGCCATGCACTCAGGTGTCCTCATGTGCTGGATGCAGAGGGGCATCTGCGTGTCCTCACGTGCTGGTTGAAGAGGGGCATCTGCCAGCCACCAAGTACAGACACTACAGTTTACGTCAAGCCAGAAGAAAGAATGAAGGGAAGGGTAAAAGTACATGAAAAACGGAAAGCACAGAATGAAATTTAACTCAGCAGTACAGAGTAAGACTGAACAAACGTGAAAGCTTCATCTCCTGCTACAGTGCAAAGCCTCCTATCTTACACTAGGCAGAGCCAAAGGCTCTTACAACCTAAAACACAGCCAACGATATATAGAATAAAAGTCATACAATTTAATGAAGGAAGGAAAACCAAGGAATAAGGGAAACCAAGACCATTTTGCATAAGACATGTCATGATGAAACTGTAACTTATAAACAAAGTATAGACATGTCAAATGCATAGGGAAGAAGCCGTGAGAAATGCTGGGGGCGACACTGACATATATTTCTGTTCCTGACCAAGTTGTCAAAAATTAATAATTTGAATACCAAAATGCAATTTTAAGAGTAATTTGAGAGCTACTTACATGTGTATAATATTAATCCATAAGAAAAATATTAAATATTTCTCAAAATCCAGAAAGCATAGATGTCACATATTCTAAACCAATGTAAAGAAGTCAATGAAATCTACTTTTCAAAGGCATAGCCAAGATGGCTCAGTGAGGAAGTGACTACAAGTCTTTTTTTTTTTTTCCGGTCTTTTCGAGACAGGGTCTCCCTGTAGCCCCAGCTATCCTGGAACTCACTCTGTAGACCAGGCTGGCCTTGAACTCACAAAGATCCACCTGCCTCTGCCTCCCAAGTGCTGGGATTAAAGGCGTGCACCACCACGCCCAGCCATGACTACAAGTCTTATGACCTGAGTTTGATCCTGTGGGGTAGAGTGTATCCTTTCTGAAATGGATTTACAACTGGAGAACCTTAGAAGTACAAAGATGGTGTCTGGTTTACTTAGAGGGAGGGGCTAAGGGCAAAGTAGAGCCCACAGTGAGGTTCCCGAAATGCTGGCATACATTCCCACAATGCTCGCAGGAACACACGTGGAAATCTGGGACTTTGGGGCCCTGCTGGGGCACATAAAAGCCTGCCAGGGCCGGGCGTGGTGGTGCACACCTTTAATCCTAGCACTTGGGAGGCAGAGGCAGGCGGATCTTTGTGAGTTCAAGGCCAGCCTGGTCTACAGAGTGAGTTCCAGGACAGCTGGGGCTACAGAGAGACCCTGTCTCGAAAAGACCAAAAAAAAAAAAAAAAAAAAAAAAAAAGCCTTGCCAGGAAGCCAGGCATGGTGCACCACCACCTTTAAATCCCAAGCCACTCTGGAGCAGAGGCAGAGTTCAAGACAGGCCTGGTCTATACAGAGCTCCAAGGCCAGCTGGGACTAAAAAAAAAAAAAAAAAAAACTAAAAAGAAATAAAAAAAAAAAAAAAAAAAAGGCACACCCAGGATGGGGGGGTGGGCTCTATTAAGCCTGCTATATCTCCTCCTCTTCTTCTCTCTCTCTCTCTCTCTCCATTTTACCATCATGGGCAGAGGGCACAGAATCCATGCCAGGGCTCCAGGTGGCCATGTTGGGGAGTGTACGCTTTCCCCCATCTCTTTGGAGGCAAGCCTAGGAAATTCTCCAGTCTAAGATCAGAGAGTCGGCTCTTTGCTTCTCTAGTCTAAGATCAGAGAGTCGGCTCTTTGCTTCTCTAGTCTAAGATCAGAGAGTCAGCTCTTTGCTTCTCTAGTCTAAGATCAGAGAGTCGGCTCTTTGCTTTGCCTAGTAACTGGGAAGTGAAAGCAGCAGAGGCAGGGTGGGATGCTACATGCATGGGTATGTTGTGGGCACACACACCCCCCCAAGGAAAATTTTCTGTAACAGATCCCCAGACGCCCAGTGGAAGGAGAGAACCATCTCCCAAAAGATGTCCTGTGACCTCCACATATCTGTCATGGCGCACCTGCACTTGTACATACACACACACTAAAATCTAAAGGAAAAAAATATTTTCATCAAAGTTATTTATAAAATGGAACCAGCTCAATGTCCATCGATGAATGAACAAATCAAATGTGGTCTTCTCTATACAATGGACTCCCCTCTGGCAGCAGAAGGGAGAAGTGCTATTCACACACAGAGTGCCAGGAGAAGGGAGCCGTCACAAAAGAGCACACGTCATACAATTCCGCTTACAGGAAATTTCTTGAGTAGACAAATTGATGAAGACAGAAAGCAAATTAGTGGCTACTTACAGTTCAGGGATGGCAAGGGGGTGGCTAGAGGGAAAAGAAAGGTGACTGCTAATGGACGAGGGGCTCATTGGGGAAAATGCTGAACAGGGGGATGGTTGCACAACCTTGTAGTATGCGAGAAATACATTAACTGTACTCCATACATCAATTATATATTAAATACTCCGATAAGCTGTTGGAAAAAAAATCCCAAGTCCATGAAACACTTTTTTAAATCACTGGTGTTTGAATAAAATAAAAATGGAAACTACAATTACAGAACATTTCGAGATTATCACTAAGAACATTATATGTCAAAACATATAGGATACAGCAAAAGCACCCACAGAGGAAAATGTGTAGCTGTGTTACCCATAGTAACATGAAAGGAGTTGTGTGTGTGTCTGTGTGCCTGTGTGCATGTGTCTGTGTCTGTGTGTATATGTAGTTTATATTTCATCAAAGTAAAATGTCACTCATTATAAAGTATATACCTTTACCAAAAAAAAAAAAAAAAAGAGAATAAGCCAGGCTTGGTGGCGCACACCTTTAATCCTAGCACTCCGGAGGCAGAGGCAGGCGGATCTTTGTGAGTTCAAGGCCAGCCTGGTCTACAGAGTGAATTCTAGGACAGCTGGGGCTACAGGGAGACCCTGTTTCAAAAAGACCAAAATAAATAAATAAATAAATAAATAAATAAATAAATAAAATACCTTTTATGCATCACTAAAAAAATTGGTACCAATTTAAAACAATGTTACAATACTTTGTCATCAATTTAAGAACACGTCCTAATTTAAGAGGAGTTAAAATCTGGGAAGGAAAAGCGTACCTCAGACAGAAAAAAACAGTAAATTCAAAAGCAGAACTATAGTATGACTGATATTTTTTTAAATCCAAAACCAAATTCTTTGGAAATATCAACAGACAAACCCCTGGCAAGGCAAACTCAAGAAAGAGAAGAGAAGGGAGGACGGGAGGGAGCCACACTTATGAGTTAGGAATACAAAAGTAAACATAACCACATATAAAGAAAGCCCTATGCTACACTATGGTCAAAAACTACACAAGGAAAAAAAACTCCATGCTAATAATTTTGAAAGGGTGGGTCAAATAGACACTTTCCTACTAAAAAACAAAATTTCCAAGTTGACTTCAAAAGAATCAGAAAATCTAAACAAAGAATGCTCACGGAAGAAAAATTTTAAGTCACCAAAGGTATATCTTAAAAAAAGTACCAAATCCCTAGAAATATCAGGAGTCATTTCTAGAAAAACTTTTGTTATTAAACTGTTTTAGATCAAAACAGAAGTATTTTTCCCTAAAATTAGCATAACCCTGAAGCCAAAACTACGAATAGTATTTTTCATATATCAAATTGGCAAGATAAAAAAGGAAGAAAAATACAGTAAAAAGGAAATAGTTCAATATTTGTAAGTGCATATGGGGGGGATATCTCCTAATAAATGTGTAAGTTGATGTAAACTTTCTGGAAAACATTTCAAAAATATACATGAAAAGGCATATATTGAGCTGGGTGCAGTTGGTGCACTTACAACCTCAGCCTGGAGAAGCTGAAGCAGGAGGTCACAAGACTGAGCCCAGGCTACATAGTAAGACCCTGTCTCAAAAAATGTTTCTTTGAAAAAAGGCATATTTTAGTCAAGCATGGTAATACGCACCTTTAATCCTAGCACTTGGGAGGCAGAGGCAGGCGGATCTTTGTGAGTTCAAGGCCAGCCTGGTTTACAGAGCGAGCTCCAGGACAGCTGGGGATACAAGGAAGCACCTCCCCAAAAAAAAAAAAAAAAAAAAAAAAAAAAAAAAAAAAGGCATACTTTGTACATATGTGTTGACCTGATACCACATTTCTAGGACTTTTCACAAATAATCATAAACCCATGCAAAAAAATATTTGCAGCATAAGAATGTTCATTGCCAAACATACACACAGCTTAAGTGGTCAGTAATAGAGAGTAGAACTGAGTTTGACAAACCATTTAATGGAACAGAGTCACAGGATAGAAAACTAAATAACAACATTAGATGATCAGGATAGAGTCAACATATATTTTTTTTACATATTCCAAAACTGGGGCTAGAGAGATGGCTCAGCAGTTAAAAGCACTGATTGTTCTTCTAGAAGACCCAGGTTCAAATCTCAGCACCCATATGGCAGTTAACAACTATCCTAACTTCAGTTCTAGAGGATCTGATGCTCTCTTCTGACCTCTGTGGGTATGGCATGACACAGATATTGTAGGACATGGGTACACTTACACACATGCAGGGGCATAACACTCATACACACAAAATTCTAAAAAAATTACGTATGCCAGAATGAATTAAGGTACAGGGCAACATTTACATAAGTAGGATAAAACACACAACATTTTATAAACAGAAAAATTAATAATTGTTACTAGAATTTTGTTTGCATGAATCTTATGAAGTGTGCTACTAATGCCCAGGGACTTAGAACAGGTTTGTGCCAGAGTCCCCCTAGTGTGGCAGGATGACCATGAACCAGTAAGAACTTGCTACTAACATTGTGACCCATCTGGATTACGGCCTGGGAGCCTGGGGTTCCCACACCCCAGGTGTAAGAAGCAGACCATCTGTGTCCCCCTCACCAGTGTTCCCATCCCTGAAGTATCAACAGCCTGTTCTGGCCCTAGAAGCCAAGCAATCACCTCTTTATCCATGATCCCTGCTGCTTCCTGGAAAGGTCCCAATTAGAAACTGTAAAAACATCTTATTTGGCACTGAGCATGTTTCTTGAAAAAAATAATAAGCCAATTCAAATTCATACCTAGATAGGGAATGCTGGGCACCATCTTCAGGCTTCGGATATAGTCCCGAGTCCGCTTGTAATTATCCTCTTTGGACATAAGGTAATCCAATTTCTCAAAAGTGGTCTTGTCTTTGCGATTCAAAAGCTGGAATGAGAAAAATGACAGTGTTTGAATGAGAGCTAGTGGGAGAAGAGAGCGTGACAAAGAGCGAAAGGAGGCTTCTGAAATGCATGTGTCCGTGGTATGCCAAATCCTGAGCAGAAGTGAAGACTTTAAAGGACTGTGTCACATGGAGATGGGGAGGGAGGTGCACCCTAAGCTACTGTCCTCCGTGATCCTAGCTGACTTCCCCCAACACGCACACAGCACTGACCTCTATGGGGACAGACTCTACAACAGCACAGGGGCTCACAGTCACCAGAAGAGCTATTTCATAACTCTAGCCGGTCTCTTCCACAGTAGAAGGCTCCAAAAGCTTTCACATGACAAAATGGACACCCCATGTGGACATAATGGTGCTCCAGTGTGGGGTTCTGCTCCATTCCCCAGCATCCACCTGGGTCCTATCTACTAAATATGGTGTTTCGCTTTAAAAAGAACCTTATTTTCCATCAGCAATCATCTAGATCACCTAGGTAAGCGACCAGGGTGTGCAAGTACCATCAGCCAGAGGAGAGAAGCAAGCTCTCACTATGCAAAACTGGTGACCCAGAAGAGGGTGACTCACTGCACACACTGGACCTTCTAGGGAAGGGAGTGGAAACCTTAACTCCTGGGATTCAAGGCTTGATGCTGAGGACTAAGAGTGGAGCTCTTCTTCATGTCCCAAGTCAAGGGACATCTAGTACCAGGAAATGAAGGAAGCCCCCTCAAATGCAATCACTTTGAGGAAAGGAATCTGGGCTAGGAGGCCAGTCCTGAAAAGAGGGCTGTCATGGGGTAGAAGGCTTTGGCTCAGCCTGTGGCTGAAGCTGGGAGGCCCCCAGTTCTGGCTTCCAGGACCCAGTGTTTCTGAAACTGAACGTCAACGGCTAAGCCGGAGTATAAATGAGGAGAGACCACAGGCCTGGGGCATCGTTGGCCAAGCTTGGTCTGGAGATCCTGATAGTCTGTGCAAGGATCTGGACTGATGGACCTGCCATGTCCATCACACTGAAGTAGGCCAGTGATCAGTAGCCCCTCAGGCAGCAGAAATAAGTGGAACAACAACCGGCAGCACTGGGGATGCAGGGAAGACAATGCAGCTCTTGAGGCCTCAGCCTGCAAATCCCACACTCATGCCATGCCTGGTGCCTAAGGGAGCCCCAGGCTGCCTTGGGCAGGCTCTGCCAGGTCCCCCAACCTCAGTCTGTGGAATCATAGGGGATGTAGTTATAAGAGAGCCCACTGAATAAGTGCAGTGCTAACAGCCCACAGACTTCAGAGGGGAGGCTGAAGGCTCTGCTGAAGGGAAGGCTTGGTGCTGAAGAAGCTGGAAAAGGAGACACGAGCTTTTCTCTTCCCACCAAGTTCAGGACACATGAGGGCAGGGCGGCCACGCAGAGGCTAGGAAGAATGCCACCTAACTGGCTCACTGATTGCAGGCTTATTCATCATAGTAACAAATGGACAGGAAATAATATTTTCTACTGGCTGTCTGTAAATCATAAAATTCATCTGATTTTTGTGAAGCCCAGAGGCAAAAAGGAGCCAGGACTTTTGCCTCTATTACAAGTTCACAATCACCAGGACTTGTCAAAATATCTTTGGGACCCAGGAACGGAGAGGCTAGACATATTTTATAACAACATGAAATTAAGAACCCAGGTGGATGGTAAGTGAATTGTCAGCAAGTGAACATCTAAAGATTAGAAATTTGCTAGATAAATATGTACCCAAAGCAGAACTGCATACCTTGTGTGGATGACTGTGTCCTTTCCCTTTTTTAAACTGATGCACTCTAGAACCCCCTTGACTTCTTTGTAATTATTCGTATTTGGCCAGCTGTCAAACAGATCCTGACATTGTCCTCACTCACCCTGAAGGTAAGCCACACTGGCTCCTATGGCACAAACCACTAGTTCTCTGTTCCCAGCTGGGTCACTACCCATGTCCCCTGTCATGTTCAGCCTACCTACCTGCCTTTCCAGTACCTGTTATGGGTAGCACTTCAGACTGCTGGGTAGTCAGATAGGCAGTATCACCTGTGTCCCCCTGAATGCACACACACATATGCACGTGTACACACACAAATCAGACAGGCAGACAGACAGACAAGTGGTGAGTCTAGTTAACCCCACTCATTGGTTCCATTCTGGGCCTACAAAGAAGAGACAAGACAGAATCAGATTTCTCAAGAATAAGTCATAGGCCAGGCATGGTGGTAATACCTTTAATCCCAGGATGTGAGAAGTAAAACCAGTTAGATCTCTGTAAGTTCAAGGCCAACCTGGTGTACATAGTGAGTTCTAGGCCAGTGAGGACTATACAATGAGAACCTATCTCTAATAATAATTATTTTATTTTGGGGGGCTGGAGAGATAGCCTAGCGGTTAAGAGCACTGACTGCTCTTGCAGAGGACCCAGGTTCGATCCCCAGCACCCACATGGTGGCTAAGAACCATCTGTAACTCCAATTCCAGGAGAACTCCAGTTCCAGGGGAATCCGAGACCCTCTTCTGACCTCCGCGGCATTGCACGACACGGGTGCACAAACCTACATGCAGACAGTACATTCATACACATAGAAAATAAATAAAAATTAAAAAAATAATTATTTTATTTTCAATATTTAATTATTTAATAATAAGAACAATAATTATTATTCATAGGATGCTTGACAATGAAGAAACTCAAGAGCAGATTTTTCCCATGATGGATTTGAAAATAGCCTGAGAATTTCCTGTACCAAATGAAGAACAGACCACATAAGGAGGACATGGGACAAGGAGACACTGGGTCCAATCCAAGAGTGCTCTGAGAGTTCTGGGATACCAAATGAGCAGCAGCTCTTAAGAACAACAGGTCCACAGTGGATCAGAACAAAAGAAAACCTATATGATGGCACATCTGTGGCTTACAGGTAGTAAAAATAAAATTTAAGATTACATATGTATATCTGGGGAATAGATAGTTGAATGGTAAGAGGAAGTTTTTACATTTGTTTCGTGTGTGTGTGTGTGTGTGTGTGTGTGTGTGTGTGTACATCTGTGTGTCACAGTATGCATGCAGTCCACCGTGTGGGTCCTGGGGATTGAACTCAGATTGTTAGGCTAGGTAGCAGGTGTCTACCTGCTGAGCCATCTCACCAGCCTGCCATTTTTTTATTTTTTATTTTTATTTATTATTTTTTTTATATGTATGAGTGTACTGTCTGCATGTAGGTTGGTGCACCCATGTCATGCTATGCTGCACAGGTCAGAAGAGGGCATCGGATTCCCCCGGAACTGGAGTTAAAGACAGTTCTTAGCTGCCATGTGGGTGGTAGGAATCAAACCCGAGTCCTCTGCAAGAGCAGTTGGAGCTCTTAACCGCTGAGCCATCTCTCCAGCCCCCAGCCTGCCATTTTTTTAAGAAAACTGGAATGGTTGGGTAAACTATTTAAGAGGGTACCAGTAGCTCATGGTTAGTTACTTGACTGTACAATGATGTGTGTTTGCATACTACTAATCATTAAGACACAGAATACTAATTTAGCAAAAATGACTGAATTATAGTGATGGGGTTTTGAAGAAAGAAGGGTGATAGATCTGGAGAACTAAGCCAATATATATAGATATAGATAGATATAGATATAGATAGATATAGATATAGATATATAGATGCTGCCCCAAGTAGATGGACTAAGAAGCTGCAGTCAAAGCACATGGGTGGACCTGTGGCAGAAACTTCAAGAAAAAACCACCATCTGGGAGGCTGCCCCCAGGGAGGCAGAGGAGTGGAGAGGGCAGGGAGAGTTAGGGGTTTCAATAAGCCTTTCAGTACTTAGTGATTTTCAAAATTAATGTGCATGTATTATGCTGATAAAAATCCCTTTCAGATTTAGGTTTTTAAAAATAGGGTTTGTTTATTCAGAAAATAACAGTACTTACTTAAACATGTTTTAAACTTTTATTACAAATAGAACCGCCAACTGCAAGCCTCCTATGAATTGAGGGTCCTTCAGATTTCAGAGTTTTATGAGAAACCTCAGGAAAAGACCATCAAAACTACATATAAGAAACAGATGAGTCACTTACCCAGAGTCAGATACTGAAACCATTCACATTCGGAAAAGAGGTAAGGAAATGAGATTAGGAAACTACCTGTGACAGGCACAGATACAGGAGCTAAGCACGGAATCAGCAAAGGACGGGCATTTCAGACCATAAAGAAATATTCTGACTTTGAAATTCAGTAAAGTTTAGAACTCGGGGTAAACTGCAATCTCCTTCCATGATATCTGTTACTATTCTAATTGACTGTGAGATTGAATTTGTGTCTGTGTAGGCAGATGATGAATCCTCTGAGGACAGGGTGGTGCTGGCTATGCCTGCAGCTCAATCTCTAGCACAGAAGAAACATTGCTGAAATGCATTTTACAGGAAAAAGTAAAGGGATGCTAACAGTGACGATGTGGAAAGCCGATCCACTAGAAACTTCTGAGTATCAATAACCCTGGAAAGGGAATATAAGTCAAGGCTACGGATTATTACCAAGTTGCACATGGGAGAACACTGTAGGCTAAGCCCTGTGCTAAGGTCCAAAAACTGCAAGGAAACCTTGTGCTTTTAATATCCTTTATAATCCCAGCACTGGGGAGGCATGGGGAGGCAGATCTCTATGAGTTCAAGGCCAGCCAGGGCTACAGGGAGATGCTGTCTCCCCCTCAAAAAAAATCCTTTATAATTAAATAAGAAACAATTGACAAAAGTGAACTGGACTTTCAATTCAAGAGGCTAGGAAAGTAGGGAGGGAGGGAAAATAGCTTAATAGGTAAAATTAGACATTGATTCATTAAAAATAACGCTATCAAACTTATGGCAGCGACTAAATCCAAGAGTTTCTTTTACAAAGCATGAATAAAATAGGCTAAAGAAACAAAACAAAACAACATCTCTACTGAAAAGGGAATAACTAGGGATATACAACATTAGGACTGAGAAAAGGACTCTAACCACACACACAAAGCGAACTAAAACTACAAGGTAAAAATGAAGTCCTTTAAATTGATTTTAACTCAATTTGGTATTTACTGAGAGAGGGACATGAGACTCAGAAAGCGCAAGGCCAAAGTAAGGAGGACGGCAGACCTGGTGAAAGCCCACGATGAGCACATGCCGCGTTCACCACGCTGAGGCCTGCCATGGGGCACACGCCGCGTTCACCACGCTGAGGCCTGCCATGGGGCACGCTGAGTTCACCACACTGAGGCCTGCCATGTGGCACTACTTGTGTGGCTATTTGGGAACCTCTTTCCTTTCTGGGAAAGTAGCTCAAATCAGAAGTTGTCTCCAAGGAGGGGAAAGGAAAAGTCCAAATTTAATATATAAGGACACTGGTATCTTGTTCCTTTGCCTCGAGGGAAAAAAAATAACATCTCCTCATACGTAGAAATATTTTTCAACAAAGAGTCTGTTGCTCCAAATATATTAAGACTGGCTCACAATTCTACTTCAGTTCCAGTGTCCACTGCTGGTATGGAAAGAATGTTTAGTCCTGTTGAGTCTATGCATCAGTGGGTGCTGAAGCCAAGTGGCGAATCAGCAAGCAATGGAATGGGCATTTTTTAAAAGGTAATTTTTTTTTTTTACCTCATTCGATATTTAATATCAGTTTCTGGAAAAAAAAAAAAACCTGCCAAGCAAAGGCTCTAATATAAAATTGGATGTGATGGAGAACATTATAAATACCATAATGAGTTGGGCGTGGTAGCTCATACCTGTAATCCCAGCACTCAAGAGGCAGAGACAGGCAGATCTCTGTGAGTTCAAGGCCAGCCTGGTCTACATAGTGAGTTCCAGGACAGGTGGGGCTACAGGGAGACCCTATCTCAAAAAGACCAAACAAATAAACAAACCATAATGAAAAACCATAACTTTGAAATTCAGTGGTATTTGTCTTTGCCTAAGGCTATTTTAAACCCCATACAGATAGAAATTAACTTACAGAAAATACAGTCATATAAATAAATTCCATTCCACAGAAAGAAAATTTTGTCTCATGGGTACCACTGCTGGCTGCATTGGGATAGTGATGAATTGATTTAAAAATTACTGTAGTGCATCTTACATAACTACAAAGCATGACACTATGACCTTCCCTTTGGAACAGGTGCTAGAGCTTACTGGTTCTCTTTAGTAAATGAGTTAATGATTTGTCCCTTTATTTTACATGTATGTATGTTTGCCTGCTTGAGTGGATGCATACCATGTGTGTGCAGGGACCCAAGGAAGTAAGAAGAGGGTGTCCAGTCCCCTAGAGTTGGAGTTACAGAAGGCTGTAACCCACAATGTGGGTGCTGAGAATCAAACCTGGGTCCTCTGCAAGAGCAGTAAGTACTCTTAACTGCTGAACTTTCTTGTCAGCCCCTAATAAATGAATAAAATAAAATCTTTGACAAATATTCATTCTGTATTTCTTTTTTTATTTTATGTATTTATCTATGTGTATGAATGTACTGTCTGCATGTAGGTCTGTGCAACCGTGTCATGCAATGCCGCGGAGGTGAGAAGAGAGTTTCAGATTCCCCTGGAACTGGAGTTCTCCTGGAATTGGAGTTACAGACGGTTCTCAGCCACCATGTGGGTGCTGGGGATCAAACTGGGTTCCTCTGCAAGAGCAGTCGGCACTCTTAACTGCTAGGCCATCTCTCCAGCCCCTCATTCTGTATTTCTAAAAATCATGATTTCACCTTTTAAAAATCCCTTAACAGGGGCTGGAGAGATGGCTCAGTGGTTAAGAGTGCCAACTGATCTTGCAGAAGACCCGGGTTCAATCCCCAGAACCCACATGGCAGCTGAGAACCATCTTTAACTCCAGTTCCAGGGGAATCCGACACCCTCTTCTGACCTCTGAGGCATTGCACGACACGGGTGCACAAACCTACATCCAGACAGTACATTCATACACATAAAAAAAAATCCTTTAACAGTTACATGGGCACATACACATGTACAGGCATATATACATACACAACACTTTTATTTTCATAGGACAGTTTCCATTATATATATATATATATTATATTATAATATATATGGTTTTTTTTTTAACTCTACCAATGGCAATCTCAGGAGACAGTCCCAAGGGCCCCAATGTAGAACTGAGAAGCAAAAATCTGTCTCCTAGTACGCATATGCCAATGGCTCACTTGGAGTCCAGAGCTGGCCTGTTGGTGGTTGGAGGGTCACAAATCAAATGTGCATTCTATGTGTTCATCTGGGTTGAGCAACAAAAAGGGTAGTCAGAGGCAAAGAAGTCACAGAACACTCCAAGGGGGTTCTGGAGGGAGCAAACGGAGTCCTTTGTGAGAAAGAGGGATTTTGGGAACAAGGAGTCTGGAAAGGAGTGTTACAGGGAGAGGTGCCAGGGGCCAGAGAGGGCAGGAAAAATGGCCTGGATGTGGGAGTATGAAGGGACGTCTGAGGGAGCTACAGTTTGGTGAAAACACAGCAAGTGTCATGTTGGATAGCAACAGAAAGGTAGGGGAGGATTAGAGACTTGTCTTTTGGCAAAGTTTGGTACTGACTTGGCCAAGTTGATGCCAGGTCTCGTGACCACCATTTTGACCACTTATTCTACTTTCTCAGCTACTTCGGATGAACTTGCAAACAGGCCAAGAAACATGAGCAGTGAATGGTAATCAAAGGGGAAAGAAAGAATGAGCTGATTGTGGCTGTGTTTAACAAGAAATTCCTCTGGCCAGCTCCTGCGTCTCTTGCCTACATGACTTGGGGCTCTGAATAGCCATGTTGCTGGGGGCAGCAGATGTTGCACTGGCAAAGGCTGAGAGGGTTAGGGCTTGTCTTTTAGGGTTGGGAGGTGGACATAAGGTAGGGGTGAAACCTTTCAATATTTATTTCCATTGCCCAAATGACTCTATTATGTTCTTGGTGCTCAGTAAGAGGCTCAGTGCCCTCAAGGCCGCATCAGGTGCACCTGCAGGTGCACTGCCCAGGAACACTGCCCAGGAGCACTGCCCAGGAGCACTGCCCAGGAGCACTGCCCAGGAGCACATACCAGCCCTCTAGTTCAAGCTCAGCATCTTTCCTTTATTTAGAAGCATCACGAACTAGGACACTAGACAAGTAAACAGTGGTTAAAGACTGGCTGGCTCCCCTAACATGGGAGGTGTTGAGACGAGCGAGAGGTGGCAACTTTAGAAGAAAGAGTGGCATAGAGCACTGCACTGGAGCAGCCTGTTTAGAGGAGTGGTGGGATGCAGGGTCTCTGACCAAGCAAGGCAGAGGTGGAAAATGAGGCACGGGAGGGGGCAAGAGAACAGCCCTCTGTGAAAGGCAGAAGATGGTCACTGCAGCAAGGGGTGAGAGTGGACTGGAAAAAAGAAAGAAAAAGGGATCACAAGAAGGTGATGACATTTTAGGTCGTAAGAAAGGGCCTACCTTCAGGGATGGTGGCCTCGGCAGCCCATCTGAGAACATCTGAGAAGAGCTGACAATGAAGCTAATCCTAGCTAATAGCTACCCAGCTCCTGCTACGAGCCGGACACAATTTTAAACAGTTTTCATTTGTCTATTTTAACCTTCACTATAAGGTGGACGCTGAGCCTGGTATCTGATTTAAGGGGCCATGCTCTCAAGTCCCAGCCCCCTCATTTCCTCCGTGGGGCCTAGGAGCCTCTCACCCCTGCAGGCAGCATGCATTTAGACCCCAAAGAATAGACACGTGATGCACAGACTGGAATGACAATTCCTCAGAGCTGACTTCTCGGATGCAGGGAATCTCTGACAGGGCGACATCTGATGACCAATTGCTATGGGCAGCCTATCTCCAGCATTCGGAGTGGGGCCGAAGCTTGGACTCTCCCTCTGAGCAGGCATTAAGGCCTGGCCCCAGCTGCAAAGGCCCAGCCATGCTGGTTCCTCCTAGCAGCCCACACCTCTGACTCTGAGCACGCCCTTTATTTTTAGCACATGGTGACTTCTGTTTCTTGGCTCTATCTGTTGCTGTATTAATTTGGTTGCACTTTATCCAACGTTGCTGTGTTCACGTGCTGGAGCAGGAGACAGGGAAGGAAGGCCTTCACTTCATCAACTTGGTATACATTCTGTCCGAAGTTCCAACACAAAGTCTATGAAGAGAGTGTTCTAGCACTCTAACTTCCTGCAACCAAAGTCAGATTTCAGACATGCCGAATGTACAGAGTCAGTGGAGCTCACAAGGAGAGGCTGAATGGAGGGAGCCCTGTGGTATGAGTCTAGGGCCCAGGGAAGGTCAGGGCTCAGACCACACAAGCAGCCACCACAGGAGCACAGAAGTAACAGCTGACGTTCTCGAAGCTGGTGTGCTCACCAAGGAGGGAAACGAGAGGGGAGGACTGAGGTTGGGACCCTGAAGACCCTCCACATCCATGGTCACAAAAGGAGTCAGGGAGGCAGCTGTCAGAAGAGCGGATGACAGTTAAGCCTGGGGGAGGGGTTCTCAGGAAGAGCTTGATGCACAGTGTCCAACACTGCCTCAGCGATGTCAGACAGATGAGGTGAACTGTCAGCCGCCCCAGCGATGATGCAGAACTTCCGAGGCAGTCACAGGCAGGAGCCACCACGGCCACCACTGTTGCTTTCCCTGGCATTCTGTCCCCACTGTCCCTCCTGGCTCAGCTCCCATCTGAGCCAAGGCTCTGAGAAGCCCAAGACCAACAAGCTAGGCTTCCCACTGCCTCCTCCACCACGTCAGTGAGGAGCTGCTGCGGTGCAGCAGGTGCAGGGAGCCGGTCTCAGATCCGCAAAGCATGGGGATGCCACACATCTGCCAAGAGGCCTTAGACCTCAGTGGAAGGAGCCATCTTCAGTACTGAGGCCAAGTATGTGGGGGAGTGGGAGGATGGCCCCCTCTGAGGTCACCCCTGTAGTCCAGGCCTCCTGGACTTTGAGAAGTGATTTCCTTCATATTAAGAACTTCAGTTTTCATGTTGCTGCTACAAATGAGTCAAACTCTCTGGACCAATTTGGTAGGAAAGAATGACTCACTCTGGGCACGTGCACAGGGCAAGCAATGTGTGTGTGTGTGTGTGTGTGTGTGTGTGTGTGTGTGTGTGTCTGTGTGTGTTTGTGTCTGTGGGTCTGTGTGAGTCTATGCCTATGTGTGTATACATGTGTGTAAGTGTCATGTGTACTCTGTTGGGGGGAGCATGTGGGAGCATGTGGAACACAGGACTGTGATTACTTATTCTAATGGGTGACTTTCCCACACTATGAATTCCTGCCCCAGGTATCTCAGGAATAAGCCAGCCTCTTCTTAGGATCACTCTGGTTATAGAAGAGGTCTTGGCGGTGTCCCAGGTGCTCAGGCCATACCTGGGGACTGCCCTTAGTCCCATCCTCTCATCTCAACGTGCTGTCAGTGGCACCCCCGGAGCCCTCTCTTCAGAACCCATCCTGTATCATCCCACTGTGGTCGGTGTCACTTCATTCCTGAACTGTTTTCACCTACTAACTGGGCCCACGGTTTCTAGCCATTTTTTTATTTCTAATTTGTTTTCTACACATTAGCAACACTGATCACAAACACAAAAAGCAAAGAGTCACTACTCATGGCCACCTCCTGTCAAACTCCCCCTGTGCACTTGGAATGCACCTGGCCTATCTCCCAGACTCCGAGCCCTCACTGACTGACATGCATGCGGGTCTCTCAGTGACACCACAGTCTCCCCTTGTCCCCTCTGCCTGGAGTGCTCATCTCCTCACCCTTTGTGGTTGCTTCCCCTTTGTCATTCAAGCCAAAGCCCTTGGCCACCTACCTTACTCCCATCTCAACCAATGCCATCTCTTGATTGCCTCTAAAGCCAGTTAAGGAGGTGCCATATTCATGCCTGTGAATGGTGTCTATTGCCCCCAGATGACATGAAAGCCATAAACACAGGGCCTTGGTTGTGGCCTCGGAGCCTGGCATGGAGGAGGTATTCAATAAATATTTGATCTTCACAATGAATAAGAGCTGCAAGGTGATTTGTACTCGGGAAATCACAATTGGCTAATACACCCTCTTGCTTAGGCTTCACAGCTTTAATGAGGTGATACTGCAAACTGGCCCCAGCACTGGGATAAATCACTCCCTGTGTTTTTCCAGGCCAGCCATAACTCCCTGTTTGTGGGTCTAGCCAGCGTTCATTTAGATCTTAGTGTGTATGGGCCTGTCCTCAGTCAGTCAGTCCTGTTGGGCTCATCCAGCTGCTGGTACTTAGAGGCTGGCCATGGACAGGAAAACAGGCTACTCTGTCCTAGCCAGTGACTGACTGACCCACACTAAAGGTCATCTACAGTACAGCCAAGTGGCAGGTCTCCTGCCTCCTCTGTTTAGGATTCCAAGATATCCAGGGCTTCAGCACACTCCTGGGGATGGCACTCAGAGACCAGCCATGCTCAACAGCCAGCCACACTTCTCAGCACCACTTCCCAGTGTGTGCATGGCCCTTCCTGGACTGGCTTGATGTGATGACACTTTATACCACTGCAAGGGTTCATACAGTGGGCAAGCAGACCGTGGCATCCAGCAGAACCAGGCTTTGTTCACTTGGTGCTGGCACTGACCACCTGGTCAGTGGTCGTTCCATCTCCTGGAACCTCAGTTTCCTCTTTTGCAAAACAGGGATTATTAAAGCACTGGCCATTCGGGTGGTTAGAATCGTTTGTTCCTTTCTGTCCCATGGGCCCATAAGGTCTCAACAGTCCCAGCTCGATGGACATGGGAGAAGAAGGGAAGTGCCTTGTGGGCGATCTTTTTAAGCTAACCTCACTGCCAGGCATTAAGAGCAAAGGAAGAATGCAGTTCAGGAAAACAAACATATAGTTCAGACAAGTGTGTGCTGGGTGGCAAAGAGCAAAGCGAGACGGGTCATGAGGAGCGAGGGTGAGAGGCAGGCAGGGGACAGAACTGCAGAGCACAGGCAGGCAGGCAGGGGACAGAACTGCAGAGCACAGGCAGGCAGGCAGGGGACAGAACTGCAGAGCACAGGCAGGCAGGCAGGGGACAGAACTGCAGAGCACAGGCAGGCAGGCAGGGGACAGAACTGCAGAGCACAGGCAGCTCCACTTTGTGTGGTAGAGGGCCATCCTTTCCACAAGGCCTAGGAACAACACAACAGCTGTGAGGGGAAAGAGGATGAATCGTGCCTCTCCCATCTCCAAGCACTCTGCTCCAAGCAGTCACTGGATAACAGGACAGGTGGGTGAGGGGGAAGTAGATGAAAAACAAGGCCAGGCAGTAGCTTTGCTGAGAACCAACTGCCCCTGCCCAGTTCGACCTGGGAGTCCTGGGGATAATCCATGCTCTGCACAGCTTCCTCTCCCAGATACCAGGGCGTGGCAGCTCCCACTCCCGTTTCTAGAATGCTGTGTCTTCCCACCTTCTGCCTGGGCAAGTGGCCTTCCATTGCCAGGGAAGCATCCTGGCTCCTAGCCCATGGGCACAGTAGGAAAACGTGTCAGAAAAAAATTGAGAGATGACTGCTGTACCAATCTCCTGACCACTAGAGACAGGACATTTCCCTCAGCCACATCCCCTGAGGAGGACATTCTCGGGTCCAGGCTCCCCAAGAGGCTATGGAGGTTCATTTTCATGGTGGTGCAGAACCAGCCACCTGTATCGGGCTCGATGGACTGTGCCACCCTGGTACGGCTCTAAGCTGATGCTGCCCTCAGCCCTAGGAGCAGACAGCACCCCTTGGAGCCCACTGCGGCTTCACAGAGGCCTCTGCCCATCCCTGAGTGGATCACATCTCGGTCCAGGGCTCCAGATCCAGCCTAGCTGCTGCTGTCATTTTATTCACTCCATCCTCATCAACTACACAGCGAGCAGAGCCTGAGAGTCACAGTGTTGCTCACAGTAAGATTGATGCACATGAGAAGATTCCAAGCTCAGTCCTCTGGGTCCCCACATGGCTCCCAGCAGCCCAGGAAACAGTAACAGCATCTCAACGCTGAGAAATTCATTTGAAAAAGAATCTCCAAAAACTTCTGAAGAGAGCCTCACTGCTCGGATGGCCCTCAACTCACGGGCTGGCAGGGACTGCAGACAGTGGCTTCCAAATTTGCTTTTGACCTCCAAAACCAGTGCTCAACTACTATTCACCCAGAAGCCCATGTACAAATGAGCTGCTCTGCTGGAGCCTGGGCTGCCTACTTGGCGCCTTCTCTCCTCTCCCTCTGCTCCTGGTGGCCTGTAATACAATTCCAAGGACCTCTAGGGCTCCTCAAAGCATGGACAGAAACCCACCACTCCAAGCCAACTGTCCAGAGCAGAGATGGGAAAGAAGTTCTTCACTCTAAATGGTGTCGACATGGAAACTCAGAGTCCAAACCCCAGGCTGCATTTCTCATACCCCATTCTACCATGGCCAGATATCGGAAAAATTTCCACATAAAGAACCCAGTACACACCTTTAATCCCAGCACTTGGGAAGTAGAGGCAGAGGCAAATAAGAAAGAAGAACAAAAGAACAAAGGAATGGGGGCTGGAGAGATAGCCTAGCGGTTAAGAGCGCCGACGCCTCTTGCAGAGGACCCGGGTTCGATCCCTAGCACCCACATGGCGACTAAGAACCTCTGTAACTCCAATTCCAGGAGAACTCCAGTTCCAGGGGAATCCAAGACCCTCTTCTGACCTCCGCGGCATTGCACGACACAGGTGCACAGACCTGCATGCAGACAATACATTCATACACATGCAAAAATAAATAATAAAAAAAAGAACAAAGGAATGAAAGAACGAAAGAAGGCTTATTTAATATCATCTACAATATAATCTTTTTTTTTTTTTTTTTGGTCTTTTTGAGACAGGATCTCCCTGTAGCTCCAACTGTCCTGGAACTCAAAATGTAGACCAGGCTGGTCTTGAATTCCCAAAGATCTGCCTTCCTCTGCCTCCCGAGTGCTGGGATTAAAGGCGTGCACCACCACATCAGGGAAATCCTTAAGTATTTTAAAGGTTCCCGAGCCAGCCAAGTAGAAAATGGAGTCGAGCCCCATAGACTGGCAAAGAGAAGATGGGAAATTAGTAGTAGAAACACATCTAGCAATTCTATACAGTCCCGTCAGTTCCGCAGGACGTAACTAGGTCTTGAAAGGCTCGGGCTGTGGTGCTGTGAGAGGCTTGGACCAAGCAGGCCAGGAGGCAAATGCTAATGAGCTATGGAAAGAGCAACTACTTCCCCCATATCAGGCCATGCGCCAGCTAAGGAGAATGAAGAGGTCTGAGATATTTTTAAAGTATTTTTACAGCAGAAAAACTTTCCTACAGACTCAATTATATAACTATCAGACTCCACCTCTGAGCTGAAATTATCCAAGGCCTCAGGAAAAAAAAAAAAAGGAAATTTTTAAAAATCTTTTTTTTTTTTTTCCTACATAAGGGTCACAGGTTTCTCCAGAGAAACTCTGAGCTCTATGGCCAATGACCCAGGGCAGCTGCAAAGCATCATTCCAGAGACCTTCCCAAGGGCGATCTCGAGCCTGCCAGAGATGCAATACTGGCCAACCAAGGGCAGAAGTCACATGCTCACCCGGCCATCGGAGATGATGCCGAGGGGTCCAGGAAGATCCCACTGAAGGCTCCAAACCAGGCCACGTCAGCACCCTCCCCGCTCCTTGGAACCAAAACGAGGCTGGGGGGGACATGAGGATACCCAGACAATGCTTCCTTAACTCATGGTAACTGTCCTTGGCAAAGCACAGTCAGAGAAAGCCTGGGCTTAGGTCAACAGATCCTCAGCAAGGAGAGGCCGGCCAAAATCAAAGGGATAGACTCAGGGAGATTAACTTACAGCCCAGGTTTTCGTCAGCCGGAAGATGGGAGCACTTTGTAATGCTGATACCACAGACATGAGCGAATGAAGGTTGTTGAGTTCTAGAAGTTTCTGGAAAAAAAAAAAAAAGGGAAAGGATATGGAATACATTATTTTGCTGCTATAAACAACAGAACAAAAACATGCTCAAGTGTTACCAAATGCTGACATATTTATGGAATTCAATTACACTTAAAAATATCTCATGTAGAAAACATAGTTCTAGGAAGTTCATAGGAAACATATGTTTTTCTCCCAAATTTTCAAAAGGTGAGACCTCATTTAAAAGATTTGCCAAATTTCATAAACTGACTTGGCTGACTGCTGGGCAGAAATGCAGCTTGAGACTGGATAATCAATCCCTTTTCTTTCTTTTCTTTTCTTTCTTTCTCTTTCTTTCTTTCTTTCTTTCTTTCTTTCTTTCTTTCTTTCTTTCTTTCTTTCTGCTGGGCAGAAATGCAGCTTGAGACTGGATAATCAATCCCTTTTCTTTCTTTCCTTTCTTTCTTTCTTTCTTTCTTTCTTTCTTTCTTTCTTTCTTTCTTTCTTTCTTTCTTTCTTTCTTTCTTTCTGCTGGGCAGAAATGCAGCTTGAGACTGGATAATCAATCCCTTTTCTTTCTTTCCTTTCTTTCTTTCTTTCTTTCTTTCTTTCTTTCTTTCTTTCTTTTTCTATGTTCTTTCTACTGCACTGTTTTGGGATTTTTTTTTTTTTCCAGAGCTTGGATTCAAACCCAGGGCCTCACACATGCTAGGCATATGTCCTGTATCCCATACCCCCAGCCCCTCTTTGTGTTCTGTCTTAGATGACTCTGAACCAGCATGCCAACAGCATCAGCTGCTTCCTTGAGCACCTTAACGATGAATGAGAAAGAAGCCAGGGAAGATGTTATCGATATATGTAATCACTCTCAGCTGGAGAGACAAGGCTCTGGCTTCCCAGGCACTTGACCGTGAGCTTCTGAACCAGACCCCACATGAGTGAGAACATTTGGTGTCAATTCCGCCTCAGACAAGTTTTTACCACAGAGGGCCACAGAATGAGACACAGTGGAGGGTCAGGCAGAAAGATGTAACTGCTTTGTTCTTGCCTTTCTGCTGAGGCAAGCTTCCTAGCACAGGGTCCCATTTCTCACTCTTGGGTGGCAGGCACCAAGGCCTAGGTTAGCAGTCTCCTACCAACCCAGTCCTAGCTTCCTGTACTGGTATGGCAAGCAACCTGAGCCTTCAGAGCCACAGCGGTCTCATAATTCAAACAAGAATGGTAACTTGGGCACCTGTGCTACATGAGATAGAGTATGCCATCTGCCCAGCCAGGCGGGTCTGGGTCTTCTCTATCCATCAGGAAGACTCATCTCCCTTCCTCCGTCCCTTATCTTGGTTACCTTAGGAACTTACCTTCCTCTACCATGTCTCTTTGAAGCACGTTCCCAGAGTCTGTGCTCCCACATGGTCCTGAGCACGTCTCCGCACTCTGGTTTGGACTTGCTTTTCCCTGGCCTTTCTCTCACCTTGGACAGGGCATCTGCTGAGAGCAGCAGCAAAGTGTTGCCACCACCCTGTCCCTGCACCTCCAACAGTGTCCAGCACACAGTAGGCAAAATAATAAATACCTCAAACAGTGCCCAGCACACAGTAGGCAAAATTCCTCAAACAGTGCCCAGCACACAGTAGGCAAAATTCCTCAAACAGTGCCCAGCACACAGCAGGCAAAATAATAAACAGATAAAGAGCCCTCCAGCCTCGACCCCACAGCTCTGCTCCTACTTGGAAATATCGCCCTGACCACACAAGTTAATGCTTCATTTCAGACATCTTGTAACAATCTCTAATTGTTTCCTGTGTGTGTGAGAACAGAAGCTGAGGGAAGCGTCCGTTACAATCTGACTTGCTATGCCTGTCACTGGATCTCGTCCGGAAGCGAGAAGCCTCTGGATTCCAGGGAACCACTGGGCCACATGGGAAGTCTAAAAGCCCAGCACGACAGGATGGAAGGGCACGCCACTAAGGCACACCAAGGTGTCAGCAGTCAGGAGGCTCTCACAACTGGTTCTACATGCGGTCAGGTCACAGCCCTCCACCCACTATGTGAGCCCAGTCTGACAGGCCTAGTGCTTTGAGGAACCATGTTCTGGAAAATAAATAAATAGCTTACCTTGGCTATTTTCACAAAATGGCTCAGGATTTCGGCCCTTATTTTTAAAGTCTGTGCTGTTAGAATTTCTCGTACAACCCAAAAACTGACCTGTAGAGAAAAACACACACACATATACACTCCACATATCAGAGAAGTGGTTAAATGTCATCTGCTTATATCACCCTTGCCCACCCTTGCCCACCACCACTGTCAGATTTCAACAAGATCAGGTAGCTCTGAGGGCACTGACAGAGGTCACATGAAATGGAGAGTTCCTTGCTGCCCAACCCACAGTGGGTCTCATGTTCCCATTCCGTCCCCTCCAGCACACACTGGGGGCTTGGAGGACAGAAACTGGTTCATCATCAGGGCAGTGCTGGGCCCCGAGACACAAGCGTGTGCCTCAGGGAATTGTGGGATGAAGCAGCTATGGGAAAACTGTGGCTGATGGGAGGATGGATAGACAGATGGAAAGATGGACAGAGGGTCAGACAAAGGAAGGTGTCTACCAACAGCATTACCTATAAGCTCACACCCCAACCCAAGGAAGAGTCATCATCTCTGCCCAGTTCCCACAAATTTAATTTTCTAGAAGAGGTTTGCTAATAATAAAAGATGCACCAAGCTATGAGGGAGATGGGACTCCTAGACACAGCATGGGCCAAAAGAGCACGTGGACAATTTGGGGGCAGAACTGCATTCCTGCCTGACCCCCTCACATACACCAACAGCCCCAGGGTCTGTGATGGCAATGACAAAGTGCATTCCTGCTGACCCCTCACATACACCAACAGCCCCAGGGTCTGGTGATGGCAACAACAGAGTGGCCTATCATATAAGGTTGACTCACAGCACTGCCAGGAAACACAGAGAGCAGTCAGCCAATAAATGTTGGCAAGTGGTTAGCGCTTGTTTACGCCTCATTACCATCAGAACAGTGTTGCCCAGGGGTGCCAGAAAGCTCCACAAAGAGATGCTGCTCCATGTAGTACAGGGATGTGCAGGATGGAAAGGAAGGTGAGATGTGGAAACCCCCAGACTTCACAAGGAAAGAGAGGTGAAGGCTGGCCCACAGTAAACATAAGCTTGCCCATGCATGAAAATATATTCTCCTAACAGAAATTTTGCCATTTTTCAAAGAGAAAGCAAGAGATGCCGAGAATCAACAATTTGCCTTTTATATTAAGCAGGAGCATCACAGAAATGTTTTCAGTGTAATTAGCCATGGTTGCCACCAGGACACGCCTGGGTTTCCATAGAATCATTTTTTCCAAGGAACTGCCAAAATTAAGTTCAGACTCAGATGTTTGCTAGTCACTTATGGAAGAAGGCTGTTTTTGGGTCCCAAACAGTAAGCTTGTAAGCCGTGTATTTTAATATGTGTGCTGTTATGCCACATAATCTCAAGTGTGATGCTGTACATGTGTAATTTAACAGATTCCTGCCTGCCAAAACCTCACACATTTTCCTGGCATGATTCTGGAAGGTGGCAGAGTTGACTTGCGTCCTGCACACATGCTGCACAGAAAGAGGCAGTTCTGAGGCAACAGTCAACGTAACCGAGTGGTATGAAGTCCCACTGTGTGCAGGCCATCCTAGACGGAGTGGAAGGAAGTAGAGGAGGTGGTGCAGAGCCCTCCAGAAATCTCTGTACAGGAAGCAGCGGTGGTGGGGGCAGCAGTGGTGGGGGCAGCAGTGGTGGGAGCAGTGGGGCCCGGTGCCTTTCTGCTCTTTGCTCAGCTTAGCAGACACATTGTCAGGAAACACTTTCTAGCAGGATGCATGGCATCTGTGACAATTAGGTCACCATGTTCCTTCCTCAGTTTGAGTCCTAGAACTGTCCCTTGTATCTGGGTCAAAGGGACCCTGTCCCGGACTCTTTTTTGAGGTCCCGCATTTTGAATTTGTCAAGTTCTTACAAACAGCATAAATACTGTAATGTCTTCCCAAGTCAAATATTTTCTAAGTGTTCTGAGCATCTGTTCCCGTGTTTTTGCTTTGTAAAGTGGACTCCTAGAAACAGAAGCCATGCTGTGTTCACAACAATTGTACCTGACAGCTGGGGANGAGGCAGCGGTGGTGGGAGGCAGCGGTGGTGGGGGTGGCGGTGGTGGGGATCAGCGGTGGAGGGGATCAGCGGTGGAGGGGATCAGCGGTGGTGGGGGCAGCGGTGGTAGGGGGCAGCGGTGGTAGGGGGCAGCGGTGGTGGGGGCCACAGAGGTTCAGAGCATGTAAGCTGGAGTATGGGGCACTTGACAGAGGAGGAGAAGCCCTGAACAAAGGGACTATCTACACAGTGAGGCAAGACTGAGGTGCCACTGTGTCTGCCACAGCCCAGAGCAGCTGGGTGGCTGAGAGGGCTGCAGGAGTGTATGTGGGTGTGGTGGTCAGGGCAGACATTGCTGGACAGGATGACCAGACCTCACAGCTGGGCACGGAGAAGGGAAGGGCTAAGACCCCACCCTATGCAGAATTCCAGAGGCTTCAGGGCAGTGACAGGCAATCTCTCCGTGGAGTAGGGGCATCTCCTAGAATGGAGATGGGGTCTGTGAGAGGACCACAGAGAAGACAATGCAGACGAGGGGCAGGCAAGAAGGAGCAACAGGTGGGAGAGGCATGGTCCTGACATTTTCTATTCTCTAAATGTAAACTTGAACAGATCCAGGAAACAAAGGAAGCAAAGGTAAGAACAAAAGGCTGTCAGTCTTTGCAATCTCAGACTCGCAGACGGACAGCGATGTACAGTGTGCTCTATGCCATGGTTGGCTTTTCCATCAAAACTGGTGTGTGTTAATCATATATTGAAGGAAATTTTACAAGTACCTTTGATTTCTCCAACACTCAATTATTTCATCATAAACTTGCCTATAGCTTGCTGAACAATACTGTTTGTGGGTCATTTAGGACCTTTCCTAAAATGATGTTAACAATACTGTTTGTGGGTCATTTAGGACCTTTCCTAAAATGATGTTAACAATACTGTCTGTGATTCATTTAGGACCTTTCCTAAAATGATGTGAACAATACTGTCTGTGGGTCATTTAGGGCCTTTCCTAAAATGATGTGAACAATACTGTTTGTGGGTCATTTAGGACCTTTCCTAAAATGATGTGAACGATACTGTCTGTGATTCATTTAGAACCTTTCCTAAAGTGATGTGAACAATACTGTCTGTGGGTCATTTAGGACCTTTCCTAAAATGATGTGAACAATACTGTTTGTGGGTCATTTAGGACCTTTCCTAAAATGATGTGAACGATACTGTCTGTGATTCATTTAGGACCTTTCCTAAAGTGATGTGAACAATACTGTCTGTGGGTCATTTAGGGCCTTTCCTAAAATGATGTGCAGTCCCTTATGCTGACCCGTGAGGAACCCAAGGGCCCCCATCTCCCGCCTCCTCTGGAACTTCACTTTGTCATGTTTTCTGGCACCTATCCTCACCTGTAGCTTTTCCCGGCCCACTGGATCCTTCTGTTCAAACACAAGCACCTCAAGGGTCTGCCCACTTGAAGGAAGCACAACCACCCCCCTGCACTCCGCTGCCTCCTCCAGCCATTCCTCTTCCTGTCTTGGAGCTGCTGTTGCCAGGGTCACCTACGTCTGCTCTCTCCATTGCCCCCACACCCTACCGTGTCAACTGCTATACCCTCACAAAACTGGCTGAGGTCGTCAGCACGCCCCTGTGGATGAGATCCACAAGCTCTTTGCCAGCCCTGCCCAGGCGACCTGAGCTGGAGTGCTCTCTCGCTCTTGAAGATTCTGCCCTTCTGGAGTGTTCTCCTGTTCTCTGTGGCCCTTGCTCAGCCCCCTGTGCAGCCTCCTGTCCTCCCCCATGGCAAAGGCCAGCAGTCCTCAGGTCTCCAGTTCCCCCTTGAGCCTTCTCATAATTTCAGCTCACCAGGATGCACTCCCAGCCCTCACTCTACTCTCGAACCCCAACCTCCTACTTTTGTCTTGACTTCCTTTCAGCCACTGAAACTCCACACTGCTCCTTTTTTCTCAAGTTAATGAATTGTTTCCTTTGTGTCGAGTACAGCTTCCCATTTCATCTTCAAAAACCACTTGAGATGATCCCTGAGGAAGATGAGATCACAGAGCCAAAAGCCAGTGCAAGATCCTATCGCTAACAAACTGTGGCTAGGACTCAAACTGAGAACTGTGTGACATCCCTTAGGGCTCAGCATCCCTGCAGGGATGTCAGGATGTCAGGGCAGCATTGTGTGACATCCCTTCATGGACGTCAGCGCAGCACTGTGTGACGTCCCGTAGGACTCGGCATCCCGGCACGGACGTCAGGGCAGCACTGTGTGACATCCCGTAGGGCTCGGCATCCCTGCACGGACGTCAGGGCAGCACTGTGTGACATCCCACAGGGCTCGGCATCCCTGCATGGACGTCAGGGCAGCACTGTGTGACATCCCACAGGGCTCGGCATCCCTGCACGGACGTCAGGGCAGCACTGTGTGACATCCCACAGGGCTCGGCATCCCTGCATGGACTTCAGGGCAGCACTGTGTGACATCCGTAGGGCTCGGCATCCCTGCACGGACGTCAGGGCAGCACTGTGTGACATCCCACAGGGCTCGGCATCCCTGCACGGACGTCAGGGCAGCACTGTGTGACATCCTCTAGGGCTCTCTGAGGCTCCTGCTGTCCCTGGGTGGATGGGGAAGCTGGAAAGGGCTGGAGAGGTTGAGCAGCAGTGATGTGCAGGGCCAGGCAGTTCTGAGAGAGAAGGCGCAGCTGAAACTAAGGGCCACAAGGGAAATGGGCCCTGGCCCCAGAGGGCCAGTCACACACATTACACAACTGTCAGGCCACTGTCGTCATCTGAGACCAGGAAAACCAGAAGAGAGGAGAGACACTGAGAACAGCCTCACGTGGAGGTGCGGCTGTTACATTGGACCCTGGAAGGGGGCTGCTATCGAAGGCCAGGCTCTGGGGGGTCTGCTGGAGACATCAGGAGCCCCAGCTCCCTCGGTCTGTCCATTCTTTTTTTTTTTAATTTTTATTTATTTCCGTATGTGTATGAATGTACTGTCTGCATGCAGGTTTGTGCGCCCGTGTCGTGCAATGCTGCGGAGGTCAGAAAAGGGTGTCGGATTCCCCTCGAACTGGAGTTCTCCTGGAATTGGAGTTTCAGACGGTTCTCGGCCGCCATGTGGCTGCTGGGGATCGAACCCGGGTCCTCTGCTAGAGCGGTCGGCGCTCTTAACTGCTAGGCCATCTCTCCAGCCCCACATTCTTTCAGTCATGAATGGGAAGCTAGCTCTTCATACCCAGAGCAAATGTTGAGCTGGACCAAGTCTATTTGCAACAGTGTGGGACTCATGGGTCAGGATTCAAGGAAGTTCGACTCAAGAAATGCTCCCTAGGAACCACTGACAAGGTGGTAGAGATATGAAGATGCACAGGACAGGTGAGGTCCTCACAGGGAAAGCAGAATACACACAACAAGGACAGCAGAGTCAACGACAGCATGGGGAAATACAAGATGATGCAGTGAGGGAATGGTTGACAGGGAGAACTCCTACAGGCTGGGGACTCAAGCCTAAGACCTGACGAAGTTGAACAGGAAGGAAGCTCTGCACCAGCACAGCACATAGAGGACAGAGAGAGATACGGCGCATCAGGCAAGAGATGACAGACCAGGATGGTGGACCTGGAGAGGAAAGGAGGGGGAGGAAGATGGTGAGGGTGCAGAGGTGAGCAGAGGCTAGATCCCCCTCATCCCACCTCCCCACATGCAGGCCCTTCCAGAACAAATGAAAGGTGTGTTTCCACCTACTATGTGAACCAGACTGTGAAGACACAGAAGTGGACTGCAGTGAGTGGTTCCAAAGAACACTGGGACCTTGGAACAGGTGCCTGGGACTGAACCCTGAGAAGCTTCCGCCTGCAAGCACAGTGCATTCCCATGAGGACAGGTGCATGCAAGCTAAGTCACTTACCTGGTTAAACCTCCGGGTAAAGGCCACGACATTAGGGGCAAGACTATGTTTCTCCTTCTTACTCCATCCACAGCTGGCTAATTCCTAGGAAGCAGAGAGTGAATTTCAGCAGGGATTGTAGTCAGAATGCAAAACACTATGGCATCTAGTAGGAAGGTGAGCCGAGGGGTGGGCAGGGCTCAAGCCTTGGCTACATCTGTCCTCACCAGATCGGAGAGGAAGGCTAAGCCTGTAGGTGGAGGTAATGCAGGCACAGCCAGACGAGAAGAGACACTGACCACTCTCCCCACAGCTCTGTCCCTATTTCCTAGGATGTCTATGCCGAACCATTCACCATAGCCACTCTGCCAGCTTCTCTGGGACCAAAAGGCACACTGTCTGAGATGGGGTGTAAGTGTTTAAACCAGCAAGGCTCATCCTGTCCTAGATATGAGGCCAGGGCTCTGGGATAACTTAAAATTAAGGTCTACCTGAGCAATCTGAGATTTCATTGGCCACACGACACTCTCCATGTCTGGAGTCAGGCACAGTCCCAGACCAAGCCCACTGCCATCAGAGAGGCTTCTGGGATTATCTGGGACTCCTTCCTGAAGCCAAAGAGACAGAAAGGGAAGGCACCATTCTGACCTGGGCAGGGGCACATGTCTGTCTTTCTAGCAGGCTTAGCATTATAATTTGATGAATCAACGTACCCACATTTTATCTACTACCAAGTCTGGTTCCTACTTGGAGATGAGAGGAGCAGTTGTGTGGGGTGACGCTCAAGTACTCAAGCAAAGGGAATAGTTAAACAACATGGGATTCCACATGGTTTGGGCCCTGGACACATGTCTCTTCTAACAATGGACCTAGAAACCTGTTAGCAACCCATGACCCCCATCTGCATTGAGCTGCACCAACACCCCCTTCTGAACGATGAGGTAAATTTCTCATTTTAATGACCATCAAACAGACAGATTCTATTCAATCACACCTCAATTATATCCAGGTACTAGGATATAACTAGGAGGGTCAATCCGGCATGAATTAGTACCTAGGAAGATCAGTCCAGCCTGAATTAGTTTGGGGTACATGCACAATAAGGCAAATTGTGTTCTCTAAGGGAACTTATAGGAAGAATCCTTATTTACCACCACATGCCTAGGCATAAGTAGGTCTGCATATGGTTAACATCAGGGCACCCTGGGAGGGAACATGCATATAAGTGAAGGTCTACAGAACCCAAGCCTGTTCATCAAAACAGACAACTACTGGCACTATACTTCTTAGCAACCAAATTCCTCCTCTTCAGCCCCATAAAAGGAAGCCCCAGACAGTATGAGGGCCCTTGAGTAGCTTCAGTTTTGTGGTCCTCTGCCTTTCTTGGCAGAGCTCTTCTTTGTGATGTTTTATTGCTTTGCTTTGAATAAATTTCCCTTTCTACTTTTGCAATCTCTGCACGTCTTTATTTCAGTTCCTTGAATAAGAGACCAAGAGCCTAGAAACACCTGGCCCAGACCCCAGCCACCAGGAACAATTTGGAGTCTGTGACAGGACCAAGGGAAGGCCGTCATGAAAAGGCCCAGCATACCTTGGGGAAAATGGCAAAGAAGGGAGGGACGTTCTCTACCTTGAGTTCTCAGACCTCGATTTATTAGATTTATTTATTTAATTATTTGTTTATTTATTTATTTATTTATGGTCTTTTTGAGACAGGGTCTCCCTGTAGCCCCAGCTGGCCTAGAACTCACTATGTAGATCAGGCTGGCCTTGAACTCAGAGATCTCCTGCCTCTGCCTCCAAGTGCTGGGATTAAAAGGCGTGAGCCACCACATCCAGCCTTAGTTTTATTTTATGTGTATGCATTGGATAGCTTTAGCATCAACCTGACACACCTGGGTTGAGGGAGCCTCAATTAGGGAATTGCCTCCATTGGACTGGCCTGTGGCCATATCTGTGGGGTATTTTCGTGATTGTTGAGTGATGTGGGAGGGCCCAGCCCACTGTGGGCAGTGCTACCCCTGGGCAGGTGGTTGTGTATTGTATAAGAAAGCAGCTGGAGCATGGGCCAGGGGAGCAAGCCAGTAATCAGTGTTTCTCCATGGCCTGGGCTTCAGCTTCTGCCTCTAGGTTCCTGCCCTGAGTTCCTGTGTTGGGCTCCTTCAGTGATGAACTGTGATCTGGGAGATGTGAGCCAAATAAACTGTTTCTTCCCCAAGTTGGTTTTGGTCAGAGTGTCTTATCACAGAAATGGAAAGGAAACTAGAACAGTGTATGAGTATATTGCTGCATGTGTATAGTGCACCCGTGTCATGCAATCCCACAGAGGTCAGAAGAGTGCATCAGATCCCCTGGAACTGGAGTTGTGAATGGTTGCTAGCTGCCATATGTGTGTTGGGAGTTGAACCTGGGTCCACTATAAGACCAGCCAGTGCCCTTAACCACTGACCCATCCCTCCACCCGCCCAAAACCTCTTAATTCACATCAGCACTCCAAATGAATTAGCAACATTTTTTAAGTACACACCTGTAATATTTTAAAGAACTTTAGTGAAAATCATCTGCCAAACAGCTGGAGCGAACACAGATGGAGGAGGTCAGGGTCCAGAATGGTGGGAACAGCCAGAGACAAAACTTGCTGTCTGGACAGTTATGTCTGAAGTATGCACTCATCAAATTATGTTAGGACCCCATGAGGAGCCCTAGCCAGGATGTGTGGGAAACTGGCTGAGGGCAGTGGCAGCCTGACTGGCAGATAAAGCAGCTGGATATGGGGACACATGAGGACCACCCAGGGCTGAGACACACCTCTTCTGGCTGCCTTGAATCTACAAATAACCAATGCCTTCTATCACCCATGAAAAGACTCAATAGACCAGGACCTGGCCAAGACCTTCTCAGCTTCAGAATTTAGAACCCACATCTGAAGAGAACGCTGTCAACTAATACTATCATTTAACAAGACTCTCCCAAACAACTGGCCCTGGGCCAGGCACTTAAGTGTAGGTTTTCTCATATTGTCACCACACCCATTTTAACAAACAGGAGAAGGGGCTCCATTCTCCTGAATGAATACCATAACTCCACTTCTCAAAATCACATGTGAATCTCTTGGTGATGAAGGATTTCCTGTTGGCTGTGACGTATCTTGTCTGAGAATGTGTACCAGTGTATATTTGACCCACTTCAGCTGAATTTACCCCTCTTTGCACACATACCACTAAGCACATACTTCTGTCATTTTTCAAACATATATCACTGCCCCATTAGAGCTGGTCTGTCAGAAGGAAGGCCTTTCTCACCTGGGCCCCGATGTCAATGTGGAAAAGTGTGGGTTATAATCAAATACAACCAGTCCACTCAGCTCATGTTCAAGGCTGAAACTGCTTATTGCCCAGGTTTCTGACTGATACTTGTTCCCTCCATATTTTTTCCTGCATTTAAAAATAATCAACAGTGCCGGGCATGGTGGTGCACGCCTTTAATCCTAGCACTTGGGAGGCAGAGGCAAGCGGATCTTTGTGAGTTCAAGGCCAGCCTGGTCTGCAGAGTGAGTTCCAGGACAGCTGGGGCTACAGGGAGACCCTGTCTCGAAAAGACAAAAAACAAAAAATCAACAGTGCCAGGCATGGTGGCACCCACCTTTAATCCCAGCACTTGGGAGGCAGAGGCAGGTGGATCCCTGTGAGTTCAAGGCTACATAGTGAGCTCCAGGACAGCTAGAGCTACAGGGAGATCCTGTCTCAAAAATACCAATAATAATAATAATAATAATAATAATAATAATAATCAACAGTAGTCTGGGTGTGGTGGAGCACAACTATAATCCCAGCACTCGGAAGGCAGAGGCAACAGGATTTCTGTGAGTTCAAGGCTAGAGCAACCAGGGATACATAGTAAGACCTTGTTGAAAATAAATAAAATAAATAAATAATAAGCAAACAAACAAACAGCAGTAGCTAGTGTATGTTTGTAGGTGTGTGTTTGTGTGTGCGTACGCTTGTGTGTTTAACTTGGACCCCATGGTCTTATTTCTGCACATGACCACTTGGGAAGACACCTGGAAGGAGGTATGTGGACACAGTTAGATGCAGGTCAGATCCTGACTGTGCACACCCCAGCTGCACAATACCTATCCTCCCAGGACCCCCGTGTTGTCATCAACGGGAACACCAGGCACTTGGTGCAGGCTTCTTCCTGCACACACACTGCTGTGAGTGGCAAGAGCAGCGTTCGACCTCAGCTCAGAACACAGGCTCCTTCCTTTCCCGCCCATGCTCCAGTCGCTGTCTTGAACTACTAAAGCATATCACTACTTCTCTTTTCACCAAAGTCATGCAGGCAAGAGCCGAAGCAGGTCCTTACACATTTGCCCCCAGCTTATTTGGTCTGAACATTCCTCAGACCAGACCCCGACTCAAGCACTGTAGTTTTGGGGGTCAGCAGTTACCTACGGAGCCTTGTGCACTAGAAGACAGGCTGCATTTCCAGTGGAGACCTAGGCAACGTGAGACACTGCGTCTGAGAGGGACACAGATGACATGAGAGCAGCCAAGGGCTGAGAGAGGAAAGGCCTCACTGCGTCCCAGCCCTCGCTCCCTCTCACCAGGTGCTGGGCACCAGCTCTGTCTCTGAGGACGCAGGTGACGGAAGTGTCCCGGGGCTGCAGTGGGGACTCGAGCAGGGTAGTGGCATGCTAGGCTTGAGGCCTGGCCTATGCCAGCATTAGATTGTCTCTTGAGTCAATGAGGTCTGTGGCACCGGAACCTCCCAGCCTCTGTGCAGAAAGATTTATCGAGATGTCAGAAGAAATCAGACCATTCTACTGCACTAAACCACACTCTGGGCCCAGCCTCCTTGGCACTCTTCCCCTGCTGTGCTTGGCCTTACGGGATCACAAGAGATTCCATCTGTGTGAAGTGGGGCTGGAAAAAGTGAAGTAATAGAACAGAATTCTTTCAGCCACTGACGCCTAAAAAAGGCCCATGCTATGGAACTGATTTGATGGTAATTAAGTTAAAATTGACCAGAGGAGACAAGGCCAGCTCTAGAAGGGAGACAGGGGTTTGGGCTGTGGCCGGGAAGTCCTGGCAGCTCTGTATCCTGGGTGAGCCTGGGATGCGCACGACCTTCTCAAG
The DNA here is from genome assembly GCA_009823505.1 of Rhizomys pruinosus. Lineage (NCBI taxonomy): Eukaryota > Metazoa > Chordata > Mammalia > Rodentia > Spalacidae > Rhizomys > Rhizomys pruinosus. The sequence continues at coordinate 915,100 of VZQC01003608.1, forward strand.
CCCTGGGTCCATGGATTGTCTAGGCTGGCCAGCTCTGTGCCCTGGGCCAAGGTTGAGGAAGCATGAGTGGACTGAGAGCCCTCGCAGACTTCTGCCAGAGCCTTCTGGGACCTGACCTCCATCATACGGATGTTCTCTGGGTTCACCAGGGAAAACAGAAGCTGTGAGAAGAAAACTTCCTGCCACTAAGCTTGCAGTGCCTCCTGCCTCCTCTGCCTCCCACCCTGGGACCCACAGAGCCTGGCCCCGGCCCCGGCCCATCACTCCGCCTTCCCAGAGGCCCGGCCAGTGTCTTCAACCTCCTCTCTGGCTCTGCCTTCCTGTTGCATGCTGGTGTGCAGAAGCTCTGCCCACTAACAAGAACAATAATATCAGACGCTTGAACGTACCCCACCCAGCCCCTCCGGGTCCTCGGGCTCCTGCTCTCCTCCACAGGGGAATTTCCTGAACTCTCTGCCCTCTCCTACCTGCCTTCCCTAACCTCTGTTATTCTGCCACTGGTCTTTCCTCTAGCAAGGTCAACTCCTGACTGGGACACTGTGACCTACTTTGTGACCTGGACCCTTCTGCAGGGCCGTGGTCTTTGCCTGGCTGTCTTCAACCTCAGGTCCTTGTCCTCAGTTGCGTCTTCCAGTTGCTCTTTTGTGACACAGGCCCCCAGTCCTATCTGTATCTGTCCACGCTTCTAGATCCTTCTGTAGATGTAGAGGTCACATGCTATTGCATGGAAATGACGTGCCACAGCTTCAGCTGGGTGGCCCTGTGCCACTCATATTCCTGCCCAGACATCCAGACCAAGTTACCAAGCTATCTGCTGCCCAAACCTCCCTCAGCACCCAAAGGCACCTCAGTTTCAGCAGGCCCAGACTCGAAGGTGTGCCTGCACAGCTGCTGTAAATAAAACCTCACAGCAAGATGGGGTTCATTTAGACACTCACTCTGCCAGTCAAAGGCGAATACATCACTATCACTGCCTATGAGGAAAAAAAAATCTCTAATTGGTACAAAAACAACTTCCTCTTACATCCCCAGCTGCATGCATTCTGAGGTGACACTGAGAGTCAACAGCAGTCTCAGCTCACCTGACATAGCATCTCTAAGCCCCACAGCTATGAGGCTAGCCCACAGCTATGAGGCTAGCCCCACCAGTCCTGGCTTTGTTCTTAGGACTCTGGAACTCAGACACCATGTCACAGCCCAAAAAAGACCCGACCCCGAGTGTGTGTAGAGCAATGAGGCAGTCCCTGGAAGAGGAGGCCTGGGAGGTCCTCACCTCCCTGAAGACCCCACCATGGCATATGGGCTACCAGACTATGGGAAGCTGGAGCTAGAGCACGACCCTGCACATGGGGGCTTAATTCCCACTGCAGCCTTCTCCAAATCATATCGGCTCAGTCTGTCTACATGGAAAACACATCACTTCAAGGAAGCATCTCCCTCAGACCTCCAGGACCACCCCCAGGCTGGCACCAGCCACTGGCACCTCATCACCTCTGTGCTCCACCACAAGTTGCATTCTGCCTCTTCCCATCCCACCCCCTGGCAAGGGAAAAAACAAAAACAAAGAGACAGAACTGCCAGGTCTGCTTTTATGGAGACTCTTCAGAAGAGCTGGTGGGACAGAAACATCCCTAGCCCAAGGCACTCTAGAAGCATAGTGGGCAGAGCAGCCACTGAAGCAGTGCCAGCGTGAGGGCTGGGTAGGGGCCGACTGAGAAAGGGGTGTGGCTTCTCCGGGCCAGTGTTAACTGGCTCAAGAGACAGGTAAGTGAGAGAGGAGCCAGGAAGTCCCTCGGGACGCACAGGCCTTGCCGCCCACAGGAAGTCATCTTAGCAAAGGGAGACCTGAGGGCCTGGGACAGACGCACAAGTGGCACGGCTCCAGGAAAGCCTCCCACAGGGGCCTCCACAGGGGCCTCCCACAGGGGCCTGGCAGAGGGCTGCCTTGGGTCTCAGGAGTGCGTGCTCAGGGCGTAGTGTCTGGGGAGTCAGATGGACCTGATCTGACGCCCTGGCTCTGTGGCCTAGGACAAGTCACTAACTCTCCATGTCTGTCATCAGTCATTTGAAAGAGGACCCTGAATAAAACACTCATGGGAAAGGAGGCAGTGAGTAGCTAGAAACAAGGCCCTAAACCCTAGGCTGAGAGCTCTTGCAGCCTGTGGAGGTTCCAGGACTCCCCAAGACCTAGGAGGAGGGAGCAGGCCAGCTAGAGTGGGCTGCAAGATTCCCGAGCACACGCTACATACCAGCACCTGTGCTGCATGCTGCCGGTGTGTCATCTCACCTCATCCTCACACAAGCCCTGACTACTGAAGAGTAGGTAACAAGCAGCCATCTGATCTGTTCCAGGCTGCCCAAGCTGCTGACCGTCTGGATAGCAGGAGCCCATCCTCACCCCAGCCAGGGCAGGGCTATCAGCCCCAGTAAGCATGCACAGATCAGGCTGCTCTAAATCCCTCACTACCACATAGGCTAGCCATTTTCAGGCTGTGCCTTGCCCTAGTGACTTTATAACACAGTGGTCTTCTCCATTTTGAGTTCAAATCCTGAGGCCGTATGACTTCACGTGTGGTTTATACAGGTAAACAAACCACCATCCATCCAGCACCAGCCATGAGGCCTGTACTTATTTACATAAAATACTACCTACCAACTTACCAAATTAAGTCAGGAATCCATGGCATAGCAAAACTACATAAAAAACAAAAACAAAAACAAAAAAAAACAGGCCTGTGAGCTTATCAAACATAGACTAACAAATGATGTAACTCTCTGACTGGGACCATACTGAGGGACACCGAGTCCTGGGTGTGATGGCTCATCCTCACTGTAGCTTGACAAGATCTGGAATCTCCTAAGCAACATGCCTCTGGGAGTGTCCGTACAGGTGTTTCTGGAGATGGAACCAAGATAAGAAAACCCACCCTGAATGGGGGGCACACCCCACGAGCTGAGGTCTCAGACCCAAGAGAAAGGGAAAAGGAGAGAGCCAGCAGAGCTCTGCATCTTGTCTGCTTCCGGGGCGACTCCATGGCCAGGCTACTCCCATTACCTCCCTGCTCCACAGAGGCAGATGGCATTCCTCTGGACTGTGATCTAAAATAGCCTGTCCCTCCTTACGTCACTTTTGATCTGGAGCCTGGTCACAGCAACAGGAAAATACACTGGGGTACAGGAGCACCCACCAAACCATCACTGGACCATCTGATGCCTGAATCACAGGAGCAACAGAAAAGGACTCCCAACTTTGTCCCTAGGTCTTCAGATCAGCATGACAACTCTGTTCCATACAGCCCACTCAGTGTAGACTCAGCCCTGTACCTTGAACAGCTCTGCACCTCCAAAGACCTCTGGGACTAGGTAGGTTATGCCACGATCTTATTTAAGCATTCTTTATATCTGTGGCAGCCTTCAGTAAGGCCTCTGTAACCCTCTTGTAGAGTTACACACACACACACACACACACACACACACATCTGGAAGGGTAATGTGTGACCTGAGAGTCGATGTTAATAATTAATAATTAAGATTGGAATAGGAGAGCCTGCACTTGCCAATGATCACATCTGCCAAGTGAAGCCAACAGTATTTAGTGAATTAAAGACAATGAGGGGGCTGGAGAGATGGCCTAGTGGTTAAGAGCACCGACCGCTCTTTCAGAGGACCCGGGTTCGATCCCCAGCTCCCACATCGCAGCCGAGAACCGTCCGAAACTCCAATTCCAGGAGAACTCCAGTTCCAGGGGAATCCAATGCCCTCTTCTGACCTCCGCAGCATTGCACGACATGGGTGCACAAACCTACATGCAGACAGTACATTCATACACATGCAGAAATAAATAAAAATTTTAAAAAAATTTAAAAATACAATGAAATTGACATCATTTGTGAATTTATTGTTACTTAATGAATTTTAATATTATTAAAAGACACAAACCTGTTTGCCTATTTCTAACAAGGTGTGTTAATGACAAGGTGCCAGTCAAGAGGACCGCAGGGTGACAGGACAGCAGGGTGACAGGACAGAACCGACTAAGGCAGTGTCTATAAAGGGGCTCTAAGGATCCTGGCCTACACCAGAGCTGACCTAGGAATCACTAAGACCAGAAAGGGGCACCTGGCCTCTGGCTGCACAGGCTGAGCATAAAAGGTAAAAGGGATCAGCCGGGCATGGTGGTACACACCTTTAAGCCTAGCACTCGGGAGGCAGAGGCAGGCAGATCTTTGTGAGTTCAAGGCCAGCCTGGTCTACAGAGTGAGTTCCAGGACAGCTGGGGCTATAGGGAGACCCTGTCTTGAAAACACCAAAAAAAAAAAAAGGTAAAAGGGATCATGGAGTCCTGAGCCCACAGCCCTCCCAGAATCAGAGACTGAGGACAAACAGCAGGGTTGACTGTGTTCCAAATGGCCCATGGGCTCTGGCAGGTACATTCATGTATTACTGATCAAATCTACATGACGACATGGGTCCAGTGTCATCTCTGAGGTCTGGAGAGACTACCATTTATCTAAGTCACACAGCTAGCAAGGGGTGGAACTAGGAACACTTGCCAGGTCCCTTTCAAGGATCCTCATGCACTGAGGGCCACGTCCGGGCCACAGCTCTCCCCTGGGGGAGATCTAGTGGCTCTTACTAAACAGGGATTCCTTTACTGGTGTGTGTTTCACTGTCCACACAACTGACAACTAAAACAGGGATTCCTTTACTGGTGCGTGTTTCACTGTCCACACAACTGACAATTAAAACAGGGGATTCCTTTATTGTTGCACGTTTCACTGTCCACACAAGTGACAACCTTGTTCTTCTGACACCTTCAGTGAGACTGGTGGTCAAGGCTGAGAAGCAAAGTGACTAAGTTCAGGCTTCTGCCCATCCCCTTTCTATGGGACAAACCCAAACCACCAAAAGCCATTGCTGCACTCAATGCAAGGCAACACTTTGAATGAGAAATGACACAACCCTCCCAGGAAGCCCGACAAAGCCTTGGAGGAAACCCTAGAAGGAAAAGATAAACCCAAGCTGGCAAAGAGAACGGGAACAGAAGGGGCTCCCCTCCACCAAGAGATGTCAGTACATTCCTGGAAATCAGTATAGCATTTTGCTACCTGAAAACACCAAGCTAGGTTGTGCAGGAGGGGCTGCAAAAACGATGGAGTCAGCTGCATGGGGTTGGGGTGAGAGTCGGGAGTTGGGCTATACCAGGCTCCTAGCTAAGCTGCCAGAAACAAGAGGAGAATGAACGCAGGGGCCGAGGAAAGGGGCTCAAGCAACATGCCCATCTGCTGCTTGACGCGTCCCCCACCAGGGGTAAACAGGATGGGGAGCCTCTGCCTTCCTTCTGGCATCCCAGAATAACGCTCCCCATTTGCTGGCATTTGGAGTGCTACAGTCAGCAAGCCCATCACCCTTGACCTGTCTTCCTGCAGAGTGGGCCACTTAGGAGAAAGGCCAGTAGTGTAAAGGCATCAACGGCTAAGAGCTACCAGGCCCAGGAGTAGAACCAGCACTAGGAAGCAAAGACCAAATAAAGAAAAATAAAGGTTAAGAGGAAAGAGAGAGAGTTGGGGGATTAAAAACAAAAATTGCCCCTCCTGTAAGAAAATAAAAAGCAACAGATTAAAAAAGTGTAATGCTTATCTAGTAAGATTTTCTTTAAAAATGAAAAAGACAGGCTGGAGAGATGGCCTAGTGGTTAAGAGCGCCGAGTCCTCTTACAGAAGACCCGGGTTTGATCCCCTGCACCCACATGGCGGCTAAGAACCGTCTGTAACTCCAATTCCAGGAGAACTCCAGTTCCAGGGGAATCCAACGCCCTCTTCTGACCTCCGCAGCATTGCACGACACGGGTGCACAAACTACATGCAGACAATACATTCATACACATAAATAAAAAAAAAAAAGACATAAATCAATATACAAAGAGTTGTTACAATTCAATAGTATGAAAATGGGCCACTTTTCTTCAATATGTAAATAAAAGATTTGCTTAGAACTTTTAACAAACGGCGCATGGAGAGCAGGTAAAGGCGTGAACTGATGCTGGCCTCGGTCTGCAGGAAACACAAGATTAGCTGCATGTTTCCACCCATGCACCCATTTGGAAAGCAGATGAGCCAGTGACCCCACTGATATGTGTTCACCCAATAAGGACCTCTGTCCACATGCAAACCATGCATGTGTGTCTAGGCCCCTTCATTCTCTATTTCCCCAAACAGAACCAACCCTAACATCCATCTCCTGGTGAGGGGACAGATGAATCTCAGTCCATCCGTGAAACCAGAAACAACAAGCAGTAAGTAGTGATGTATACATCCATGCAGAACCTCGAACAAAAGCACTGTGCGGCTTCACCTGCAGGGATGGGAGTCTGCTCACCGGCTGCCGGGGGAGGCAGCAAGTGACTATGAAGACAAGTTCGGGTGGCGGACACGCTCTCCTGACTGTGACAGAACATGGTGGCTATGTGACAATCTCTCAAACTCCATAGGATCTCTCATTCCTGGAAGGAATTAAGCCTCAGTAAAGATGACTGAAAAGAAGAGCCCAACCCTCTGGAACCACAGAGAAATCCCACAATGACAGCTGTGCAAAGGAACCAAAGAGCTGCTTGTCCAACTGGGAGCAGGATAAAGGCTCCTGGAGGCGAGAAAACAGGAGCAATTAGAACACAAGAGGGACGAAATTGAAGCAGAAAGCTTGGACATGTCTGAGGACTCGAGGAAGGCAAGCAATGACAAAGAAAAAGGTGGTTATAATCTCCAGGCACTCCTATTTGTATACGATTAAACAGTACACATTCATTTTAATAGTATTTTCTATATAGTCACACAGTAAACGTTACATGTTTTAGTCTCTGTACCCTTATACATTACATATGCCTACTATGGAGCAGCTGATGGACTGAGGGAAGAGAACACATGGGCCCTGGTGCAGGGCCTAGCTTCTTTAGAACAGCAGGAGGCTGTCAGAATGAAACCCAATCCAGGCCATCACTCCCTCGGCACTAACAGGTGCACAGCCATGATGGCAGTGGGTGCTGTGTCCCACTTTTTGGGCCCACCTAAGGAAGCCATGGCGTGTCTGAGTATGAAGTTTACAGCTTGGGTGATGGAAAGAGCAGCTGTCAGGGAGTGGGAAGTGGAGGAGAGGAGGGAAAGCACAGGAACCTAGAGACAAGAAAGAACAAACGCAGCTGATGAAACGGCAAAGCAAGGTCTCAGTGAGCCGACTAAACTCCAGAAGAGAAACCAGTTGAAAGAGATGCTGGCTTTCTTCATGTGCTTTACTGTACTTTTTAAATTATTATTATTTAACTTTACTGTACTTTGAAAAGTACTTTCAGTATATGGCATGTTACCTTCGAAATTGAGTTTTAACAATTAAGTAAATACGCCAATATATACAAAGCTTTTATAAAGTCACAACCTGCTTATCACCATCAGTGTGGACATTTATTTAAATAGTGACCAAGACATGTTTAATGGAGGAGTCGTGACAAGTGTAAGCAGCAGGCTCTGAGAACACTGGGTCCTATGGAGAGAGCTGCTAAGGCCGAAACAGGTGCAGAGGTCCTGCAGTCGCACTGGGGTTCAAAGAAAGCTCAGGGCTGGTTGCCCTCACTCCTTCATAAAACAGAACCAACTGCTGTGAGACAAGGACGGAAAGGGAAAGTGACTGGGCCAAATGAGAGGAGGCAGGAGAAGAGGGCAGGAATAGGAGGGAGGGATGGAGGGAGGGAGGGACGGAGGGAGGGAGGGAGGNATGATCCTGGGTGGATCAACTGACAATTAAGACCATCTTAGTCAGGGAACCTCTAGGCTAAAATAATTGTTGGGTGAGTAGTGGTGAAGAGCAAGAAACCCCATATGTGTGTATGTGTTTAGTGTGTGTGCCCTATCCTGCACCCTAGGGCGGCGGGGGGAGACACTTAGGGGGCAAAGGTGCCAGAAAGAGAGAGAAGGTGGGAAAGCTAAGGCGTCTTGGGTGGGGCGGACAGGCGACGAGTGTAAAAAACGAAAGTGAAAAAGAAACACAGCGAGCAAAGTGAACGCCACAAAACGGAAGCCGGCCGGCGCCGTCATAAGGAGGGCTGCACCTGAAAGTGACAACAACGTCGTGCCTCCCGGAGGGAAGACAGAAAGGGGTCCGGGGCTGGAGAGATGGCCCAAGCCGGGGAGGAAGCGGGGGGCAGGGCACGAGGCCGCAGGGCCAACGACCAGCGGAACGCGAGGGCCTTAGAGAGCCAAGAGGTGTTGGGTGCCGCGGCGGGACCGCCCCAGGCTCTATGCAGGGCATGGCAGGGGGGGGGCACGGACAGAAACGCACTGGGCCAAAAAACGGCAGAGACCTAAATGAAAAATAATAAATAAAAAATATAATAAAAAAACAAACCATATTTCCCCTGCTTGCTTCAATATGCAGTAAAGTTTGAAATAACATCCACCTGGAAAAAAAAAAGATAAAACTATTACTCGTTTTTTTTTTTTCAAAATTACCCTTTCCTTATTTCTCTCTCTAAAATACCCCGATACCATACCCACATTTACATTTGTTTACATGGGTACATGTAAACAAATTATCAGCTAGAATTTTCATATTCAGGGAGAACGTTGCAATTATTTTTACTTCTGAGATAGTTTGACCTCACCTATAAATCAATCCTTTTAGGTCCATCCATTTGCTATGAATTTAAATTTTCATACTTTTAGAGCTGAATAATACTCAATTTTATGTTTATACCCCCATTTTTTAGAAAAGTATATTTTTTATTATTCTTTATTATTTTACTGTGTATGAGTGTAGTGCCTGTATGCGCGGTAAGTATATCATTCATGTCCTGTCGTGACTGCAGAGGTCAGAAACGGACATGGATTCCTCTGGAACTAGAGAATGCACCGTTGTTAAACCTCTCCATGTGGGGTGCTGGGAATTCCAACCCAGGTCCTCACACAAGAGCAAACCAGCGCACCGCTCCCAACTGGTGGGTTCTCTCCACCCCTATTTGCCATTTCTTTACGTATCTATTTATGTGTTACTGGACAACTAGGCTGCTCCATAGTGCATAAGACTTCAAAAACATGGAAGTAGAAATGGTTTTATAGTAAGATTTGGGTTCGAGTTTTTGGATATCCACTCACTAGCGTGTGTCTCACATGGTTTAGAGGTTTCCAGTTTCAAGTTTTGAAGATTCACCGATTCATTGTTCCCTCCGTTTGAGCATCTGATGGGTCTGGTAGATGGTAAGCTGGGTATAGCTGAATGCTTGCTCATGGTTCAGGAGTCAAAGAGAGGAAAAGGGTTAGGGGCTCAATACACTCCTTCAAGGCACACTCTTGTTAAAAAACAACTATTTTATTTAATTATTTTATTTTGTTTGTATGAGTGCCTTGCCTACGGCCATGTGTGTAAGTACCCCATGTCATGAAAATGCCCTGCAGAGGGTCCGAAGAGGGCTTCGGACTTCCCTGGAACTGGATTTACCAGACCAGTTGTTGTCGTGTGGGTTCTGGGAATGAACCCACGCCCTCCACAAGAACAGCCCGGCCTCTTAGCCATCTCTCCCAGCCCAAGGCCACAGTTGTAATGACGAAGCACCTCTGAGGAAGTCCCTTCTCAGTGTTGCCACCGTAGGCATCAAACCTTTTCCATCTAAACTTTCAGGGATATCTAAACAATTGCATATGACATTTGTCTTTCTGTGCCTGGCATATTTCACTTAATAATATGTCACCCTTATTCATCCATGTTGTACTTAGTGACAAGATTTTCTTCCTTTTATGGGATAAATGATATTCCATGGCACAGTCCTCATTTTCTTTTTTTTTTTAAATTAGGTTTATGATGCTTTTGTGCATTTCATACATTTTTCCAATTCAGTCATCAGGCTTATTCCCTTTCCCTCCCCCCCACCCCCAACCATCCCAGATCCATGCATTCTGCCATTAACTGTCCTGCATCTTTCTCTGTTTTTTTTTTTTCCTTTTTAGCTATAAATGATAAACCATGAGTACAAAAATCCTTCATGCAAAACCAATCTCCAGGCTGTTGTGCCCAAAACCACCTTACAGCCCCCAACATCAGTGGGGCGTGACCGGTTGTTGTTAATCAAGTTTATTCAAAAATGAGTGTCCAGGACTACATTGCTTTATTGTTGTCGTTTCACCATTCACCCCACTCGAAGCCCTTACATTCTACCACGCCCCCCTTCCGCAGATTATTCCCTACCGGCTTAGAAAAGGTGCACAGGTGGATGAGAGGTACACCACCATGTTTACACTCTCTTTGGAGCTGTTGACTTGGACTCGGTCAATTCTGGCTGTTTCCTTTCCAATTCTGGCTGACAGTTTGTCCAGGAATAACCTTTCAATCCTCCGAGCGCGGCACCCACCTTCCCTCATTTTCTTTACTCATTGAAGGACACTCTCACCATGGTCCTTGTTGGGGCTTTCTAACTTAGCCACTATTACTCTTGTCAGCCAGAATAGGTACCAGACTATGGGCGCGCCAGCCCCATGTTGCCTTTGAGCACACTGAAAATGATTAATTTAGCCACCTCTAAACCTGCTTGTCTGCTTGCTTGAAACCAAATACAGAGGCTTCCTGGTGTTTTCCTTAGCGCCCTCTACCTTTCACATGTGTACAAATGACAAACCATCCTTTCACAGGCAACCAAGTTGTGATCTAACAGCCTCATTAAATCTTATATTTGAGAGCAGTTTCCCTTTATCAGAGTTTAGCTTCCTTCTCTCTGAATTTCCAACAACCATCGCATCTAAGGAAATTAGAGCTAATTCTAGGCTTATCTCTCTTCAAGAGAACTGGAGGAGGTGGCGACGTCGCATAGTGGGTGTTTGTATTAGAAGGGGGGTCGGGGGTGCAGGAGGGTGGTGAAGTACGTAGAAGGAAGGAGGAAGGAGGGAGGAGGGAGGAGGGAGGGAGGAGGGAGGGAGGAGGGAGGGAGGGAGGGAGGGAGGGAGGGAGGAGGGAGGAGGGAGGGAGGAGGGAGGAGGGAGGAGGGAGGAGGGAGGAGGGAGGAGGGACGGTCAATCCAGGCAGGAGGGAAGCATGGGGACAGCCAAGTGCCAGGCTCTGCTGCAGAGGTCCCCAGCCATGAAGACCCTGATGTCCGCTGGGGTGGGAGAAGAATGCAGGTCGCCAGAACTCAGGGCACTAAAGAACAATCAAAGGTTGCCGTCTGTCGTAAGGACATTCCCTACATCCAATTCTTCTGTGTAGCTGTCACCACGCAAGGTGTCTTCAGCTTGGATGTTGGAAGGAGGGACATGATGGGGTAGAATGAGAAAAGGAAGAGATAGTGGTGATGGAAGTGTGGGGCACGGCTAAGTTCACGTATCTGCAGTCACAGAGGTCGGGCCCATAGAGCGGACATACTCCCGAGTCCATGGACCTTGGGGCCTATAAGAAGGGAGAGAAGAAACTGGGAATAAGTTAGGGGATTTGCATTTTTATTTTGGGAAAACACTGATTAGCATGAAGGAGGGCGATATCTGGAGAGATGTCTGCAGGGGCGTGCCTGGTAAACTAGAGCAAAGAGAGCAAGAAACAAGGGCCGTGCCTGCACCTGCACGGCTGAGGAGGGTCCAGGCAGCAGGATGGGCACAAGCGAAGGCCGAGCTGGCAACACCACAGCGGGGCTGAGAACCACAAGGAGGCCCACATGACTGGAGAGAAAGGCACTGAGAGAGCGAGTGGGAGGAGGCGGAGGGGAGGGGGCCAGGGCAGGCAAGCATGGACTCATGGGAGTGGGACAAGAAGGCAATAGAGGAACAAGGAGAGGAGCCCCCTCAGGCCTCACCTGAGTGTCAGGTGGGTTTGACCACCCCATAACACAAGCAAGAGCAGTGGGGTGGCCAAATCCACAGGATACTTCTGCTGTTTGCTGGTGAAGGCAAATGTCAAATGTCAAAACACTGCCACCCTCTCCTGGGAGAACTCTTCAGTCATTTCAAACACACACCTGCTGGAGGCTGAGGGGGTGGGGGGAGCATGCCGGTCTCCTAAGGCCTCAGGACTCTTGCCAGGCACGCCCCAAGGGGAAGGGGGAGGAGAGTCCAGTGTATGCACGGGAGGGAAGCGCTGAAAGAGCAGGAGCCATCCATCTTCTGGATTTTTCAGTCCTGTCCCTTCCTATAGAATAACAACTCATTTACAGCCACTACTGTTTCTCCAAATCCTCAGACTACTGTCTGCTTAGAAACATGCACCAGATTTAGGGTCACGATGATACAGATTTCCCAAAACATTCCCTCTCCAGCCCTAGACCCGAGCTGCCCTGCACAATTAGATCCAGCTGTCAGCACCAAGCCTCAGCCAAGAGCAGTCCTGAAAACAGTCCTTGTGACAGAGAGGGGCCCAGTTAACAGAATGGACAGCAGCCACCAGCAGCTCAGCTCCAAGAGACAGACAAGCCCACGGGAGGCCCCCAGGAGGCCCCCGGGGCCATTTCTACCCTGCCACCCAGGACAGGGCTCAGTTGCCTTTCCCCTAAACACACCATTCAGATATTCTCTTCAAATAATACACTTTGTTGGGTTTTGTTTTGTTTTGTTTTGTTTTTCCGCGGCAGGGTCTCCCTGTAGCCCCAGCTGTCCTAGAACTCACTCTGTAGACCAGGCTGGCCTTGAACTCACAAAGATCCACCTGCCTCTGCCTCCCAAGTGCTAGGATTAAAGGCGTGCGCCACCACGCCCAGCTCACTTTGTTTTCTTGATGAGGGACTCAGTAAGTAATATATATATATATATATATATATATATATATCCCCTGAAAAACAGACAGCTCATTAAAGAACACTGAGATCATTCATTACCTTTATCTGTCAGTCTGCACCAAGGATCAGAATGAAGACAGATGCTAAAACACTCACTCATTAACACACTTTCATCCACTGCCTTCACATAAGCCTGTACAATAGGTATTATTATTGTTCCATTTCACAGATGAAGAAACAGAACCTGAGATCCCTGTGTAATTAATGTGAGAGTCAGAATCAAGCCGCACCTGCTGGGCTCTGGAGCTGGAACCCTCTTTCACAAGGTGCCCCCACCTCATGTGTACATATACCTCCCCTCTCTCTCTCTGTGGAACTCACCCTACATCTGTGCTTTCAATTGGCTTCTGTCCTTAATACATTATGAGAACTTTCTGGCTCACACATGCCATTTCTCTCCTTTTCTAGACCCAGTGTTGGGGAACTGGGCAACATCTACCCCATCCTTCTAAGAGTTCCAACAACAAACCAAAGTTCAAATCCACCAACCCCCCCCCCCAGGGGAGCCAATGAGTTCAATGGACTGACTTACAAACCATGGCTGACTCCGAGGCTGCAGCAGTGGAAGTCTGCATCCACCATGGACAAGGGCTTCCCCATGGCTGCACAGATGGAGCCCCTCCCCCAGACCCTCAGCCCCTCCCAAGACTACGAGGTCACACACAATCAGGGAAGACTCGAATACGAGTGCCCAGAAGTGGCTGGGTACAAGTGAGGACCCCATGACCTTCCTCATGTTCCATCTAGGATGAAACCTCCGCAGTCAGCATGCGCAGCTGCATTGATCTTGTAAAGATGGCAGCTACTGGGGGCTAGAGATGGCCTAGCGGTTGAGAGCACCGACTGCTCTTGCAGAGGACCCGGGTTCGATCCCCAGCACCCACATGGCGGCCAAGAACAGTCTGTAACTTCAATTCCAGGAGAACTCCAGTTCCAGGGGAATCCGACACCCTCTTCTGACTCCTCGGCATTGCACGACACGGGTGCACAGAGCTGCATGCAGACAGCACATTCATACACATACAGAAATAAATAAAATTTAAAAAAAAATTTTTTTAAAGATGGCAGCTACTCTGCTCAGATCTCTACACCGCCACACGACATCCTTAAACCATTCAGGTTTGCCTCCTTTCGTCTCTCTCTGAACCTCAGGAGGAGATGTCAGCTTGTCTCCCTACTCATCGCTCTGGGTTTCAGCCCTATTGAATCTGTGCCGCACTGTTTCCAGTGCCATTTAAACCAGGGCATCCTGCGTCTTCGAGCATGCCAGTCTTTCCTAACCTTGATCTCCACATCCTGCAGGAACATGCGGAATATTGTGGGGGGATGCAAAACGGAGCTTCTGGAAGCTCATACCTCTGAGAAAGACAGGCTCTGACCTGCTCTTCTACGCCTCTGCTTAGACCAGCTGAGACCTTTCTATGGTAAGAAGTGTGAGGAAAACTATGTAAGAAAGAAAAAGAGCTTTAACACGAGGGTTCCAGAGCCACGCGACTCTGCCCATGAGCTTTCTGAACCTTTCACACAATACATAACTCGGGCTAACTAGTTTATTCCAGAGCACAAAGAGTGACAGACAGAATCTCCAAGCCTAACAAGCCTGTCTCAGAAATGCAAGAAGCCAACTGATGTTCACCAGAAAACATGATGGTAATACTGAGAGGGAGAGAAGAAAAAAAAAAGTGACGTCATCCTCTTAATAGACATGGAAAGGGAATTAACAAAATGTGGCATTCATTTGAGAAAAATAAAAAAAAAATAAATGTAAAAAGCAAAAAAAGAACTTCTTTGAAGCTTGACAAGAGCTAACAGCTGTCACTCCTAATGAAGAGAAAGAGCGAGGAGCAACAGGTTACACAGCAGCTACCCGCAGACACTGCCAGCTCTCACTGTGGCAGTGGCCTCCTCTGCTCGCCCCTCTAGCCACCACTATGGAGTCTTTCCCTGAGAGTTCTGCAGGAGCACAGAGACTGAGCTGGACACAGCCCAGCGCTGCGGCCCAGGGCACTGCGCTGTGAGGCAGGGATGCCCTGAATGAGACCATGAGACCATCTGGGAAGACAGCAGGCAAGAAAGCACGGAGAGAAGGAAGAGGCTGCAGACAGACAACTCAGGTTCGGAGAGACGGAGGGAGACAGAGGAGAAAGGAAGGCAGAGTAGAGGAGAGAGGGAGAGACCTGACTATTCCATTTTGTAGGTGAGAGGGCTGCGGTTCAAGAGGATTCATTTAATTTATGCAAATTAATCAAGTCAGACACCATTTACTGGCAGTTCCACACTCAGAGATCTGAGAGGAAGACTAAGGGATGCAGGCTGGTAACCAGACAGGGACCAGGGTGTGAGCAGACTTCACTTGGAACGGAAATGGCCACAGGAAAAGCCTTGTCTAGAGGTGGATGGGGCCTGAGGCTGTCCCAGCCCTGAGGCTATCCCTCAGGGCCCTACCTGCACAGTCAGAAGTGCCTGGCCAGCTCAGGAGAGCCACAGGACTAGTCTTCATTGGCCACAGTTAAGTCTCATTGAGTACCTCATACTAAGCATCTTCTGCCCCAGGAATACAGGTTTGGATCACATACAGCATGTAGTCTGAACGGAAGAGGATTTTTGGAAATGGTGCCAGGCTTTTGATAAATTCCAGTAATAGCCTCGCAGCGGAGCATCCTTCAGGGTGTGAGGCTGTTCTGATATGTGTACTGTCTGATGATGACCCTGAACAGCCCGGTCTGAGCAGACCAGGAGGAACGGCTCTTTTCAGAAAAGCCATTTCCTCCCTGGAAGCAAGAGGAAAAACCAACCTTTCAGATGTGTGCTCTATACAGGAACACTCACTCACAAGTGTGCAGAAGACTTTCAGACGCCAGGGCCATCAGCCTTCCATGGTGTGAAACCACCATTTATAAGGCAGAGAACGAGACCATGGCTTCATTCCCGACCGCGGCCCAGCCTGCCGTTCACATTCTCAGTGCCCCTCTGAGCAGTAACACCCAGCCAGCTGCACAGCTCGGGGTTGGGGCGGGGGCTGTTGACTGCCTTCCAGTGGAGATGACAGGCATCGATTCTGAGCGCTATTCAGAGCACAGGACACATTCTGAATGTGATCAGGGGCTATAAGGGGGCTGGCTTGGTGGGTTGGGAGGAAAGAAGCAGAATGGGCCTGGAGGGAGATCGAAGAGCCTGGGAGAGGACAAGCAGATAAAGCAGAAGTGTGAAGAGAGGGCCACAGAAAGGCCCGGAGGAGAGGACAAGGGCTCTCATGTGGCCTGCATGTCTATCTTAGAGGCCTGGGGGTGATCTCAAGCCTCTGGGGAAACTACTGGAAAGTTTGAACAGATGTGGGTAGAGACTTTAAAACTAGTGAAGGGACATTAGGGTAGGAAGGGCAAATGTGGGTGCAGAGGTGCCCTTTGGGAGATAGATGCCAAAGCCAGGGGAGGCAAGCAGGCAGTCTGAGCTGGCAAGGATCACTGGGAAACAGATGGCTGCAGTGGTGCAGCACAGAGGATGGAAGGGAGCAGGTAAAGTGGGGAGAAGAAGTGCCCGTGACAGCCCAGTGCCCTGTGGGGAGAGGAGGTGCCCATGACAGCCCGGTGCCCTGTGGGGAGAGGAGGTGCCCATGACAGCCCGGTGCCCTGTGGGGAGAGGAGGTGCCCATGGCAGCCCGGTGCCCTGTGGGGAGAAGAGGTGCCCATGGCAGCCCGGTGCCCTGTGGGGAGAAGAGGTGCCCATGACAGCCCAGTGCTCTGTGGGGAGAGGAGGTGCCCATGACAGCCCGGTGCTCTGTGGGGAGAGGAGGTGCCCATGACAGCCCAGTGCCCTGTGGGGAGAGGAGGTGCCCATGACAGCCTGGTGCCGTGTGGGGAGAAGAGGTGCCCATGACAGCCTGGTGCTCTGTGGGGAGAGGAGGTGCCCATGGCAGCCCAGTGCCCTGTGGGGAGAGGAGGTGCCCATGACAGCCTGGTGCCCTGTGGGGAGAAGCAGGTGCCGTGTGAGGAGAGGAGGTGCCCGTGACAGGCAGGTGCCGTGTGGGGAGAAGAGGTACCCATGGCAGCCCGGTGCCCTGTGGGGAGATGAGGTGCCCATGACAGCCAGGTGCCCTGTGGGGAGAGGAGGTGCCCATGACAGCCTGGTGCCCTGTGGGGAGAAGCAGGTGCCGTGTGAGGAGAGGAGGTGCCTGTGACAGGCAGGTGCCGTGCTGCTGGCTTACTCATGGGCAGGCATGCCACAGAAGGGGTGGGGGCACAGCAGAACTTGGGGGAAGCAAAGCACCACACATTTGCTCTGGGCAGCTGGGCCGTGGGCTATAGAACTAGGGCCTGTCCAGCCCCTGGAAGGAAGCACAGCTCCTGAGGAACCACAGGCTCCTTTGTTCTGCTGGGGCCCAGACCCACAGTCAGAGCACTGAGTCCCCAGTGGGCCTCTCACTCACTGGTCTTGCTCAAATAATGCTCTTTCTCTATCCTTTGCCCCCAGGCAGGCCACTTTATCTGTGTTCCAACTGCTCTCTGTGCCCAGGACACCCTTCTTCATTTTTCTGCCTTACATCCATTCTCCTGGCCACCAACAAATGGGACCCCTTGAGGATGCCCTGCCTACTGTCCCAGCTAGCAGTACCAGCTTCCCTCACGGCCAGCCCTCAACTTATAGCCATGTAGGTAAATTTCTTACCATTCCCCTTAGACCAGGGATTGCTGTTCATTGCTGGGTCCCTGGAATGCCAGGCAGGGGCCTGGCATGTGATCTGTACCTGGTCCACATGTGCTGAGTAACTGAATGATAAGCATGGAACCCACCATCCCACACTGGCCCCAGGAATGCCTAAGCCAGCCTTATGAAGGTAGTAATTACACCCTGATCTCTAACTCCATCGGAGACCTCAGACATCTGGCCCTGTGTACACTGGCTTCCTCCAGATGACACTCAGACTTCAAGGCTGACGAAGAAGGCCTGACATCAGCACATCTGAAGCCAAGACTTCTCAGCCACTGTCTACCCCCACATCAGAGGGGCAGCCGGCCTGGAAGCCCCCACAGCCCCACAGCTACCTTGAGACTGTGGTGGCCAGATGCAGCCCAGGCCCTGAGTGTTGTGGGTACAAGAGATGGGAAAAGGGCAGAATCAGGGCCAGCCTCTGGGCAAGGGACCAGCCCGGGGCGAGATGGTTTACACTCTGTTGTGCAGGGAGGAACCAGGGTATGATGCCCCACCACGGAGTCTGTGTGCAGTGCAGAAGACGAAAAACAATGGGCGGAATACCGTATCTCATCCCAGGAGTGGGCTCCATCCAGGAAGGCATGGTTTCCACTAAGTAAAAGCTGGTCTGAGTCTATAGACTTGAACTGGCAGTACCTATGCTCAGGAGCAAGAAACATTCTCTAGCCCCAAACTGAAACTTTGCTGTCAACTGTGTTTCCCAGGAGGGTCTGGGCCTTAGAGTCTGCATGTTCTGCAGTAGGGCGCTGCCAGCAGCTGTCTAGTCAGAAGGCAAACAACACAGGCTATTTGTAATGACAAGCAAACATTAATGAATTTTGGAGCATGTCTGGTGCTTGCTTTTATAGGTCGTAAAATCGTCTGGCTGCTTCCTGCCCTGTGCTGACACGCCAATGAGGCAACCCCAAGTATTTATAGGCAGGCAGGCAGGCACTGCCAGGACCACTCTGCAGGAGGGAGGCTGGAGGACCGGCGACGGAGGACAAGCTGTTACCGTCCCCAGTCATGCATGCTCATCTGTGTGCTCTGATGCTCTGCCTGAACTTGGAATGCCTATGAGCAAGCGCTAATTTTTCTAAACATCTTGGAGGTGAGACTGCAAGTCGACTTCTCTAGCTCAGCTGAGTCTAAGTACAAATTTATTCAGAAGGTACCAAGATGACTTTGCACATGTCATCCAGATCTAAACGAAGGAGGAGAATGCAATTCTTCTGTTAAACACACAGTATGTCTAAATCTCCCATGGAATTCTGAGTCCACAGGAAGTGTCCTCCAGTCTCCACAGATACACACCCAATCACTATGGCAGACTCACTGCCCAAGGCTACACCCTATCCTCAGAGTGCTGCCATGACCACCGGGAGAAAGGGACAGAGTGGCCTTGGGACTCCTTCCACCTCCCAGGAGGTCCAAAGGATCACCACAGAACCCAGGTGGGCCAGGCAGGCAGCAGGGGGCCTGGAATCCCAGAGGCAAACTTTCACCACTTAGGAGCCAGCACATCAGAGCCCACAGGCAGACTCACCAAAAGTTGAATGGACTCCCACAGAGAGGACCTCTCCCAACCCCAAGAAGCTACAGGAAGTTCACCTTCTGGCAGCCAGGCATCCCCACAGCTGACCAGGCCTGGCCCAGTAAAACCAAAGGCTGTGTTAGTAACTGGGATGACTGGGAGGCCGTCAACCTGTAGGGGCCTCGCTCAACAGTGAGCTCCTCTGCAGTCCCACATCAGCCCCAGGCCACCTTCCCAGCCTCAGAAGTCTGCCTGGAAAGAATTTGAAAGGTTCTGGCTAAAGCAGACAGGGTCTCAAGAGCTCCAAGGTTTCCAAGAGAGAAAAGACCAGGGGCCCCTGAAGGATGCGGATCCCAATGCTAAGAAAGAGGGAAGAGAAGGAACCTGAACAGCAAGTGTTCACTGCGCAGCGATGGGACAATTCACGATTCTCTGAGGCACATGGCAGACTGAAGCTATAATGTCAAGACAACCCACTAGCAGCCCACACAGGACTAGAGATCCACCAACAGACAAGGCCAGCGACAGTGACTTCTAAGAACTAGAGTTCTACTGGGTCTGCAGAATAGCCCAACCTAGTCCATGCTCTTTGGAGAGTCTTGACCCCTCATGTAGGTAACTCACAAGAACTCAAATTCAACACATGGCAGCTCCAACTCAGTGTGGACCCTGCCCCACCCTCACATGGTCAGCTTTCCTCCACCAGTCATGCTGGGTGCCTGAGCCACAAACTGTGAAAAGAGCTCTGACCTGACTCTTCTCTCTTCACATCCACATTCCTCTAAGTCCTGCACCTACATGGGCCATTCTATCCAACTGTAGGTATTACACTATCTTCACGTGATCCACTGCCCTTCACCTATGCTATGCAATGGTCTCTTACCTGCTGTCCCCACAGAGCAGCCAGGGGAAGCACTGTGAGCACCTCAAATCTCCCAGCTGTCTAGAGTCCTTCAATGTCTCCCTATTGCTGTGAAAGTCAGGTGCACGCTGAATGATATGGCACACAGGGTCTTCTGGGACCACTCCTGGCTGGCTCCCAACTAATCTGTGACAGCATGCTGGTGTGATCTAGCCACGTTGAGATATTTTCTTTGTTCTTATCTTTCTCCTCAGGCTATGGAACATTCTGCTTTCTCTGCTTAAAACCCTCCCACCCACCTGGCCAACTCCAACTGTCCCCAGACCACAGCTTATACACCAGGTTCAGAGAAGCGTTCTTGGACCAAAGCCCACCATCACCCCTGCCTGGGTTTCCGTACTCCTTCCTGTGCTTCTGAATCAGCCATCATTCCCGTCTTGGACCTCACCTTTCTTTAGTAGACTATATGTTGAGCCGTGGGTTTCCCCTACACAGACACTAACCAATGTGCAGAGACAGGCCATCACAGTCCAACACGTTTACCTCGAACTAAGCACCTGACCAGAGAGGGTGCTGAGTGATGAACTCAGTTGAGTATTATCCTCCTCTAGTACCTGACATGAAGCAAAGTGTCTAGAAAAGTAAATTTTCCAGATAGTAGATAGAGGCTCAACTCTTTAAGGACATCAACTTTTTATTCAGTGGGTCAAAGAAAATCTATAGAACAAGGACGATGTGCCTGGGGCACAGACACACCAGCCCTTGTCCTGGTCCTTGGATCTCAGGAGCCTTTGGGATCCACTGGAAGAAAGCTACAGGCTTCTCCTGAGAATATGACCAGCAAAGGCATGTAGAATTTTATACAAATCTATCCTATGTTCAATTTCAATTTGTTTATTTTGTATGTATGTTTTCCCTGCATGTATGTAAGTGTAACTATATGTCTACAGTGCCCTCGGAGGTCAGAAGAGGGTATCAGATCCCCTAGAACTGGAGTTAGGGATGGTTGTTAACTACTACTTATATGCTGGGAACTGAACCTAGGTCCTCTACAAGAGCAGCCAATGCTCTTCACCACTGTGCCTTCTCTCCAGACCCTTAACATTCAATTTAAATGAAAGATCTTTTCTCAAATCATTTTCCCTCCCTCGCTTCCTCTTCCATGCACAAAAATTATCAATTATCAATTTCCTGAAAAAAATCAAGACATTTAAGTTGTGACAATAAAATTAATATGCAATCTCTGGTACAGAGCACACTGCCATGTGTCATGAGAGAACTGGGTACAGGAGTGGGTAGGGGGGCTCGACCTCCTGACCACCCTAGACCCATAACCTCCCTAGGCTTCTACCTCATTCAAAAAGGAAGCTAGGGGCTGGAGAGATGGCCTAGCGGTTAAGAGTGCTGACTGCTCTTACAGAGGACCAAGGTTTGATTCCCAGCACCCACATGGCAGCTGAGAACCATCTTTAACTCCAGTTCCAGGGGAATCCGACAACACCCACTTCTGACCTCCACGGCATTGCACGACACTGGTGCACAAACCTGCATGCAGACAGTACATTCATACACATAAAAAATAAATAAAATTTTTAAAAAATTTTAAAAAGGAAGCTAATAAAATTTCCTTTGTATGAATTTTGTAAATATTCAGTGGATAGATTTGTGTGATGTTATTAAAGCAGTTCCTATCAAAACAATTATAATGATCATTATTATTGAGGTAGGCAAGATGGCTCAGCGAGGTAAAGTGCTTACTGACAAGTCTGATGACCTGAGACCAACCAATGGTGGAAGAGAGACCTGACCCTCACAAGCTACCCTCTGACCTCCACAGCCATGTGTGCCCAACAAATAAAGAAACAAGCATAATAGAGCTGGAACTGCAAAAACAAAACAAACACTTGTCAGAGCACCATTCAGAACAGCACTGCCCTTCAGGGGCTAAAGCCACGCTGCATTCTTCTTTTCACCCTCAAGCCTGAAGGCAGCATCAGGGTCGTCCTTGCTAAATTGACCACTAATCCCCAAGGAGGAAGCAGAGGAGAATGCTTTTTTTTTTTTTTTTTTTTTCTTTTTGAAACAGGGTTTTTCCCTGTAGCCCCAGCTGTCCTGGAACTCACTCTGTAGACCAGGCTGGCTTTGAACTCACAAGGATCCGCCTACCTCTGCCTCCCAAGCGCTAGGATTAAAGGCATGCGCCACCATGCCTGGCCTTTTTTTTTTTGAGAATGCTTCTTGATAGAGTTCCAGGGCCACAAACAGTACAGCTCTGCTCCTCCCAGAAGCACAGAGTCTGTACATCTGCCCCTCCCCAGAGTCTTCTCCTAAAGGACAGCATGGCCCCAGGGGCTCAAACCCCAGCAACATCTATGATGGTAGATTGAAAGGTTTCCCTCAATCACATGACCAAAAATGGCTGGTAGGCAAGCCAAGCCATGAAAGAATTCCTCTTTCTCTATTTTGTGGGACTTTTTTTTTTTTTAGAAAGTTAAGAAAGAGCAGAATTTCATCATGAAGTTTAGTCAAGTACTTCAAAAACTTGTCCTCCGGACAGCCAGGGAGCTCCTGGGTAGCTGGTACAGCTTTCTGTTCTGCTCCATTTCCTTAGCAAGCCTCCTGAGAAAGCAGTGTGACTAAGGCTCACTCAGATGAAACCACGACTCTCAAAGCAGGCCTTCAGAACCATAGCAGCCGCCCTCACCACTTGCTGGCACAGCCGGCCTGCTGGGCCAGCCAAGCAGCATGTGGGCCACCGCCTCATCAAAGCTGCAGAGCCAGATGCATTGGCATTCCAAGCTATGGCTCCTCCATACAGGGCCTGGACATTCAGTCGAATGGAGCTTGGCAAAAAAACTCTTCACTATTTTGAAGACCTGGAAATTTCCTCAAGAACCCTGTGGTATAAGAACTCTGTGTGGGGGTTGGGGTAGAGGAGCTAGAGAGGTGGCTCTGTGGTTAAGAGCACTGGCTGCTCTTGCAGAAAGCCCAGGTTTGATTCCCAGCACCCACAAGGCCACTAACAACTATCTGTGACTCCAGGTCCAGATGATCTGACATCTTCTGGGCCCTTTAGGCACTGCACACAAGTGCTGCAGTTACATACATGCATGTAAACACTCATACCATAAAAATCAATCAATCAATCAATCAGTCCAGAGAAGAAAAGAACACAGGGCTGGAAAGATGGCTCAGAGGTTAAGAGCTCTGGCTGCTGTTGCAGAAGACCTGGGTTCAATTCCCAGGTCCCACATGGTAGCTAACTCTGTAACTCCAGTTCCAGTTCCAGGGGATCTGACACTTTTGTCTGACCTCCACAGACAATGCATCACACAGGCACACTTATACACATGCAGACAATATAATAAATAAATAAATAAATAAATAAATAAATAAATAAATAAATAAATAAATAAAATAGTAAAAAAAAAAAAACCTCTACTTGGCTGCTGACAGTAGGCAGACGACAGGTGCCAACAGGCCCAGGGTGCCTTCAGCAGGCACCTAGCACACCAAAAGATGGGTAAACTCTATAAGGACCTAATCTGACAGGAACTGCTTGAAACTCCTCCCTCTGCTTGGAGCTGTGAGGCTCAATCACACCCAAGTCACACGGCCCAGTTCAGCTCTCACCTGTCACAGTGACTGCTTTTGTGGCTGTACAATAAGCACATTTGGAGGGTTTTCCAAAACAAGGCTTCCATGTTATGGTACATCAGTTTGACAAAATTCCCAGCCTTGACAAATGACGACAAAAGGGTGGTTCAGTGGGATGGGGGTAGGCAGACGGGGAGCAGGGAGGGTTAGGGTTCAGTGGGATGGGGGTAGGCAGATGGGGGGCAGGGGAGGGTTAGGGTTCAGTGGGAATGGGGGTAAACAGACGGGGGGCAGGGGAGGGTTAGGGTTCAGTGGGATGGGGGTAAACAGACGGGGGGCAGGGGAGGGTTAGGGTTCAGTGGGATGGGAGGCCAACGGGGACCAGGGGAAGGGTTTGTTATGTTCAGTGGGATGGGGTAACAGACAGGGGGGCAGGAGGGTAGGGGTTCATGGGTTTGGTTAAACAGCGGCCAGGGGAGCTGGGTTGTGGTAATGGGGTGGCAGGGGAGAGGTTGGGTACAGTGGGATGGGGGTAGGGAACAACGGGGCAGGGGAGGTAGGGGTCACAGTGAGGTGGGAGAGGGTAGGAGAGGGGGGGCAGGGGGAGGGTTAGGGTTCAGTGGGATGGGGGGTAGGCACGACGGGGGCAGGGGAGGGTTAGGGTTCAGTGGGATGGGGGTAGGTAAAAGATGGGGGGCAGGGGAGTGTTAGGGTTCAGTGGGATGGGGGTAGGCAGACGGGGACCAGGGGAGGGTTAGGGTTCAGTGGGTGGGGGTAAAGCAGACGGGGGGCAGGGAGGGTTTGGGTTCAGTGGAATGGGGGTAGGTAGACGGGGGGCAGGGGAGTGTTAGGGTTCAGTGGGATGGGGGTAAGGCAGACGGGGGGCAGGGGAGTGTTAGGGTTCAGTGGGATGGGGTAAGAGCAGTACGGGGGGCAGGGGAGGGTTAGGGTTCAGTGGGACTGGGGGGGCGAGGGGGCAGGGTTAGGGTTCAGTGGCGATGGGGGTACAGACGGGGGGCAGGGGGAGGGTTAGGGGGGTCGAGTGCGATGGGGGTAGGGATGACCGGGGGCAGTAGGGGAGGGTTAGGGTTCAGTGGGATGGGGGTAGGAGACGGGGGACCAGTGGAGTGTTAGGGTTCAGTGGGATGGGGGTAGGCAGACGGGGGACAGGGAGGTTAGGGTTCAGTGGGATGGGGTAACAGATGGGGGGCAGGGGAGGGTTAGGGTTTTAGTGGGATGGGGAGCAGACGGGGGGCAGGGGAGGGTTAGGGTTCAGTGGGATGGGGGTAGGCAGACGGGGGGCAGGGGAGGGTTAGGGTTCAGTGGGATGGGGGTAAACAGATGGGGGGCAGGGGAGGGTTAGGGTTCAGTGGGAATGGGGGTAGGCAGAAGAGGTGGGGGAGAGGCAGAGTAATCAATCAAAATAAAATAGTTATGAAAATCCCATATGGAAACCTGTTACTTTGTAAGTTAATTTTTTTTTTTTGGTCTTTTCGAGACAGGGTCTCCCTGTAGTCCCAGCTGTCCTGGAACTCACTCTGTAGACCACGCTGGCCTTGAACTCACAAAGATCCGCCTGCCTCTGCCTCCCAAGTGCTAGGATTAAAGGCGTGCGCCACCACTCCCGGCTTGTAAGTTAATTTTTAAAATAAAAAATAAATTTAAAAAAAATTTTTAAATAAAAGATTTTAAAATCCTGCTTGTGTTAGTTTTACTTGTCACTGGACACAGCCTAGAGTCACCTGGGAGGATAGCCTAGACTGAGGGACACCCTAGATCACATTGGCCTGTGTGCCTGGCGGGGGGGGGTGCTGTCTTGATTATTAATCCATAGTCACCTGTGAGCAGCATCGTTCCTTAGGAAGGCAGTCCTGGGCTGTAAAGAAAGCTTGCCAAGGCTGGGTGTGGTGGACACACTACAAAGTGTTCATCCATTTCCTTTAGATGGGCATTTGGGTTGGGGCTATTATACATAATAATACTGTAAACAGCTGAGCTGCTTGGTGGTGCACACCTTTAATGCCAGCACTCAGGAGGCAGAGGCAGGAGGTTCTCTGTGAGTTCAAGGCCAGCCTGGTCTACATAGTGAGTTCCAGGACAGCTGGGGCTACAGGGAGACCCCGTTTCAGAAAGACCCCCCCACCCAAAAAAAATGCTGACTAAGCACAGGCCTGTAAGTAAGCCAGCAAGCCCATTCCTCCAAGATTTTTGCTTCAAGTTTTTCCTTAGTTCCTGCCGACTCTCCTCAGTGATGGACTGTGACCTCAAAGTGTAGACCAAATAAACCTTTCCTCCCCTATGCTGGTTTTGGTCATAGTATGTGTCACAGCAACAGATGAGCTAGAACACCAGCCTTTCCAGCCCAGGCTGCCTTCTCACAAAATAAAGTCCCCTTTCCCTCTTTGAGAGGTAGGCAGTCCTTCCTGTTTGTAGGCAATACGGACCAGTGATAAGAATCTAGTCACCATTGGGCGTGGTGGCACAGGCCTTTAGTCCTTAGCACTCGGGAGGCAGAGGCTGGAGGATCTTTGTGAGTTCAAGGCCAGCCTGGACTACACAGCAAGTTCCAGGACAGCTGGGGCTACAGGGAGACCCTGTCTCGAAAAGACACAAAATAAATAAATAAATAAATAAATAAATAAATAAATAATCCTGTCACCAAATGCCTGGACACAAGAGCAAATCCAAAGACTTCATGAGCCTCACTTTACCTCCTCTGACTTATGCTAGGATTGGTGTGAACACAAATACAAAGACAGAGAGGGCCTCACAAACCCCTTTCAAAGGGGAAAAAAAACAACAACAGAAAACAAACAAACAAACAAACAAAAAACAAAAGGGAACTACTCCAGCTACTGGAACAGGGAGGGACATGGTGAGCTGTCCTCACAGACCTTGAGGCAGCAGCTCCCGCCATGCTGAGCCCTTCAAGACTAGAATCATACCAGAATATCGTGTGAGAAAAATAATGGCTTTACACAGAAGAGAGTTTTGAAAATAAAGAACGACACTTTTGATTCTCAGCCAAAGTAATGAGTATTATAGTGACCATGAAAATGGGATAAAGTTAACCACAACAACAGACACGTAGCATAAAGGCAGCCTAGGGCAATGGAAGCAGTCGGGATTTGAGAACCCAGGACAGCGGAGAGAGATGCTCACTCAGGCAAGCTCCACATTCACCATTTCATTCTCTGACAAGAGCAAGTACTGGCAGAGATACAGACACATTGCTGGCAGGAATGCAACAGATACAGACACTTCTAAGAGCAGGCTGGCATCATCTATTAAATTGAAAAACATAACCAAAGCTCACCAATATATACATACATACATGTGTGTGTATGTGTGTGTGTGTGTATATATATATATATATATATATATAACCTGAATAACAATTTCTCTGTTAAAAAACCTTTCCAGAATAATGTAGTCATCACCCTCTGTGATTTGCCCAAAGGAGTTGAAAACTTATATGCACACAAAAACCTGAAGATGAACATTTACAAAAGTTTAATTTACAACTGCAAAAATGCAGATGTCTCTCACAGTAAATGGATGGATAAACTATGGTATATCCAGACAACAGAATACTATTCAACACTACAAAAGAAAATGAGCTCCAAGCCATGAAGGGACCTGGAGGAGACTGAAATGCGCACTGCTGAGTGAAAGCAGCCAGCCAGACTGACTCAGCGGGATTCTGGTTACAGGATATCCTCAAAGAGGAAAAACCATGGAGGCTGTAAAGATATCAGTGGGTACCAGGAATGGCAGGGAGAGGATGAAGACATGGAGCCCACAAGAGCTTTAAGACAGTGAAACCATTCTGTAAGACACACATCTTGGTAAACCATCCTGTATGGCACATCTTATTATACATCTGTCAAAATGGATGATGACGTGTCAATGTTGGGTCCTGGATTCTGACAGATGTGTGTAGCGGTGAGGAGTTGACAGTGGGACGGGCTGGACAGGGAGAGAGCATGTAGGAACTTTATGAACTTCCTGCTCAATTTTTCTATGACCTGAAAATGCTCTTAAGGGGCTGGAGAGATGGGTTGGTGGTTAAGAGCACCAGTTGCTCTTGCAGAGGACTGGCGTATAATTCCCAGCACACACATGGCAGTTAACAACTGTCCATAATTCCAGTTTCAGGGGAATCCAACACCTTCGTCTAACTCCAGGGGCACTGCACGACATGGGTGCACTTACATACATGCAGGCAATACACTCATACACATAAAATAAAAATAATTTTAAGGGACTGGAGAGATAGCCTAGCGGTCAAGAGCGCCGACTGCTCTTGCAGAGGACCCGGGTTGGATCCCCAGCACCCACATGGCGGCTGAGAACCGTCTGTAACTCCAATTCCAGGAGAACTCCAGTTCCAGGGGAATCTGATACCCTCTTCTGACCTCCGCGGCATTGCACGACATGGGTGCACAAACCTACATGCAGACAGTACATTCATACACATAAAAAAATAAATAAAATTTAAAAAAAAGAATACAGATTCTTTAAAAAGAAAATTTTAAAAGCCTAATTAAAAGGAAATACAATTTTTTTATTTTATTAACAAAATTTCCACAAAGGAAACTTCACACCCAAGTGAAATCTGTGAAATGTTAAACAAGAAGTCGTATTAACCGATTCTATACAAACTCTTTTTGATAGGGTGAGGTGGCTCAGTGGGTTAAAGTGCTTTCTACACAAGATTGATGACCTGAGTTCAACTTCTGGAACCTTCAGTAGAAGGCCGGAGCTGACTCCCGAAAGGAACCTTAGGGGCATGCTGCTTGCCGACTTGCTCACAGTCTCATGCTTAGCTAGCTTCTCCTACAGCCCAAGCCTTCCTGCCCAGGGAGGATTAAACTAACAGTAGATAATGTGTGAAATGTAACCATAAAGAAACTAGCAAATGCTAAATTAGCTCAGCAAGAGGCCTGTTCCAGCTTAGAGATAAGCACTCAGCACTAGGGTGGCCACAGAGGGGCTCTACAGAGTCCAAAAGACTGACCATACTCAATCGATTAGGTGGCCAGAGGTGGCATGGACACAGGACCTGATAACCAGTCCTGGGTCCCCTGCCTTGACTAACACATGACCCCAGACAGAAATACAGGCTGATATGCAGGGGGGACCCTAGGCACAAGCCTGACATCAGCACCTGGGACTCTGTGCATCCCCCAAGCCTGGCTGCAGCCTATTTAAGCCAGGGAATACAAATGGTCAGTGCTCACATCCCACTCCTGGGGACCCCGGCTGTGTGAGACACAGGGACTGCAGCAGATACTGCTTCCTGACACCGGCCATACTGCTTCCCTGACACTCGGTTCACCTGAAGTGCAAGCTGACTCTGTGGGCCTCTGACCCTACTCAGACTGCTCGCCTGGAAGCTGCCCCAGCACTGGACTGAGAGATCCGCCCACTAAAGCCAGTCAACAGGCTTCTTGAAACTCCCTGGTGAGGATGATGTCCATCACTTCCAAGGGACCAAGAGACACCTTAGGTGAGCAGCCTTGGGAGTCGGCCAGTCCAGAATAGAAGAAGGATTTTATAACTATAGAATAACCCTTTGTGGAATTAATAAAATTATATTACATTATAATATTTGTGTCCTGCATTCCTTTGGACTTAGCCCATGCTAGTCTATGCTCACAGCACCTATAAACTAAAATAAATACCTTCCTCTCCTAAGTTACTTTGGTTTGTGATATCTGTTTAGGAACAGAGAGGAAACAGACAGATAGTGTTCACGGTTCTGCTGGCTCAGTGTCATTATGACATTGATTCTTCCCAGCTCAACCTATGGTTTCAATACAAACACTGTCAAAATCCTAGCAGACTTTTCCTGTAAAACATAACAAGATCTTCTAAACTTCACATTCCATTGCAAAGAACTAAGTAAAAAAAAAAAAATGTTGAGTTGGGGAGCTAGAGAGGAAAGGGGTGCAATGTGACATGAAGCAATTTTTGGATGATGTATGTTTATCATCAGTGAGGTGATGGCTTCCCAGATGTATACTTGGACCAAACTCATCAAACCAACTATGCTTGGTTTTTTATTTGCCAATTATGTCTGTGATGTCTCATCTTGGTTGTCAACTTGACTGGATCTGGAATTAACTAAAATGTGAGAGACTCTCTTAATCAGATTCTTTAAAGCCGGAAGACCTACCCTAAATGTGGGTGGAGTCTTCCGATGGCAGCCCTAACGAAGGACCTGGCACAAGGGAGTTTTGGCCTTTTGCCTGCTGGGCTTCTCCCTCTCACTGGAAGTTTATCTGCCCTGCTGCTGTGGCATTCATCTGCCAACAGCAGGCCAACCTCTTCAGATTCCAACGCAGACTGAACACCGGCAGCTCCCCATGAATCCTCCAGCCTTCAGCACCAGATTAAGACTGCTGAGACATCTGAACAACTACCAGATTTCAGTATGGTGTAGCCGTTGTTTGAGTGCTTGAAATCCTGTAAGCTAATCTAATCTAGTAAATCCATGTGTGTGTGTGTGTGTGTGTGTGTGTGTGTGTGTGTGTACAATGGGAGGAGGCATGTGTTCCACAGCACACATGTGGAGGTCAGATGAGAACTCTGAGGAGTCCGTTCTCTCCATCCACCCTTACATGTGTTCCGGGGATCAAGGCCGGCGGCTTGCCGAGTGCCTTCACCCGCTGAGCCATCTGGTCGGCCCCTCACTGCTCTCTTACAGATAAGGAGATGAAGACCTGGAGGAAGACGCACTTGCCCTTTCCCCCACAGACAAAGAAGAGCAGAGGCAGGTTCAAGCAGACCTTCCTGCCAGCAGGGCTTGGGGTTTCCCCTCCCATACCAAACTGCCTGAAATCATGCAGTTGCTCTTGAAGCCAGATGCCAAACAAACCCTCCCTCCCCTGCAGACAGAATCACAACCAGGCGCCAAGCCCCATGCATGAAACAGCTGCTCAGCAAAGGTTCTGTTTCATGTTATTAATTCACTTAAAAGGAAACTTGGTTTCTCACCAGCACTCATGTCAGATCTGTGCTCAAGAAAGGAGAAAAAAAAATCCCTCAACATTGCAAAGCGTTGGCTTCACTGGGTCTGATGCACTGCTGGCCTGTGTCTACAGTCAGACCTGACCCCTGTCCCCACAGGTCCTGTCCCCACCTTTTGGGCAGGTCTTCTGGGCCCAGAGAGGGACTCCAATCTCCATCCCATCTCCATCAGGCATGGGGCTGAGGAGAACCCTCTTCCCTGTGTTTCTGCTGTGACAAGGAATCGTTACCACAGAGCAGTCATTAGGAGACGAAGAGCACCTAACAAACGTGAACTCAGGGCCACGCAGATGGGAGGGAGAGGCAAGGCGGCTGCCCAGGCTCTCGGTACTCAGTGCCTCAGCCCCAACGGGAGGACAACTGGGCCACCCTGCCTCCTATCATAACGAAGGGAGGCAGTGCTGTACGGACAGCAAGTGGGATGGGGCCTTCCTTATGACTACAATTACACTACAGACTAGGTCTAGTCAACAAATAACAGTCTCAGGCACGGTGCTAGGTCCTAGGAGATCTGTGACAAGCCCTGGCATGATGCTTGTGTTCCTAGAGGTTGTAATCCAGGAGGAAGACAGACAACAGCTAACCACTGTAACTCATAGCAGTGGGTGAGGGGGGCTACACTGCCCTTAAGTTCTAACGGTACCCCATCTGCTGAGAGTCACCTGGACATGCCAGATGCAGGGGGGATACAATGGGGTGCTGGTGTGGTGGGCTGGCCATTAGAGAGAACCCAGGGAGCTGAGGCGGGCGGGCTGCGCCCTGAGCAGAGGGAAGCAGGGAAGACACGACGCGGGTCAGGAAGATGACTAGACTTGGGGTTTAGAAAGACATCTCTGGCTCCAGCAGAGAACGAGGGCCAGAGCTGTGGTGGGGAGACGTGACCAGGCCCTGTCACTGATGGAAGGAGAAGTGGCCGTGGCTTAGCTGGGATGAAGCAGAAGGAAATGGTCCATACAAAGTACCCAGCACATGACCTGACAGAGGAGTTTTAATGATGTCAGCGAAACTGATCTCTCCACAAATGACTGCCTGCGGCAGGGCTCCCCACCCTGCACCCCACTGCTGGGGCCAGACACTGCGCTTCCAAGGAGAAGCGAGGACACACAGGGTTTGTCCCACATCCAACACTGACCTCGGCTTTCAGGAATGCCTGTGTCTTCAGAGCAAGCAACACAGCCAGACGACAGGCCAGAGGGCCAGGTCCTGACCCTACAGCATTGTCTTTGAGCTGCAGTGCACCCCTGCTGGGGAGCTGTGCCCTACACTGAGCCCAGCTGGCATAGGCAAACCTGTGTGCACACCAGAAAGTAAGTGCCCTGGCAGTGGCAGGCAGGTCTCCACTTCCAAAGGAGGGGAAGGGGAAACCAAGTCACACAGGCCATCTGCAGTCCTGTCTGCCCTCCTGCCTTTAGCTTGGGCTCACACCTTCTCCCCTCCTCCTCCTGTCCTCATCTCAGGGGCTTCAATACCTGGCTGACATCCCCTCTCACACAGCCTACCAGGCGTCAGTGCCCCTGTGCCCAGCCATTACCCACAAGCAGTCACCAGAGTTCCTCCAACTCCAAGACCTTCCCTCCATGGCTTCCTGGTCTCTCCCAGCCTCACTCCTACTCTGCTTTGCTTTCGTGGTCTCCTTACTGAGCCCTGCACGCCGGCCCCTCAGGCCCTTTTGACTTCCCTCCCCACAGGCAAAACACTTCTGACCACCCCCTTGGACTCCAAGCTACGTTCCAGGACCCTCCTAGCTCCTGCCTTATGTCCTGCTGCCTTCACAGTCCCTGTTCTTCTCTCTCCCTGGGATGCACAGGCCACACCCCATGTCCCCTCCACACCCACACCCCACTTCCCTCCACACCCACACCCCACTTCCCCTCCACACCCACACCCCACCTCCCCTCCACACCCACACCCCACCTCCCCTCCACACCCACACCCCACCTCCCCTCCACACCCAAACCACCCAACTTCCCCTCCACAGACCCACGGCCCCAACTTCCCCCCACCCATGCCCCCACCTCCCCTCCCACACGCCCACACCCCACCTCACCCCACACCCACGTGCCCCACTCCCTCCCACACCCATGCACCCAACTCCCCTCCAACCACACCCCCATTCCCTCCACACCCAACCCCACTTCCCCTCCACACCCACACCCCACTTCCACCCACCTACACCCCACCATGTCCCCACTACCTCCACACCCCACTTCCCCCCTCCAAAACACCTACGCCGCCCACCCACCCCACTACCATCCTCTACACCACCGCATCTCCACCTTGCCCTCCCTCCCTCACACACCCACTACCCCCTCCCTCCCCTCCACACCCACACCCCACTTCCCCTCCACACCCACACCCACTTCCCCTCCACACCCACTTCCCCTCCACACCCACTTCCCCTCCACACCCACCCCCACCTCTCCCTCCACACCCAACCCCACTTCCCTCCACACCCACACCCCACTTCCCTCCACCCACACCCTACTCTCCACCCAGCCCAGACACCCACGCTACCCCCACACTCCCCCCACACCCACCCCCCCGACACACCACTTCCCCTCCACACACCACGCCCCCCACTTCCCTCCACAACCCTCCACCCCAACCAATGTCCCCTCCACACCCACACCCACCTCCTCCTCCACACCCAACCCCATCCCCTCCACAAACCTACACCCACTTTCCCTCACCACAAACCCTACTGCCCCCTCCACACCCACACCCACTTGCTCCTCCACACCCTAGCTACCCCCTTCTCACCTCCACAACCCCACTAACCCCCATCTCTCTCCCTCCACACCATTAAACACACATACCACACACCCCTCCCTCCACCACCCATCCCCACACCCACACCCCACTTCCCTCCACACCCACACCCCTCCTTCACCCCCATCCCCTCACAACACCACCCACTCCCCTCACCCCTCCCTTCTCCCTCACAACCACACCCCTCACTTCCCTCCACACAACCCATAGGTCTCCCTCCACACCCACACCCACTTCCCCTCCACACCCACTTCCCCTCCACACCCACTCCCACCCCACTCCCCTCCACACCCACACCCCTCTCCACCTGAATCCACCACTCCCCCACACCCACTTCCCCTCCACACCCTACTGTCCCCTCCACACCCACCCCACTTCCCTCCACGCCTAACCCACACCACTTCCCCTCCACACCCACACCCCACTGTCCTCCTCCACACGCACATCCCATTCCCCTCCACAACACCCACCTTCCCCTCGCACAACCCAACCCCCAACTTCCCCCCACTAAACCACCCACCCCACTTCCCTCCACACCCATGTCCCCTTCATACCCACACCCCACTTCCCCTCCACACCCACACCCCACGTCCCCTCCACACGCACACTCCCACTTCCCCTCCACACCCACTTCCCCTCCACACCCACACCCCACTTCTCCTCCACACCCACACCCCACTTCCCCTCCACACCCACAGCCTGCTTCTCTTCTTGGCCTTCACAGCAGCCTTGCAACTAATCCCATGCCAGACCATGCCTCCTCCCCATCGCCGCCCAGCCGCCCTGCTTATATAAACCTTGCGGAACCCTGACCACGCTCCCTGATTCCCGTGGAGTCTGTCTGAATGGATTCCTAAATCGCAGATCTATCTTTGTTGTTCTAAAGCTCCTCAGTGTGATCTCAGACTCCAGAGCTGGCCACCTGGCCTGGGCCTTGAGGCCCCTCCCTTGCTCCCTCCTGGGCTGTGTACCTGTCCCCTGAGTTGAAGCCCTTGTTTTGCAGGACAGAACTGGGCACACTCCTTGTGATAACTGACTTGCACAGCACTAGGGCACCACGTGTACCTGTGATCCTCGCTTCTGCAGCACCCTGGAACTCCTGGATCCCTCAGTCACCCCACATTCATGCCACTGCCAATTTTCCAGCGCCCATGGCCTGTCTGACCGTCCGTGTACTGCCTCATGCTGGCCTGTAGCAGACTTCCCTTCAATTTTGCCTCTCTGGCCTTGGCACAAAAGACCAATGCATGCATGAGCAAAGGTGAGTCTGACTACTGGGAAATCTCACTGTGAGGACAGACAGCATGACAAGGGTGACAAGAAGACAGGAGGGAGGCGCCCAGTGCCTGCCACAGCTTGTCTCTCCACACCCAGCCTGCTGGATGCACGGCCACTTGCCTCTGCCCCAGCTGCAGCTGGTAAAGGAATGACACACTGACTTCTGGGAAGGCCCTGGCCCCGCCAGCATCTTGGCAATAGAGGAGCACAGGACACGGAAGCCAGAGCACAGCCACCAGCAACATCACATGCTGAGAACACTGCTTTTCATTCTCCCAGAAACTCCCTTTTTAATCCTGAGATGGTTAACACTGTCAACTTGATAGGATCTAAAACCACCTAGGTGACAAACCTAGACTTCAGGGGAGTCTCTGAGGATGCTTCTAGCCTGGGCTAAGGGACGTGGGAAGACTCATTGAAGTGTGAACACCACCACCCCATGAACTGGGGTTCCGGCACTGAATGGAAGGGAGAAAGCAAGCAGAGTACTCACCTCTCCACTTCCTGGCTGGGGATACCACATGACCGGCTGCCTTGCCTTGCCTATACCCTCGAACTGTGAGCCAAAATAAACCCTCCTGTCCTTAAGGTGCTTTTGCAGATATGTTTTCACAACCATGAGAACAATATACAAATTTTTATCCCATTCCCTGCATCACCAATGAGATCCCTTCCATCCTCCCAGGGCCCCATGGCAATGTACCCCGTCCAAGGTAGACCAAGGTCCCACTCCAGGTACCAGAGCCCTCTGGGCACCATGGTGCAAGTCTCTCCTGGACCTCAGCCTGCCAGCCATCTGGACACCAGATCTGGGGGCATCAAACACACACTCACAGGCACTCTGCTAATCAAGTGCTGCCTCCTCCAGGGTACAGGTCCAGCGTGTGCTCTGCTGATGTTCTGTGCAGCAGTGACATCCACAACACACAGAGCCAGCTCAGGCTCTGAGCAACTGGAAGCAATGGCCACAAGCTACTGGGAGCTTGGCACACTGACCTAAGTTCCTGCATACCTGTTGTACAGTAAAAGCCCCAAGATTTTCCCACTATACATGGGGAAACTAAAACATAAGGAGAGTAAGTAACTGTCCAAAGTCTCTGAGCTGAGACGGCACAGCCAGACTCAGTCCAGTTCTGACGTACAAGAGCCCTAGCACTGCACAGGGCTGGAAGCAGCAGCTCAACTTTGAAAGGACTCTGGATTAAGCACTGCCCAGCCATTTCCATTTCCAGCACATTCTGAGAACAGATCTCCATGTTGAAAGGAATGACAAAAACAATCTGATGCTAGACTGGCCTCTGAGAACCATTGAGGAGCTCTCAGTTCTGTGGGGTGGGAACTGGGTATGACAGACTGGGTAGGGAATACTGGTGGGCACAAAAGTCTACCCTGAAACATGCAGTGTTAGCAGGCGGCTGCCGTCAGGGCCCTGCAGACAGACCCCATCATGGTATGGCATCTCCTGAGCCCTGGCAGCCAGAAATCCACCCAGTCCTCCCTGTTGGCCATGGGCTCCTCGGCCACACCATGTAAGCTAAACTTGGCTATGAGCAATTATGCCACAAAATTACATCTGTAGTAATTTGCCAACTCTTGATAAAACTGGTTACTTGTTAGAATCACCAGGGACTAGCAGTGATGTTCCATGCTTGTGACGTCTACTTTCCCTGCACTCTGCCAGTTCATAATTCAGTGTCTACAAGGCTTCCTCTGAGTCTTGGGTGAGGCCTTTGTGGTCCCCCTCATAGAGATGAGCAGAAATCACAAAGAGCCACAGTTTTAGCCAGTGACAGGCACCATTTGAAAATTCAAATTATCAAAAGGCTGAGTTCAGCAAGCAGAACCCTTGCTTTGGAGAATGTGGCCATGTTGCAAAGTAAGTACCCAGTAATGGTGTCCCTAAGCGAGCCCACCCTTGGTGACAGGCTGGACCTGGCCACAGAACCAGTGCCATGACACTTTCCCTCGCTCAGTCGTGCCCTCATTCAGTGCAGTGTGCAGCCACTGAATAGTGACTAGGTTCCAAGCACCAGGATTATAGCAGGGCCTCTCAGGGGACAGACCTCCAGAACTAGCTACAGCACAGACCTCCTTTTCTCCCGTGACCTTCCTCTTCTGAAGACCTTTGGGGGAAAAGCCAAGGTGAAGTGAAGGCCCATCTGGGTGTGAGAGAAGAGAGAGAATCCAAAGAAAAGAATCAACTACAAACAGAATCACAAAGTAATGTGAAACCTAGGCCAGGAGTCTGCCAGTTGTTTGTAATACTGACAACGTTGCTTCAAACTCTGTGTGCGTGTGCCTACATGTGTGTGGGGGTGGGGTGGGGGGGAGATATGATAGAATAAGAAAAAAGTAACTAAATTTGTTAGAAACTAAAATTGTCACTGTGAAATAAAATACATGAAAATCAAGAGAAAAGTCCCAAGGTGATAAGGGTAGATAGAAGTGGGGTGTGGTTACAGCACCTCCATTAGTTCGTGTTCTCAGGTCTGCAGAGCAACACAGCATAGCTGTTCTCTGCGGGTGCCTCTGGGCTTGGATGTTAGCAAAGCCTGGCTTTGGTTCAGTGCAGGTGGTCGGTGAGGCTGTCTGGGAACTGATGCTAAGTGAGCAATGGCCCCAGCGCATCGCACCAGCAGAGGTTCCAAGAGGCCCGTGGAAGCTTGCCAAGCCTCTTGCCACCTCAGCTCACCATCTGTGCAGTAGCTTTTGCCATTTCTACTGGCAAAACTCAGTCAGAGAGCCAAGCCCAAAGTCAGTGGGTGAAGAAATGTCTGGTTTCTACACAACATCCCAACAAGAGACACCAATAGCCCTGAAGGAAGGCCTGACCAGGCTGCAGCTCCAAACCAAACACAATCCTAGACATCTTGTTGGTCCAAAAAGCAAGGACACCATCAAAACCAGCAGGGCCATGTTGAAAGACCAGGAGTCAACACTGAAGGGTTCCTGTCAGCCAAAGTCAGGACAGTAAATGCATGAAAAGGAGTGTGGCTAGAACTGACTGACTGAAACACACAGGATGTATAAATACCCATCCAGGCTCATTACATCTCAAGGACTGCTTACCCAAAACAAAAGAACATGTATATTGTGTGCACACACATATGCACGTGTGCACACACACACACACACACTATTACCATCACCATCATCATTACCACCATCATCAAATCACACCATCATCGCCATCATCACATCATCGCCATCATCACCATCATCATCATCATCACATAACCACCATCATCACCATCATCATCATCACCATCATCACCATCATCATCATCACCACCATCATCATCATCACCATCATCACCATCATCATCCCATCACCATCATCATCATCATCACCATCATCATCGTCATCATCATCACCATCATCATCACCATCATCACCATCACCATCACCATCACCATCACCATCATCACCATCATCATCATCATCATCACCACTATCATCATCACCATCATCACCATCATCATCATCATCACCATCATCATCATCACCATCATTACGATCATCACCATCATCACCATCACCATCATCATCATCACCATCATCACCATCATCACCATCACCATCATCACCATCATCACCATCATCACCATCACCATCATCACCATCACCATCATCACCATCACCATCATCACCATCATCACCATCATCACCATCACCATCATCACCATCACCATCATCACCATCACCATCATCATCATCACCATCATCATCACCATCATCACCATCATCATCATCACCATCATCACCATCACCATCATCACCATCACCATCATCACCATCATCACCATCATCATCATCACCATCATCACCATCATCGTCATCATCATCATCATCATCATCACCATCACCATCTCCATCATCACCACCATTTTCCATTATCATTACCATCATTTGTAAGTAGGCACCAAGTACTAACTTTGAAAGTTGAAAATTAAAAGAAAAATAAATATCTTTTACATACAAATAGCTGAGAAGAGAAAAATCTTAAGAATTTCAGCAATAAAGAAATCAGAGAATTAGAAAGATAATCATTTTTTCTATCCTTAATAAAACACTGGATCCAGGCCAAGATTGTCAGTGGGTGAAATCATAGATGGAAGTCAGTCAGGAGCATTACAATAAAGGGATGAGGTGGTGGCACCTGAAGTCCTCAGTCACACTTCTCAGCGCAGAACAGCCATCTGTCCCCTACTTGGGTGCATCACAAGCCACAGAGCACACAAGAAACATTTTCCCCAAAGACCCTAACTCCAAGCAAGCTTCTTGTTTAACTTACATTTGCAAGAACGTGGGAGATGGGTGAATAAGTCACCAGGATAAGCAGAGTGCTCAGGACAGGAAGCACTGCAGGTGCAGCGGACGGACCTTCAGCAAACTTGAGGGGTAAGCGGGGAGCCAAAGGGCCACACCAGCTTGCAGGAGACCTCGAGAGAGCCTGGGAGCTGACCTGTAACTGTCGCCAGCCATAATCACTACTACTGCGGTATGTTCACTGCTTTGAGTCAACTGGAAATCTTAAGTTCCTCCCCTCTAATGCCAATGATGCCTGCTGATGCTGGGGTGACAGCGCTGGCATGACAACGCCACAGTGCTAGTGTCAGGAAAGAGCTGCTCTTTAAGAGCACTCCTGAGCCAGGCGTGGTGGCACACACCTTTAATCCTAGCACTTGGGAGGCAGAGGCAGGCGGATCTTTGTGAGTTCAAGGCCAGCCTGGTCTACAGAGTGAGTTCCAGGCCAGCTGGGGCTACAGGGAGACCCTGTCTGGAAAAGACCAAAAAAAATAGCAGTCCTGAAGATCAAGAGAAGAAGTAAGGAATGCCATGCAATTGACCTCAGAGATTCCAGGAAATAAACAAGAAAAAAGAAATACATGAAGCAAGTATAGTGCAATTCTAATAATCTGAGGGCCCGTTTACCACTCCTTATAGAGACCTATCTGTATTTGAAACTGCAACAATAAGAAACGTTTAGAAGATGGAGGAGGAAAAGGAAAGGGAGAGGACTGAGAGGCAGAAAAACAGGAGAGTGGCCGGATGGGAGCTGAGCTGGGAGTGAGCCCTGGGCCCTGTGAAGGGTCCTGATGGGAGACGACTGCAATCACAGCACTAACTGTAGCAACTGCAAATATAGCTCCAAACAGTGACGCCTGCTGCAAGGGCTGTAAACATGGCTCCTGTCACTCTCATAGGGACAAGTGGCTCCTGCATTTCCCTTACCATCTGGAACCAGACTTATCCCAAGGTAAGCTAAGAGCTAAGTAGGGTGGTACAGGTAGTCTCTGACCACTAAGCATAATCCCCAGGATGGACCGTATGTCAGAAGGCAGTCATGCATGGTTAAGTCTCCCTGGGACCAGCCTTTGTGTGTGCCTTGCATGCATTCTCCATCTCTAGATGACTCTCTGTGGGAGGTCTCAACATCCTCATTCTATGAATGAAAAAGCACAAACTCAGACAGGTGAAGAACTTACCAAAGGTCCCAACAGCTGAAATGACACTGACTCCCTGCGGCAGGCAGCACCAAACTGTCCTGATTCCCCTGGTGCTCAGATCTTGTGCAATAACCTACCTCCCAGCACAGCTGATCAGTTAAGAGCAAGAGGATGCTGTGGGAATGGCAGATGTGACTCCCAAAGCCAAGTCACAGTCACTGTGACTAGGGAAAGTCAGACACTGTGCCCCAAGGATACCTTCCCGCCATGAGGACCCCTGAATGGCCATATGGAAGGTTCTACAAGACAACAGCCAGGACCAACTCATCAAATGTTGCATGGGAGCAACAGAGGATGCAAGTCTCCACCTGGCTGCACCTTCAGCTGACTGCAGTCCCAGCCAGGACATGACAGCCTCCTGAAAGACCCTGAACCAGGACCACACAGCCAGTGTGGATACCACTGGATACCACATCCACATACTGGGACATGTTTTAAGCCAGTCAGTTTGGGAACTTGTTAAACAGCAGTAGAGGACTGACATGTCAACTGTGGTTTATAGTACTTCCTTCCCCTGATGTATAAGAGAAGCAAGCAACAGCAACTGCATAAGGATAAGACAGTCATGAGGATCAAAAGCAATGCCCCACTCAAGGCACCTGGCTGAGAGCCCGTACCCACCCCAGGCCACCCAACAACAGAGTCCACATTAGCGCCCACGCATTGACAAACCTGCACTCAGGCAATGGGCCACTGGGTATTCAGGTACACAGGGCTGAAAAACAGCCAGGAACACAGAGGCAAGGGTCTGATTGGACAGGGGCTCTGCATTTACCACAGGGAGCTGCCTTTCTGGAGGACCCACTGGGCAGGGTCACTCGTGGGACTTCAGGTCTCTCCTACTGCCTCACTTTCCTGAAAGTCTCCGTGGCACACCTGTGTGGATGGGAATCCCACTGCCTAGAATGTTCTTCCAGAAGCACCCTTAGATACCATCCAAAAACATCTGGATCTCTCTGTAGCCACAGCTAGACAGAAGCCCTACAGACCTCCAGTAACAGAAATCACTGCCCTGCCCAGCCTTCTTTTATCAAGTTATGTACCCCAGGTCTTCAGCAACAAACATAGAATCGGCTGACTGCATGATAATCCCCTGAGGTGGGGCGGCGGGTGTGGAGGAAGCCGAGATCTGAGGCCTCTGGCAAATAGCCAACCAGGAGAAACAGCTGACATCTGCAAAGAAACTCCAGAAGCCCCTGTCACCGTCTCTCTACCCAGCCAGCACCATCACCCAATTTGGGAAAGAGCTCTAGGTCTGGGGAGGGCTCATAAACTGTATTTCCTACACTCGGGAACCCTGATATGAAGGCTATACGCACACAAGCAGAGGCAGAGGCCGCGTGCTCTGTACTA
The DNA here is from genome assembly GCA_009823505.1 of Rhizomys pruinosus. Lineage (NCBI taxonomy): Eukaryota > Metazoa > Chordata > Mammalia > Rodentia > Spalacidae > Rhizomys > Rhizomys pruinosus. The sequence continues at coordinate 956,521 of VZQC01003608.1, forward strand.
GTCAGGCTCAGGCAGGCATGGGTCAAGTACTGTTCTGTCCATGGCTACAGTTATCTGTATCCTCTATATGTGGGTCTTAACTCAGAGTCTACTGCCACGGCTCTCTCCACACAGTCGCCGGCGTCATGACCGTCTACCACCATGGCTCTCTCCACACAGTCGCCGGAGTTATGACTGTCTACCACCATGGGTCTCTTCTCTGCACCATTCCAAGCCACTCAGAAGCAGATCCCAGCCCCTCTCTAACCCAGGTGGGCAGAATCTCCAGGGAGGAAGCCCAGGCAGCTGGGATTTGCTATGTGTTTTCATTTCTGATGAACAGCCAGGCTGAAAGCACTGGTCCACAGGGCTCTGGATCACCTAGGAGCCAGGCCACTGCAGTGCCCATCTAACTAACTTTCATACACCAGCCTCTGCTTCCTGGGAAGTCTTACCTGCACCAAACATACGGCTGCCTTATTCATGCCCTTCCCACTCAGGGGTGGTCCCACCATAACATGGCTGGCATCCCGAAGAGGAAACTTCCAGCTTTCAGTCTGCTCACCGTTAAGGACAGCAGTGAAGGCTACAGAAGCTCCAAGGACACTTCTTGTGACCATGACTTTGACAATGGGGAATGAACACTTCCATGTTTGGTTCACAGGTCACAGACTCCAGACACCTCAAGGATTTGGTTCTGAACCCTCACTCTGTATCAGGGTCACCTGGCCAGCTTTTACAAAATAGTGGGACTGGGTTTAGGTCCCCACCCAGAGATACAAATTCCAAAGGTCCAGCGGTGAGAGTCTGGGAACCCCATGTTTCAAAGGCTGTTCAGGTGATTCCGAGGGGCAGCAACAACTGAGTAGCACATCTCCAAACTCAAATCTTAAAGAAAATACACCTGCCTTAATGTCTAAGCACAACTTGAAGATGTGCCCTGGCAAGGCTCCCTCCATGGTGAGGTGCCCTCTATGCTGCAGTGCCCTGAGGAAGAGTCTCATAGGCTCTCGTTCACTCTCTGGAGAAGAAGGCCTTCGAAACCCCATCTCCCTCCCACAGTGGTGTGGATGGTGAGGTCAGCCACCTGGTAGGCGGGGCCACCATTGACATTCAGCATGAATAACAAAGTCCCAAACATCTAAAGGGCTCCAGATCTAACCTGAGAGAACATGATCAGAATCGGCCTTAGCTGCTAAGCGTGGCAGCGCACATGGGCAACCAGCACTCAGGAGGTGGAAGCAGAAGGACCACGAACGAGTACAAGGCCGTCCTCGGGAGACCGTGAGCTCAAGAGCAGTCTGGGACACATAAGAATCTGTCCCAAGAAACTGAAAGAGAGGGACTGGAGGGATGGCTCGGTGGCCATTAAAAGCACTATCTGCTCTCGCAGAGGACCCAGATTTGATTCCCAGCACCTACTCGGAGGCTAACAACTGTCTGTAACTCCAGTTCCAAGGGATTCAATGCCCACACATGCAGGCATAACACTCAAATGCCTAAATTTTTAAATTTAATTAAAAAATAAGATGGGCATGGTGGCGCACACCTTTAGTCCTAGCATTTGGGAGGCAGGGGCAGGCAGATCTCTCTGAGTTCAAGCCTGGTCTACAGAGTGAGCTCCAAGCCAACTGGGACTAAAGAAAATGTTTAGGTTTTGGGGACTGAAGAGTTGGCTCAGTGGTTAAGAGTGGGTACTGCTCTTGCAGAGGACCTGAGTTCAATTCCCAGTACCCACCTTGGGTACCTCACAACTATCTATAATTCCAGCAGCAGGGAATCTGATGCCTTTCAGGTATCTGCCCTCACATACACATGCCCACATACATAGGCACACACATGGATATAACTAAAAATAAAAAAAAAAAAATCTTTGGGGCTGGAGAGATGGCTCAGCAGTTAAGAGCACCAACTGCTCTTACAGAGGACTTGGGTTGGATTCCCAGCACCCACGTGGCAGCTAAGAACCGTCTTTTTTTATTTATTTATTTATTTATTTTTATGTGTATGAGTGTACTGTCTGCATGCAGGTTTGTGCACCTGTGTCGTGCAATGCCGCGGAGGTCAGAAGAGGGTGTCGAATTCCCCTGGAACTGGAGTCAAGGACGGTTCTCAGCCGTCATGTGGGTGCTGGGGATTGAACCCAGGTCCTCTGAAAGAGCAGTTGGAGCTCTTAACTGCTAGGCTATCTCTCAGTCTTTAACTCTAGTTCCAGGGGAATCCGACACCCTCTTCTGACCTCTGCAGCTTTGCACGACACGGGTGCACCTACCTACATGCAGACAGTATACTCATAAACAATAAAAAGTAATAAAAAATATTTTAAAAATATTTTAAAAAGAATAAAATATTTTTTCCAAAAAATAAGAGAGAAGGCAATTGTCTCTCAAGCCAAAAAGCTTTAAGAGACAGAATTGTGAATTAAGAAGAATGAATTCTATAAATGGATGGAGCTAGAAGATATCATGCTAAGTGAAGTAACAGTCCCAGAAAAGCAAACCATGAATGGTATCCCTCATCTGTGGATGCTAGTACCAATTACCTAATTGTATGGCAAACTGAGCAACATTAATGTGGTCTGAAAACAACTGTGCTCTTATATTGTGAATCCCTAAAAAAAAATAAATAAAAATTTAAAAAAAGATTGAATTCTGTCCTCATCAGGATGAAACAGAAAAAGATGATGTCGCCACTGAGAGCAGCACACATCACTAAGCCACCAAACTCAATGAGCACACACCCACGCTAACAGAAGCCACTGTCACATCTTCACAGCCAGCAGTACGGATTCTTGCTAATGTGTCCTGGGTAGGTGCAGCTTGCGGTTGGCCTGGACACTTTGATTCTATTGAGAGGCATCCATCACTGTAAAGTGAGGCCTGTTCTGATCCCTACGCAGCTGCAGCAGGCCCTTCTCATTTTGACCTGGCCTCTTGGCCTGAAGTGACTGAACACTGGACACGTGACTAGGCTGGGCTGGAGAGAAATCTATGGGCTCAGTCTGGGATGCTGTAAACATGGGCTCTTTGGCCAAACTGGGCCACCTGTGCAGACGGGGGAAGAGGGTGGGAGAGGGCAGGTGAGGAGAGCACGATGTTCATGGCCAGGAGCCTCCTAGCCGCAGGAGCGTACATCAGAGAGCTCCGTGCTGTACCCTACGGCCTCCTGGGAAACTTCTCTTCTGCCTTTGTCTTTTTTAAATGGATTTCTATTATAGGACTTGGGAGGCAGAGGCAGGCGGATCTTTGTGAGTTCAAGGCCAGCCTGGTCTACAGAGCGAGTTCCAGGACAGCTGGGGCTACAGGGAGACACTCTCGAAAAGACCAAATAAATAAATAAATAAATGGGTTTCTATTACTTGCTAGCAAAGAGAAAAACTCTGGGTAAAATAACTCATGCAATGCTCACAGAAGTCAGAAGAAGGCCTCGGATCCCCTGCAACTGGAGTTACAGATGGTTGTTAGCCACCATGTGAGTGCTGGGAATTGATCCTGGGTTTTCTGCAAGAGCAGTCAGTGCTCTTAAATGCTGGGCCATTTCTCCAGCCTCATAAGAGGGTGTCGGAGACCATAGAACTGGAGTTACAGCCGCCGTGGGTGCTGAGTTCCAAACCCAGGTCCTCTCCAAGAGCAGCCAGTGCTCTTAACCACTAAGCCATCTCTCCAGCCCCCAGGAATTTTCATTTCTAAAGACCCAAATCCACTCTTTTCCCTTTATCATTTCTGAAAGTAGACAGATGCTTTTAATATAAACATGTAAGGGTTTTGCTGTGGCAACTAGTTTCAAAAACAGAAGTAAAGCAACTGCCAGAATGTGTGGTCAGCACAGAGCAAGCTCTCTAGAAAGCATCCTCAGTATGCCTTCCTTACAGTGAACTCTCAGACACGCCAGCCTGGGATGAGGAGAGTACTATGCAGTAGATTCAGGCAATGGGCCTGTCTTCTCTGCCAGGCCAGGCCAGGCAGGGGCCTTCTCAGCAGAACCCACGGTCCTGGCTGGCAAGAGGCACAAGCAGGAATGGGAAGAGGCTTAAATTGATCACATGACTCTATGGGGCCTCAAGGGAGAAACTGAGGATAGCTGGACCATCCTGTGTGAGAGGATAAAGGATGGGTACAGACCTCTGGCTGGATGGCTTTAAACACAGGGATGTCCATCAGTGTGATCTGGCTCTGCAACAGAAAAGAAATACAGGCATCAGAGGCTTTTTAAACTAATCCATGGAAACATACAAGTTAACACAGTATTCATTGGGAACCATGTAACGGTTGGATGTGTAGGTGTTATGTATTGTTTAATCAATCAGGTTAGATGTGTCTTCTCAAACATTTATCATTGCTTCCTGATAAAGCATTCAGAATCCCTCCTCCTCTCCTGCAGAACACAGGCCGAGGCGTCACCCACGCTCACCACACTGCAGCTTCTTTCTCCACTAATCAGCCTCTTCCCACCCCTCCCTTCTTCCTGCCTCCCCAGCCTCAGGAACCCACATTCCACCCTAGCTTCTGTGAGATGGGCTTTTTATAAGGTCCATGTAGAGGGAGGCTGTACGGCCCATGCTTTCTGTGCTTGTTTGGCTTGGTTCCATCCATGTTGCCGCAGCTGGCGGGAGTTCATGCATTCCCTGTCGTCTGCACGTGCCCATTTTCCCGACCCGTGCGCAGGATTAACTGCTTAGTCCATCTCCATTTCTTGGATGTTGTGGATGACACTGCAATAAACAGCCGTGGGGACTTCACTCCTTTTGGAGATGTGCCTGTAGGGGAGGGGACTGCTGGGTCATATGGAAGTCCTATTTTATTATTTATTATTTATGTGTATGAGTATATCGCCTGCATGCAAGTGTACCCATGTCATGGAATGCACATGGAGGTCAGAAGAGGGCACAGGATTCCCTGAAACTGGAGTTACAGATGCTTATCACCATGCGGTGCTGGGAATCAAACCTGGGTCCTCTTAAGAACAGCCAGTGCTCTTAACCACTGAGCCATCTCTCCACCCCCAGCCCCGCCCATTTTGAGGAAACTCCTCACTGTTTTCCTGAACAGCTATACTAACATGTGTGCCCACAGCGTACAAGGGTGTCAACCTCTCGGCACCCTCGCCAGCACTTCCTGTCTTTCATCCTTTGTAGATCCTGTGGGTTTGATTTGCTGTCTCCAGTGACTCCTGTTGATGAGCATTTGTTATATTCCTGTTGGCCACCTGTCTCCTTTCCTTGGGAATGTCCACTAAGGTCTACTGCCCCCTGATTAATTCTATCTGTCTCCTTTCCTTGGGAATGTCCACTAAGGTCTACTGCCCCCTGATTAATTCTATCTGTCTCCTTTCCTTGGGAATATCCACTAAGGTCTACTGCCCCCTGATTAATTCTATCTGTCTCCTTACCTTGGGGATGTCCACTAAGGTCTACTGTCCATTGATTAATTCTTTTTTTATATAAATTTATTTATTTATTTATTATTATTTTTGTGTGTATGAATGTACTGTCCGCATGTAGGTCTGTGCACCCGTGTCGTGCAATGCCACCGAGGTCAGAAGAGGGTCTCGGATTCCCCTGGAACTGGAGTTCTCCTGGAATTGGAGTTACAGACAGTTCTTAGCCGCCATGTGGGTGCTGGGGATCGAACCCGGGTCCTCTGCAAGAGCAGTCGGTGCTCTTAACCGCTAGGCCATCTCTCCAGCCCCCATTGATTAATTCTATCTGTCTCCTTTCCTTTCTTGGGAATGTCCACTAATGTCTACTGCCCCCTGATTAATTTTATCTGTCTCCTTTCCTTGGGAATGTCCACTAAGGTCTACTGCCCCCTGATTAATTCTATCTGTCTCCTTTCCTTGGGAATGTCCACTAAGGTCTACTGCCCCCTGATTAATTCTATCTGTCTCCTTTCTTGGGAATGTCCACTAAGGTCTACTGCCCCCTGATTAATTCTATCTGTCTCCTTTCCTTGGGAATGTCCACTAAGGTCTACTGCCCCCTGATTAATTCTATCTGTCTCCTTTCCTGGGAATGTCCACTAAGGTCTACTGCCCCCTGATTAATTCTATCTGTCTCCTTTCCTGGGAATGTCCACTAAGGTCTACTGCCCCCTGATTAATTCTATCTGTCTCCTTTCCTTGGGGATGTCCACTAAGGTCTACTGCCCACTTATTAATTCTATTTTTTCTTTATTTGGGTTTCCTCTGGGTTTTTTTGCTACTGAGCTTTTTGAAGCTCCTTGCTTCCTCTGAATATTAACCTTTTATCAGATGGATGACCTGTGAACATTTCCTCCCATTCCGTGGGCTGTTTCCCCACCCTGCTGAATGCTCCCTCTGCCTGCAGTCTTGGATCTGATGTCATCCAGTCTTCTATTGTTTGCATTTTTTTTGCCGCTTTCAACCTCCTGAAGCATTTCTAGTGTTTTTTTTTTTTCCTACAGGTTTGGGTTTCAGGTCTTACGTTCAAGCCTGTAATCCATCTTGAGTAGGTTTTTTTGTTGGAGAGACAGGGGTAAATTTCTGAAATGCCTGTCTCTCTCCCACCCCTTTCTTTCTGAATATAAGATGAACTTCCAACCTCAGAGTTGATCACAGCTATTTGGAGGGTGGAGCAGGGAGTAAAGGGAACATTTTTAGTTTGGAAATGTTTATGTTATTTAGGTTTTAAGTATGAATTACTTTTCTAATTTTAAAAAGTTATAGATAAAATATTTTTAAATTAGCATGATAGAGACACTATTACTCTACATTTAAATAAGTGGTAACTCAAAGAAATCATAGTTCTCTCTGTGCTTCCCCAAATTACATGGTAGAGAGCTATTTGAGATGCGTCCACAGACTTGTCTGGGGCCCTGAACTGTTTATTATCCCAGCAGCCCTCAATGGGATCAAGACGGAAGCTAAGAACCGGCTCTGGAAACTTCTAGTCTGACATGACCACATCATTTTGTTGTTGTTGTTGTTGTTCTCTTTCTAATCTTAATCCTCAACAGATTGGGGAAAAATGGTTCCTCCCCACAGCCAGTGGACAGAGTCCCGAACGGGAAGCTCATCTGAAGTCGGGGAGAAGGCATTGCTGCGGACAATTCTTCAGGCCAAAGTGACTTCATGACTTACCAACTTCCATGTGAGACATGGGAGCCAGGTGACAGTTAGCACATGACTCTGTGACAGGCTAGACAGTGAGGGCCACAAGCCTTTGGGTGCTTATCAATACAGAAGATTAAACTTGTATAGTGGAACACACTGGAACAAGGGTTAGGGGTGGGAAATCCAGCTACAGAGACAGGCGTGCGTATTGGCTAAATACTCCAGGAGCCTAGAAACAGGGGCCCATTGGCCTGTTGAACATCCGTGCACCACAGTTTCTTAAAGAAAGCTAAAAGGTCATCACACTGAACCACCAAAAAGCCTTGAATCTAGAAACCCCTGAGGGAAATGTCAAGGGACACAGTGCCCAGAGCCACAGCTTGGGCGCAGAACTGTGGTCAGCTCCTAGTGTGATCTGAGGGGGTCCAAGTCTACTGGCTTGCTGACAAGCACAGGACATGGCCAAAGCATGCCATCTTCTGAGTCAAACAGAGGGAAAAGTGCAGTGCCTTGCATGGTGAGCCTCCTGCTCATCCAGGGCACAGGGGTACAGGCTGCCGGATCCAAGAGGCACCGGGGAGTCAGAGCTCCTGTGCTCTGGTTTCCCCCACAGTGACAAGGGACACGGGATATCCACACACCCTGAGCCCAGCCCTCGTGATCCGAGAAAAACGAGTGTTGCAGACCACAGGGCCTGAAGCTCCATCCTGGACCACGCAGATGGTCGTCCACCTGTCTGCTAGACTCAGGGCCTGAAGCTCCATCCTGGACCACTCAGATGGTCATCCACCTGTCTGCTAGACACAGGGCCTGAAGCTCCATCCTGGACCACTCATATGGATGTCCACCTGTCTGCTAGACACAGGGCCTGAAGCTCCATCCTGGACCATGTGGATGGACGTCCACCTGTCTGCTAGACACAGGGCCTGAAGCTCCATCCTGGACCATGTGGATGGACATCCACCTGTCTGCTAGACACAGGGCCTTAAGCTCCATCCTGGACCATGTGGATGGACATCCACCTGTCTGCTAGACACAGGGCCTGAAGCTCCATCCTGGACCATGTGGATGGACATCCACCTGTCTGCTAGACACAGGGCCTGAAGCTCCATCCTGGACCATGTGGATGGACGTCCACCTGTCTGCCAGACACCCTGGGATGCTGGCATGTGCTCCCCACATCTGCCTCAACTCTCCATGTGGGGAGCAGGGAAGCAGGCCTTGTGAAAACAGGAGATTTGAGCCAAAAGCTGGGGAGCCTTGGAGATCTTACGTGCAGTTCCAGTTAACACTGAAGTTGGGCTGATGTGAAGACAAGCCTTCACCTCCCACCATCAGCTCAAGTTCACTACTCAGTTTCCAGGAGATTAAACAATGACCTGACCCATCAGGTCTCTTTAGAGACAGGGGCCATGTTCCAAATAGTCTGATCTCTGTTCAAATCACAAGTCAGAAAGTGTGTTCAGCTGTTCTCCTCAAAACACACCAGGGGTCTGGGGAGATGGCTCAGCACCCGAGTAACAAGCTGGGCGTGGCAGCATGTGCTTATGACAAGAGTACAGAGAGGTGGAGACAGAAGGATCCCTGGACCCTCTGGCCAACCAGTCCAGTCTAATCTGTCAGCTCTGGGCCAGTGACAGACACTGTCTCAGAAAACAAGATGAAGAGTCATAGAGAACAGCCAACACTGACCTCTGGCCTCACACATGCACCATGATTATATACACTGGAATATACACACACACATACATACATACATAACACACACACACACACACACACACACACACACACAACACACAAACACCAGCAGCACTGGTGATCACCTTTGTTCTTTGGGGAAGGGAATCTGGCAGTAATTCATTAAAAACTCATCTTTAACTTTTTATTTAAAAAAAAAAGAAAGTCAAACTTGGGCTGGTGAGATGGTTTAGCAGGTAAAGGTGCTTGCCACCAAACCTCATGATCTGAGTTCAATCCCTGGAACCTCACATGATAGAAGGAAAGAACCAACTACCCCCACCAAGTTGTCCTCTGAGCTCCACAGACAGGCTGTGGCACGTGTGCACCCCCACCTCCTAACCCCCCAACACACAGAAGAAAAAAATAAATAAAATGCAATTTCTCAAGGTCAAACCTATGAAAGAATTGCAGAAACAGGAATAGGAAGCCCCGCCTTCACCCAGCCGCACTGCCAGCATCGCAGACAGCCTTGCCCCGTTTTATTTGTATGTCTCATATAGCACGTTGTCTGGAGCCATCTGAGAGTAAGAAACAGGTCTGTATGTATCTCCTCTAAAGGCCTCTGCATGTGTTCCTACAGCAAGACAGACCATCTTCATGCTTTAACAGAGCAAAATTACTACTTTCAGGAAATAACATTGTCTGATACACAGATCACAATCCAAATTTCTAACTATTCCAATATGTCTGAGAGTGGCACTGTCATGTAAGATGACTTTATATATAGGCCTAGATGATATGATCTAACACAGATACAGACAGAAATAGGTCTATGAATTATACCACTAGCTGTAGTAGCAAAATTATACAAAAGAGATTTAACAATTATGGTTCTTCAGACTTTGGAATATTATGCAGCTATTAAAAGTAATGAATGACAGACAAGTGTGATGATGCACACCTTTAATCCCAGTATTCAAGGAGGCACAGGCAGGCAAATCTCTGTGAGACTGAAGCCAACTTGGCCTGCACAGTGAGTTCCAGGACAGATCCTCTCTCAAAAAAAAATTAAGTGGGGCTGAAGAGATGGCCTAGCAGTTAAGAGCACCGACTGCTCTTGCAGAGGACCCAGGTTCAATCCCCAGCACCCAGATGGCGGCTGAAAACCATCTTTAACTCCAGTTCCAGGGGAATTCGACGCCCTCTTCTGACCTCTGCGGCATTGCACGACATGGGTGCACAAACCTGCATGCAGACAGTACATTCATACACATACAAAAATAAATTTTGAAAAATTAAGTAATAAATGAAATCCACATGGACTGACTACCTCGCATCTACTTGTATTGACCACCTCCCATCTATTAATGATGAGGAAGAGTATAAGCTTCCTTTCTGCTCTGCCTTCAGCCACTGAGGGGAGTGTGAGTACCACGTAAGCTGTAATGTATGTCCCTGACAGGAAATGAAGACTCCGAAATGATTTTAACTCAGTTATTATAAAATTAACACACATTTGCACCACACTGGTAATAACATAACAATAGCAGAACAGTGATAAACACATGGTTTTATGCTTTGTTATGAGATAAAGACCTTTAAGCTGTCACCCAGGTCAAGAAATAGGCATCCCGACAGATGGATGGCTAGACAGATACGTTGCTGGGAATGAAAACCTAGCTTAAGCTGGACATGGTGGGGCATGCTGTAATCCTAGAACTTAGGAAGTAGAGACAGGAGGGTCGTGTGCTGGGGGCTGGCCTGGGCTACACAGAGTTTAGGGCCAGTGTAGGCTACGCAGTGAGACAGTCTCAGCAACAGCAACAGCAACAGCAGCAGCAGCGCAGCAGCGGCAAAACTCCTTGACTTCCTGGGTTTTTTGTCTGCTGCTTTCCTTTCCTCTACTTACTAATGCTATTCCAGTGTCCTCTATTTACTAATGCTATTCCAATGTCCTCTGTTTACTGATGCTATTCCAGTGTCCTCTGCTTACTTATACGATTACAGTGTCCTCTATTTACTAATGCTATTCCAGTGTCCTCTATTTACTAATGCTATTCCAGTGTCCTCTACTTACTAATGCTATTCCAGTGTCCTCTGCTTACTTATATGATTCCAGTGTCCTCTATTTACTTATACGATTCCAGTGTCCTCTACTTACTAATGCTATTCCAGTGTGTCCTCTACTTACTAATGCTATTCCAGTGTCCTCTGCTTACTTATATGATTCCAGTGTCCTCTATTTACTTATGCGATTCCAGTGTCCTTTATTTACTTATGCTAGTCCAGTGTTCTCTGGCCAAAAAGGAAGTATTTCTTTCAAAAAATATTGGTGATAATATAACTTTTTTTGAAGATCTCAAAATTTTATGTACAAAGACTGGCATAACCTCTTTTCCTGGACAGCTAGTCCTCAATAATACATTCAAGAAAGGTCACTTAGTCTAATCTAATGAGGCCCAGGTTCTTTAGCACTGATGAGACCTCACTGCCCAGCAGGTGGGACCTCCTGGTGGTTTGGGGAGACACAGCCAGATTGGGAAGCCTGGAAGGCTTCAAGGATGGCTCCAATATCTGTTGATGACCTCTCTTACTCTCAGATATCCATCCAGAGAAAGGAGGTAGGAATCTAAATTTATTTCCCTTATAAACCATTTAAGAGTTTTGCCAAGATACACAAAAGACTCATCTCAATAATCCAGTGGCTTAACATGAACATGTTTAGTCTTGGCCATTGGAGTTGACAGTCAGCTTCATGATGAGTTCTCAATAGGCAACCCTGAACCTTTTATTTCATGAACATTCTCTCTCTCTCTCTCTCTCTCTCTCTCTCTCTCTCTCTCTCTCTCTTTGTATGTGTATAAGAGGGAGGGAGGGAGGGAGGCAGAGAGACAGAGAGACTGTGCATGTATGAGTACGTGTGTATAAGTCCATAACTACAGAAGCCAGAAGAGGATGTCAGGTGTCTTCTCTGTCACTCTCTACTCTACTCCCTCGAGACAGGGTCTCTCACTGAACTGGAACTAGGATGGTGGTCAGCAAGGCCCAGGGATCCCTGTCTTCACCCAACACAGCACTGAGCTTACAGGTGCACATGCAGCCACACCCACTCAGCATCTCGCCAGCTGCTCATGAACATGTTCTCCTAGTTTTAAGTGTGTGTTCCATTCCACAGCCTTTTTACTGCCCCTTTCCGGTGACTCCTACTGTCCTTATGTTGGGTCTTCTTTGCCTGGCATTAATACTGTCATTCTTCTCAGAGTCCTGTGAGGCTCTCTTTGTTCTCTCACTGATTCTGGCAGGAAGTTTCCTCCTTAAGGTGTTTTGAGTTTTGAGGATTACTATTCTGCTGTTCTTCTAGCACAATCTTCATTTCCTAAGGGATTTTTCTTCTACTTTACTTCTTTCTTAAGCTCTGCCACCTGGTTTCTGAGATGTCCCCATTTCCAGCTGTCGCTGTTGGCATCTCACAGTGTCATTTAAATGGGACAATAGTGCATCCATCTGCAGCAGCTTCCACACTGCAGACTGTGGGGATCCGTTCACTCCCCTTTGTTCCTCATGGTAACTTTGAACAGGATCTGAAACCAACAATTTCCTTTACATCACTGTTGTGAGCACTGGTTTTCCTGAAGCTCTGGAGTTGAACTGGTGAAGGCCTCTTCTAACTCCCATGGCTCTCTTCATGTAGTATTCAAAACCATGTCAGCTGCCTTTCAGACTTCTCATATACTTTTTTTTTTTTTGTCTTTTTGAGACAAGGTCTCCCTGTAGCCCCAGCTGTCCTAGAACTCACTCTGTAGACCAGGCTGGCCTTGAACTCACAAAGATCCACCTGCCTCTGCCTCCCAAGTGCTAGGAGTAAGGTCCAGGTATTTTATCACAGAAATAGAAATGACCACCCTCTCTGAACTTGCCTCCCTGTCTGGGAAATAGAAAAAGTACCCTACTTGGAGCAGGGAGGACTGGGNTTAACACAGTATTCATTGGGAACCATGTAACGGTTGGATGTGTAGGTGTTATGTATTGTTTAATCAATCAGGTTAGATGTGTCTTCCAAACATTATCATTGCTTCCGATAAAGCATTCAGATCCCTCCTCCTCTCCTGCAGAACACAGGCCGAGGCGTCACCCCACGCTCACCAACGGCAGCCGTCCTTTCTCCACGAATCAGCCTCTATCCCCCACTCCCTTCTTCCTTCTTCATGCCTCCCCACCGCAGGAACCCCATTCCACCTAGCTTCTGTGAGATGGGCTTTTTATAAGGTCCATGTAGAGGGAGGCTGTACGGCCCATGCTTTCTGTGCTTGTTTGGCTTGGTTCCATCCATGTTGCCGCAGCTGGCGGGAGTTCATGCATTCCCTGTCGTCTGCACGTGCCCATTTTCCCGACCCGTGCGCAGGATTAACTGCTTAGTCCATCTCCATTTCTTGGATGTTGTGGATGACACTGCAATAAACAGCCGTGGGGACTTCACTCCTTTTGGAGATGTGCCTGTAGGGGAGGGGACTGCTGGGTCAATTGAAGTCCTATTTTATTATGTATTATATGTTCAAGTATCTTTTTTTTTTTTGATGTAGTAGGTGTACTCACCTATTATTCAATGGAGGTCAGAAGAGGGCACGGATTCCCTGAAACTGGAGTTGACAGATGCTTATCACCATGCGGTGCTGGGAATCAAACATGGGTCCTCCTAGAAAGCACAGTGCTCTTAAAACTGAAAAAAAACAGAGCCCATCTCTCCCCACCCAGCCCCGCCCATTTTGAGGAAACTCCCACTGTTTTCCTGAACAGCTATAACTAACATGTGTGCCCACAGCGTACAAGGGTGTGCATACCTCTCGCGGCACCCTCGCCAGCAACTGTCCTGGCTTTCATCCTTTGTAGACCTGTGGGTTTGATTTGCTGTCTTCCAGTGACTCTGTTGATGAGCATTTGTTTATATTGCCTGTTGGCCACGCTGTCTCCTTTCCTTGGGATGTCCACTAAGGTCTACTGTCCATTGATTAATTCTATCTGTCTCCTTTCCTTGTTGGGAATGTCCACTAATGTCTACTGCCCCCTGATTAATTCTATGTCTCCTTTCCTTGGGAATGTCCACTAAGGTCTACTGCCCCCCGATTAATTCTACGTCTCCTTTCCTGGGAATGTCCACTAAGGTCTACTGCCCCCATGATAATTCTATCTGTCTCCTTTCCTTGGGGATGTCCACTAAGGTCTACTGCCCACTGTATTAATTCTATCTGCTCCTTTCCTGGGAATGGTCCACATAATGTCTAACCTGCCCCCCGATGAACTTTATCTGTCTCCTTTCCTTGGGGATGTCCACTAAGGTCTACTGTCCATTGATTAATTCTATCTGTCTCCTTTCCTTCCTTGGGAATGTCGCACTAAGGTCTACTGCCCACTTGATTAATTCTATCCGTCCCTTTTCCCTTGGGAATGTCCACTAAGTCGTACTGCCCCCTGATTAATTCTGGTCTCTGTTCCTTGGGAATGTCCACTAAGGCGTACGCCCCCTGATTAATCTGTCTCCTTTCCTTGGGGAATGTCCACTAAGGTCTACTGCCCCCTGATTAATTCTACGTCTCCTTTCCTTGGGAATATCCACTAAGGTCTACTGCCCACTGTATTAATTCCCTATCTTTCCCTTCCTTGGGAATGTCCACTAAGGTCTACTGCCCCCGATTAAATTCTATCTGTCTCCTTTCCTTCTGGGAATGTCCACTAATGGTCTACTGCCCCCTGATTAATTCTATCTGTCTCCTTACCTTGGGGATGTCCACTAAGGTCTAACTGTTCCATTGATATAAGTCTTTTTTTTATATAATGTATTTTATTTATTATTATTATATTTTTGTGTGTATGAATGTACGTGTTTTCCGTCATGTAGGTCGGGAGCACCCGTGGTCCGTGCAATGCCACCAGAGGTCAGAAAGAGGGTTCGGATTCCCCCTGGAACTGGAGTTTCGCCCAGCCCTGAATTGGAGTTACAGACAGTTCTTAGCCGCCATGTGGGTGCTGGGGGATCGAACCCGGGTCCGCTGCAGAGAGCAGGTCCGGTGCCTTTAACCCGCGAGGGCCACTCTCCAGCCCCATGGATTAATCTAGATCTGTCTCCTTTCCTTTCTTTGGGAATGTCCACTAATGTCTACTGCCCCCTGATTAATTTTATCTGTCTCCTTTCCTTGGGAATGATCCACTAAGGTCTACTGCCCACTTATAATTCTATCTGTCTCCGTTCCTTGGGAATGTCCACTAAGTTCTACTGTCCCTGATTTAATTTTATCTGTCTCCTTTCCTGGGAGATGTCCACTAAGGTCTACTGCTCCATTGATTAATTCTATCTGTCTCCTTTCCTTCCTTGGGAATGTCCACTAAGGTCTACTGCCCCCTGATTAATTCTATCCGTCTCCTTTCCTTGGGAATGTCCACTAAGGTCTACTGCCCCCTGATTAATTTTATCTGTCTCCTTTCCTGGGAATGTCCACTAAGGTCTACTGCCCCTGATTAATTCTATCTGTCTCCTTTCCTTGGGGAATGTCCACTAAGGTCTACTGCCCACTTATTAATTCTATTTTTCGGGATTTATTTGGGTTTCCTCTGGGTTTTTTTGCTACTGAGCTTTTTGAAGCTCCTTGCTTCCTCTGAATATTAACCTTTATCAGATGGATATTGTGAAGATTTCGCCCTCCCATTCCGTGGGCTGTTTCCCCACCCTGCTGAATGCTCCCTCTGCCTGCAGTCTTGGATCTGATGTCATCCAGTCTTCTATTGTTTGCATTTTTGTTTGCGCTTTTCAACCTCCTGAACGCATTTCTAGGTGGTTTTTTTTTTTTTTTTCCGACAGGTTTGGGTTTCAGGTCTTACGTTCAAGCCTGTAATCCATCTTGAGTAGGTTTTTTTGTTGGAGAGACAGGGGTAAATTTCTGAAATGCCTGTCTCTCTCCCACACCCTTTCTTTCTGAATATAAGATGCTTCCAACCTCAGAGTTGACACAGCTATTTGGAGAGGTGGAGCAGGGGTGAGGTAAAGGGGAACATTTTTAGTTGGAAATGTTTATGTTATTTAGGTTTTAAGTAATGAATTACTTTTCTTAATTTTAAAACAAGTGAAGATAAACATATTTTAAATTAGCATGATAGGACACTAGTGTACGTCTACATTTAAATAAGTGGTAACTCAAAGAAATCATAGTTCTCTCTGTGCTTCCCCAAATTACATGGTAGAGAGCTATTTGAGATGCGTCCACAGACTTGTCTGGGGCCCTGAACTGTTTATTATCCCAGCAGCCCTCAATGGGATCAAGACGGAAGCTAAGAACCGGCTCTGGAAACTTCTAGTCTGACATGACAACATTTCTTTGTTGTGTTTTGTTTGTTGTCTCTTTCTAATCTAATCCTCAACAGATTGGGGAAAAATGGTTCCTCCCCACAGCCAGTGGACAGAGTCCCGAACGGGAAGCTCATCTGAAGTCGGGGAGAAGGCATTGCTGCGGACAATTCTTCAGGCCAAAGTGACTTCATGACTTACCAACTTCCATGTGAGACATGGGAGCCAGGTGACAGTTAGCACATGACTCTGTGACAGGCTAGACAGTGAGGGCCACAAGCCTTTGGGTGCTTATCAATACAGAAGATTAAACTTGTATAGTGGAACACACTGGAACAAGGGTTAGGGGTGGGAAATCCAGCTACAGAGACAGGCGTGCGTATTGGCTAAATACTCCAGGAGCCTAGAAACAGGGGCCCATTGGCCTGTTGAACATCCGTGCACCACAGTTTCTTAAAGAAAGCTAAAAGGTCATCAACACTGAACCACCAAAAAAGCTTGAATCTAGAAACCCCTGAGGGAAATGTCAAGGGACACAGTGCCCAGAGCCACAGCTTGGGCGCAGAACTGTGGTCAGCTCCTAGTGTGATCTGAGGGGGTCCAAGTCTACTGGCTTGCTGACAAGCACAGGACATGGCCAAAGCATGCCATCTTCTGAGTCAAACAGAGGGAAAAGTGCAGTGCCTTGCATGGTGAGCCTCCTGCTCATCCAGGGCACAGGGGTACAGGCTGCCGGATCCAAGAGGCACCGGGGAGTCAGAGCTCCTGTGCTCTGGTTTCCCCCACAGTGACAAGGGACACGGGATATCCACACACCCTGAGCCCAGCCCTCGTGATCCGAGAAAAACGAGTGTTGCAGACCACAGGGCCTGAAGCTCCATCCTGGACCACGCAGATGGTCGTCCACCTGTCTGCTAGACTCAGGGCCTGAAGCTCCATCCTGGACCACTCAGATGGTCATCCACCTGTCTGCTAGACACAGGGCCTGAAGCTCCATCCTGGACCACTCATATGGATGTCCACCTGTCTGCTAGACACAGGGCCTGAAGCTCCATCCTGGACCATGTGGATGGACATCCACCTGTCTGCTAGACACAGGGCCTGAAGCTCCATCCTGGACCATGTGGATGGACGTCCACCTGTCTGCTAGACACAGGGCCTAAGCTCCATCCTGGACCATGTGGATGGACATCCACCTGTCTGCTAGACACAGGGCCTTAAGCTCCATCCTGGACCATGAGGGGGGGGAGGTGGAGGGGGAGGGGCACCACCTGTCTGCTAGACACAGGGCCTGAAGCTCCATCCTGGACCATGTGGATGGACGTCCACCTGTCTGCCAGACACCCTGGGATGGGACTGGCATGGTGCGCCCCACGCTGCCTAAACTCTCCGATGTGGGGAGCAGGGAAGCAGGCCTTGTGAAAACAGGAGATTTGAGCCAAAAGCTGGGGAGCCTTGGAGATCTTACGTGCAGTTCCAGTTAACACTGAAGTTGGGCTGATGTGAAGACAAGCCTTCACCTCCCACCATCAGCTCAAGTTCACTACTCAGTTTCCAGGAGATTAAACAATGACCTGACCCATCAGGTCTCTTTAGAGACAGGGGCCATGTTCCAAATAGTCTGATCTCTGTTCAAATCACAAGTCAGAAAGTGTGTTCAGCTGTTCTCCTCAAAACACACCAGGGGTCTGGGGAGATGGCTCAGCACCCCGAGTAACAAGCTGGGGCGTGGGCAGCCTGTGCTATGAAAGAGTAGCAGAGAGGTGGAGACAGAATGATCCCTGGACCTCTCGGCCAACCAGTCCAGTCGAATCTGTCAGCTCTGGGACAGTGACAGACATGTCTCAGAAAACAAGATGAAGAGTCTAGAGAACAGCCAACACTGACCTCTTGGCCTCACACATGCACCATGATATATACACTGGAATAGACACACACACTACATACATAAAACACACATCACACACACACACACACACACACCACACACAAAACAAGCACCACAGCACATGGTGATTCACCTTTGTTCTTTGGGGAAGGGAATCTGGCAGTAATTCAATTAAAACCATTTAACTTTTTTTTAGGGAAAAAAAAAAGAAGTCCAAACGTGGGCGGGGTGAGATGGTTTAGCAGGTAAAGGTGCTTGCCACAACCTCAGATCCTGAGTTCCATCCCGGAACCACATGATAGAAGGAGAAACACAACACCCCACCAAGTTGTCCTCGTGAGCTCCACAGAAGAGCTGTGTGGCACGTGGGCACGCCCCACCCCTAACCCCCCAACCACAGAAGAAAAAATAAATAAAATGCAAATTTCTCAAGGTCAACTAGAAAGAATTGCAGAAACAGGAATAGGAAGCCCCGCCTTCACCCAGCCGCACTGCCAGCATCGCAGACAGCCTTGCCCCGTTTTATTTGTATGTCTCATATAGCACGTTGTCTGGAGCCATCTGAGAGTAAGAAACAGGTCTGTATGTATCTCCTCTAAAGGCCTCTGCATGTGTTCCTACAGCAAGACAGACCATCTTCATGCTTTAACAGAGCAAAATTACTACTTTCAGGAAATAACATTGTCTGATACACAGATCACAATCCAAATTTCTAACTATTCCAATATGTCTGAGAGTGGCACTGTCATGTAAGATGACTTTATATATAGGCCTAGATGATATGATCTAACACAGATACAGACAGAAATAGGTCTATGAATTATACCACTAGCTGTAGTAGCAAAATTATACAAAAGAGATTTAACAATTATGGTTCTTCAGACTTTGGAATATTATGCAGCTATTAAAAGTAATGAATGACAGACAATGTGATGATGGCACACCTTGAATCCGACAGTATTACAAGGAGGCACAGGCAAGGCAATCGCTGTGAACATGAAGCCAACTTGGCTGCACAGTGGTTCCAGGACGATCCTCTCTCAAAAAAAATTAAGTGAGGGGCTGAAGAATGGCCTAGCATTTAAGAGCCGACTTCTCTTGCAGAGGACCCAGGTTTCAATCCCAGCACCCAGAATGGCGGCTGAAACCATCTTTAAACACTCCAGGTTCAAGCGGAGTCGCCCCTCTTCTGACCTCTGCGGCATTTGCACGACATGGGTGCACAAACCGTGCATGAGCAGACAGTAACAATTCATACATCATCAAAAATAAATTTTTGAAAAATTAAGTAATAAGAGAATCCACATGGACTGACTACCTCGCATCTACTTGTATTGACCACCTCCCATCTATTAATGATGAGGAAGAGTATAAGCTTCCTTTCTGCTCTGCCTTCAGCCACTGAGGGGAGTGTGAGTACCACGTAAGCTGTAATGTATGTCCCTGACAGGAAATGAAGACTCCGAAATGATTTTAACTCAGTTATTATAAAATTAACACACATTTGCACCACACTGGTAATAACATAACAATAGCAGAACAGTGATAAACACATGGTTTTATGCTTTGTTATGAGATAAAGACCTTTAAGCTGTCACCCAGGTCAAGAAATAGGCATCCCGACAGATGGATGGCTAGACAGATACGTTGCTGGGAATGAAAACCTAGCTTAAGCTGGACATGGTGGGCATGCTTCAATTCCAGACTTAGGAAGTAGAGACAGGAGGGTCGTGTGCTGGGGGCTGGCCTGGGGACCTACAGAGTTTAGGGCCAGTATAGCTACGCTGAGAAGTCTCAGCAAACGCAACAGCAACACAGCAGCAGCGCAGCAGCGGCAAAAACTCCTTGACTTCCTGGGTTTTTTTTGTCTGCTGCTTTCCTTTCCTCTACTTACTAATGCTATTCCAGTGTCCTCTATTTACTAATGCTATTCCAATGTCCTCTGTTTACTGATGCTATTCCAGTGTCCTCTGCTTACTTATACGATTACAGTGTCCTCTATTTACTAATGCTATTCCAGTGTCCTCTATTTACTAATGCTATTCCAGTGTCCTCTACTTACTAATGCTATTCCAGTGTCCTCTGCTTACTTATATGATTCCAGTGTCCTCTATTTACTTATACGATTCCAGTGTCCTCTACTTACTAATGCTATTCCAGTGTCCTCTACTTACTAATGCTATTCCAGTGTCCTCTCTTACTTAATGCATTCCAGTGTCCTCTATTTACTTATGCGATTCCAGTGTCCTTTGATTACTTATGGCTAGTCCAGTGTTCTCTGCCAAAAGAGGAAGTATTTTCTTCAAAAATATTGGTGAAATATAACCTATTTTTTGAAGATCTCAAATTTTATGTACAAAGACTGGCATAACCTCTTTTCCTGGACAGCTAGTCCTCAATAATACATTCAAGAAAGGTCACTTAGTCTAATCTAATGAGGCCCAGGTTCTTTAGCACTGATGAGACCTCACTGCCCAGCAGGTGGGACCTCCTGGTGGTTTGGGGAGACACAGCCAGATTGGGAAGCCTGGAAGGCTTCAAGGATGGCTCCAATATCTGTTGATGACCTCTCTTACTCTCAGATATCCATCCAGAGAAAGGAGGTAGGAATCTAAATTTATTTCCCTTATAAACCATTTAAGAGTTTTGCCAAGATACACAAAAGACTCATCTCAATAATCCAGTGGCTTAACATGAACATGTTTAGTCTTGGCCATTGGAGTTGACAGTCAGCTTCATGATGAGTTCTCAATAGGCAACCCTGAACCTTTAGTTTCAATGAACATTCTCTCTCTCGCCTCTCTCTCTCCCTCTCGTCTCTCTCTCTCTCTCTGTTTTTTTTTATTTTTTATTGGTGTATAGAGGGAGGGAGGGAGGGAGGCAAGAGAGGAGACTGTGCATGTATGAGTACGTGTGTATAAGTCCATAACTACAGAAGCCAGAAGAGGAGTCAGGTGTTCTTCTCTGTCACTCTCTACTCTACTCCCTCGAGAACGGCCTCACTGAACTGGAACTAGGATGGTGGTCAGCAAGGCCCAGGGTATCCCTGCCTTCACCAACACAGCACTGTAGCTTACAGGTGCACATGCAGCCACACCCACTCAGCATCTCGCCAGCTGCTCATGAACATGTTCTCCTAGTTTTAAGTGTGTGTTCCATTCCACAGCCTTTTTACTGCCCCTTTCCGGTGACTCCTACTGTCCTTATGTTGGGTCTTCTTTGCCTGGCATTAATACTGTCATTCTTCTCAGAGTCCTGTGAGGCTCTCTTTGTTCTCTCACTGATTCTGGCAGGAAGTTTCCTCCTTAAGGTGTTTTGAGTTTTGAGGATTACTATTCTGCTGTTCTTCTAGCACAATCTTCATTTCCTAAGGGATTTTTCTTCTACTTTACTTCTTTCTTAAGCTCTGCCACCTGGTTTCTGAGATGTCCCCATTTCCAGCTGTCGCTGTTGGCATCTCACAGTGTCATTTAAATGGGACAATAGTGCATCCATCTGCAGCAGCTTCCACACTGCAGACTGTGGGGATCCGTTCACTCCCCTTTGTTCCTCATGGTAACTTTGAACAGGATCTGAAACCAACAATTTCCTTTACATCACTGTTGTGAGCACTGGTTTTCCTGAAGCTCTGGAGTTGAACTGGTGAAGGCCTCTTCTAACTCCCATGGCTCTCTTCATGTAGTATTCAAAACCATGTCAGCTGCCTTTCAGACTTCTCAGATACTTTTTTTTTTTTGTCTTTTGAGACAAGGTCTCGTCTCCCTGTAGCCCCAGCTGTCCTAGAACTCACTCTGTAGACCAGGCTGGCCTTGAACTCACAAAGATCCACCTGCCTCTGCCTCCCGAGTGCTAGAATTAAAGACGTGTGCCACCACACCCGGCTTCATATACACTTTTATTTAAAGAAACTCAACTGTCTTTTTTTTTTTTTGGTCCTTTTGAGACAGGGTCTCCCTTTAGTCCCAGCTGTCCTGGAAGTCACTCTGTAGACCAGGCTGGCCTTGAACTCACAGAGATCTGCCTGCCTCTGCCTCCCAAATACTTGGATTGGGATTAAAGGCATGTGCCACCGCGCCCAGCAACTCTCTTCCTTTTTAGCATGGTTCCTAGGGCTTTGAAACTGTCCGGGTGACCCTTCTCTGGGGTTGTACTGATAGAGTGGTAGCCAGCCCCAATCTGTGTACAAAGGTGCTTTCTTCTCCAACTGTTGGTTTATTCATCAGTGGACTGGGAATAATAATCACACCTACTGTACAAGGCCACGGGGAAAGGGAAATGGGAGAAGTGCGTGTGGTGTCGGATCTGACACAGCAGACGCCACCGTGGGAACTACTCTCATTCTGGCCCCTTAGCATCAGGTGACCATGGCAAGGGCTTCCAAGCCAGTTACAGCAGCATGGCTGACTTGGGGAAGAACATCAACCTCCAGGGCTTTGGTCTCTCTCAGGCCTGACAAGATGCCTCCCCAGGGTGCTGTGAGGACTGAGTTCTTTCGTTCCACTATTTACTGAGTACCTATGAGCCAGATATACTCTAGACATGGAGGAAAAAGAAAGGGACAAGTCAGCGCCTGTCCCTAAGGAGTTGATATTCTGGTGGAGGGGACAGGCAGTGAAGCCGCAGGTTCTGAGATGTGCAAGGCAGCAGCAGATCTTCCAAAAAGGAGAGGAGGTGAGGAGGGTGAGTGGCAAGGACTATGTTAGCCTTGAACAAGATTGAGTGCACAGCTGGGCAGAGGCAGGACCTGCTGGGAGAGAGGAAGATAGGTGCCCAGCGCAGATAGAGAGGAAGAGGGAGGGGAAGGGGAGGGGGGCGCGGTCGGACCCAGGGGCAAAGCTGGAGGGAAGAACTGGAGTTTTGTTTTTTAAAGATTTGTTTTCTTTTTAATTATGTTTGTATGTGTGGGTTTGTGTTTAGGTGTCTCCAGAGGGCAGAGGCATCCTCTGGAGGTAGAGTTACTGGCAGTTATGAGCTAGGAACTGAACTTGGGTTTTCCCCAAGAGCAGTACGCGTCTTAACCACTGAGCCACCTCTCCAGCCCCTGGAATAAGGTTTTATTTTTTTTCAAAAATTTTTAAATTATTTTATTGTGTGAGTGTATTGCCTGCATATGTATAAGTGTACCCATGTCATGCAATGCCCACGAAGGTCAGAGAAGGCATCATCCCGTGGAACTGGAATTACAGATAGTTGTTAGCCTCCATGTGGGTGCTGGGAACTGAACCAGGTCCTCTGCAAGAGCATCCAAGTACTCTTAACCACTGAGTCATCTCTCTAGACCCTGGAGTGAGATTTTAAACAAGCTACCCAGACTAGGTGAAGGCCCTGCATAGCCTGGTACAGTGAACATGGAAGTCTGTAACACCATGGCTGCAAAGTACGGCTGGCCCTGGTGTGGCCCTTGGCCCTGGTGCGGCCCTTGGCAGGCACAGAGCATCCATGCCATGGGGCCTGGAAAGAAGTGAAGACGGCAGGCTCTGCAGAGAAAGATGACCCTAGGAGCCTGCTTAGAATCAGATTTGAGGGGCTGGAGAGATGGCCTAGCGGTTGAGAGCGCCGACCGCTCTTACAGAGGACCCGGGTTCGATCCCCAGCACCCACATGGCGGCTGAGAACCGTCTGAAGCTCCAATTCCAGGAGAACTCCAGTTCCAGGGGAATCCGAGACCCTCTTCTGACCTCCGCGGCGTTGCACGACACGGGTGCACAGACTTGCATGCAGACAGTACATTCATACACATACAGAAATAAATAACAAAAATTAATAAAAAAAAAAATTTAAAAAAAGAATCAGATTTGAGGTCACCCCAGATCCAATACTCTCCCTCTCCTTCACAAAACCCCAAAGAAGGAAAGAGTCTTCATGACATAAGGAAAGCTCTGCTCCACGTGAGGGATGCGTCCCTTGTCAGACCAGCAGCAACACACACAGGCTAGAGAAAAATAGTATTGTTTATACTGTAGGAGACAATTTATAAAAATATAGAAAGTACATGTTAGGCAAAGAAAAGAAGAAAATTAAATTATACACGTGGAATCCACAACCAAAAATACAGGAAGGGTCACGCCTGGCTTTGTGGAGCATAAACAGCAGCTCTAGCCCTTTTCCAAACATGTCTGTGCTCCGTGTGCTTTTGAAACTAACATTATTCTCCATAACCTTGCTAAATGCTGTGCCTTTACTTATATTTCAAATGCACCGTGTGTGACCTCCAAGATGCTAATTCCAAACCAAAGCATCCTTTTCAGTGCGGCACTGAACCATCTTTTACCTGTCATTTGCTCTCTTGGTATGGGTGTATGGGGTGTTCCCAGCCTAGGCAGAAAGCCCAGAGCAACGACTCCCCCCGCACTTGTCACAGTGCCACCACCCCATCAGTTTTACGTCACTTACAGCAAACTCCTCAGGAGTCACTTTCAAAACATCGAAGACGACAGCATCGTAGCTCTTGCTGGCATAGTCGCAGCTCTGGCCCTCCAGAGAATCTGAGCTGCTGCTGCCCTGTGGAGAAGGCAGAGAGATACACCACCTGAGGGACAGGCCTGAGACCGCTGTCCCCTCTCCCAAATCTCCTTCGAGGATGCAAGAGCTCCAGCTCAAACAGGGAAGAGCATCTGCTATTCATCACTTTCCTCTGTGCTGCACACGTCACCCTGCATAGCACTTCATACAGCTTCTTAATTCCCAAGGGTCCTCTGTGTACACCATTATTGCCATTTTACAGATAAGAGGCAGAGTTAGTGTTGCTTCTCCAAGATTTCTCACTTGTGAAACTGAAAGCCAGAATGTGAATCCAGTTTTGTATATATGAACTCAAAACACGACCTTGGGCCATTACCCCAAACTGCCTCTGGCCAGCAGTGTAACAGCAGGAAAGGGCCAGAGGTCAGGACTGGGGTGCAGTTGCGTGTAGAATGCCTGCAGGCACACTTGAGGCCCAGTTGCATGTAGAATGCCTGCAGGCACACTTGAGGCCCAGTTGCATGTAGAATGCCTGCCAGCACACTTGAGGCCCAGTTCTATCCCTGGTACCCAAAGTAGAAAGAGAGAGACAGGCCCCAGCCTCAGGAATCACAGGGAGAACATGCTTTCTTTCATTTTCTGAAGATTACTTATGAGTGTCTGCTTGTATGTGCATGCTTGTGTGTGTGCAGGTGCCCATTCAGGCCAGAAGAGGGCATTAGATCCCCTAGAACTGTAGTTAGAGGCAACTGTAAGCTGCCCACATGGGTGCTGAGAACCACACTCTGATCCTCCAGAAGTTCCTAACTGCTAAGCCATCTCTATAGCCTCTGTTTTGTTGACCTTGTGTTGACTTTTTAACATGAACTTAGTTCACCTTTCCTCTTTTCATAGCTGAAGTTGGTGCAGGAAGTCATTATACAAATTGTAAAGCTTGCTCTGGAGGCTTGACTTGAATGGGTGACTGGAAGCCTGCTGACTTATGACCTGAGAGAGACTGCTGAGCTTTGGAGTCAGTCCAGAGAGAGTCCCTGGTGTAAGGAACACCGACACCGAGTCTGCATGTAAGGACAGGGGCTCCCACAAGAAGTAAAGGGAAACCCCACATATGGCAGCGCTCGTGACACTCAATGCTGTGCTGATCCCAGATTGCTGAGCTCCCCATCCCTTTAATTTTCTTCATCTCATCAAACTCCACTTTGGGGATTCCACTGGGCTTAGCACCCAAAGCTGTGCCCCACTCGTAAAGGGTTTTATTTGATTCAACTCATGAAAGAGGAGTTTGTGGTTTCCACTCACCTCACCATTTCGGGGTGGGGTGGGGGAATCCACATTTATTAATTCTTTATTTCACTCTTTCAAAATGGCTGTATCTGGAAAAACACTGCACTCTTAGTGGAATTGGGCTGCTTTTAGATCAATGAGGAAAACTCATAGTTACAACTGACCGTGTGAGGTTAGAGAGGTGCAGAAACACAGCCAGCTGCCCCAGGTCTGGGTGTGGAGAGTTCTGCAGCGGAAGCTCCACACCAAGGCTCCTCAGGGCACTGAACAGCAAAGACCACGCTGGCTCCAGGCAGGCCTGGAGAGAATGCCAGCCACACACCAGCTGCTGCCTGGCACTGACTTCATTTTGCCATGTCTCGTCATGTGTAAAATCATAATATTAAATCCCATGGCCCAGGGTAGTAGCATGGGTTACCTAAATAAACCAAAAACAACTGGCAGAAACCAGTACCACCCCACTCTGCGACAGGCTGGCTGAGGGCCTAGGGCGGGCTTCACCTGGCATTTTAACAATTTTTTTTATTATTTATTTTCGTATGTGTATGAATGTATTGTTTGCATGCAGGTCTGTGCACCCGTGTCGTGCAATGCCGCGGAGGTCAGAAGAGGGTCTCAGATTCCCCTGGAACTGGAGTTCTCCTGGAATTGGAGTTACAGACGGTTCTTAGCCGCCATGTGGGTGCTGGGGATCGAACCCGGGTCCTCTGCAAGAGCGTCGGTGCTCTTAACCGCTAGGCTATCTCTCCAGCCCCTCACCTGGCATTTTAAAAGTTCCACAAGTGGAAAGGCATTCTTCCTTGAGGATCATCTGCTCTGACTAAAGCTAAGCGGTAACACCACTGTTCCTGAGGCATCTGCCAATCTGACATGCAGATGAAGATCTAGAAGTCACTCTGCACTCTCTACCCCTTCCAGACAGCAGCTCAGCCAAGTGGGCAGGGCTAGTCTCCTCAAAGACAGTGAAGTATTTTGGTTAGGGAACCAGCTCTAGAGTCAGGGGTGGTGGGTTTGAACCCATCCACCTGCCCCACATGGGAGCCTTAGGTTCCTCATTCAGAAGCTGGCGTAAAATGGTGTGTAACTGCTGAGGGTCTGTGAGGTGAGAAGCCTGGGGACATGCTGGGTGCGGGTGCGTATGGGTTAACGTGTGCTGTTCAGTCTCCCAGGGTTGTAAAGCTCTTCAGTTTACATGTGCGCATTCATTAATCCCACACACACTATGGGTCTTACCATATGCACATACAGTCAGCTCTCAGCACCCACGGAGGACTGGATCCAGAGCGCTGGAGGACACTAAACGCTGTAGGTGCTCAAAGCTCTTCTAGAAAACACCTAGCATAGAACTTGTGCATGTCCTCCTGCATATTTTGAGTCTTTTCTGGACAACTCCTACCTTACACAATGGAAATGCTGTGTAAACTGCTCCTGTATTATTTAGAGAACAAGGAAGTCTCTACATGTTTGGTATAGATGCAACTTTTTGGTGAGTAGTTCTAATGCATGGTTTGATGGATGACATGCATACAGAGGGCTGAACATATACAGAAGTACGTGAGTACACACATCTACATACACATGCACATGCGCAACAGGGAAGGAGAGAGGGAGGGGGAGGAGGGAGGGAGGGAGGGGAGGAGAGGAGGGATAAGAGGAATGTAGATGGGGTATAAATTGTAGACAGAGACAGAATCCTAGCTCCCCTAGTTACCACATGTGAATTCCTGCCCCCAACCCCGACCCAAGGGGACTTGTTGAATCAAAAGCTAGCCCCAAACATGTTTCTCCTTACTGATGGTGGTGATGATGGTGACAAGTATGATGTGACAACTTATCGCACTATACGCAACCCCCCTCCAGGAATTTAAAAAAGGAATCCGCAAGGTGGAAAGATGGGGCTCCATGGTTAAGAGCACATACTGCTCTTTCAATGAAACCCTGGGTTCGGTTCCCAGCCCCCAAGGCAGGCGGCTCACAGCCATTTGTAGCCCCAGCTCCAAAGGGATCTAATCCCCCTTGTGGCCATCAGCACTGCACTCAAGTGCACAAAGCTATACACATAGACACGAAAAAAAATTTAAGTGAAAATAAATCTTAAATAAATTTGATGTCAAGACGTAGAGATCAAAAAAGGAACTTTGTTTCAGTGGCTGACAGGAAACCTGTTCCTATGCCTCTCCGGCTTGTTAATCTAAGATCACCTCAAAACCCATGCAGGGAGCTCAGGCCCAGTCCTGCCTCACCAGCATGTCAGAGGGGACACTGCACCCAGACACGGTGGCACCAGCCTCTTCCCGTGTATCTGTTCCATTACGAGTTTGGAAAGCAAACCCAGGCCCCACATCCAGAAGGCTCATGCCCAGCCACTCAGACCACCGGTCCTTACAGCCATTTCCTAAGAAGCAGGGTAAATAAGCACACTAGCCAGTTGGACTGGCTTCTGCCTGACTTCATTCTGGAATGTGCAGCTCATTTATAATCAGCAGTGGCTTTTCCTGGGAAAGGTCTGCTCCCTTCTTGCCACCAAAATGGAATGTGGCACTTGCCATGGCTGGACTGGGCAGGTATTTGTTTTTCTTTGAAGAANTTAACAATTTTTTTTATTATTTAATATGTTTCGTTGTGTATGAATGTAGGAAATTTTGCGTGCAGGTCGTTGCACCCCGGTGTCTCGTGCAATGCCGCGGAGTCAGAAGAGGGTTCAGATTCACCCGTAAACTGGAAGTTCCTCCTGGAATGATGGAAGTTACAGATGGCGGTATCTTAGCCGCCATGTGGGGTGGGCTGGGGATCGAACCCCGGTCCTCTGCAAGAGCAAATACTCTCTAATTACTAGGCAATCTCCCAGCCCCTCACCTGCATTTGTAGAAAGTTCCACAAAGGGAAAGGCATTCTTATCTTCTTGAGGATCATCTGCTCTGACTAAAGCTAAGCGGTAACACCACTGTTCCTGAGGCATCTGCCAATCTGACATGCAGATGAAGATCTAGAAGTCACTCTGCACTCTCTACCCCTTCCAGACAGCAGCTCAGCCAAGTGGGCAGGGCTAGTCTCCTCAAAGACAGTGAAGTATTTTGGTTAGGGAACCAGCTCTAGAGTCAGGGGTGGTGGGTTTGAACCCATCCACCTGCCCCACATGGGAGCCTTAGGTTCCTCATTCAGAAGCTGGCGTAAAATGGTGTGTAACTGCTGAGGGTCTGTGAGGTGAGAAGCCTGGGGACATGCTGGGTGCGGGTGCGTATGGGTTAACGTGTGCTGTTCAGTCTCCCAGGGTTGTAAAGCTCTTCAGTTTACATGTGCGCATTCATTAATCCCACACACACTATGGGTCTTACCATATGCACATACAGTCAGCTCTCAGCACCCACGGAGGACTGGATCCAGAGCGCTGGAGGACACTAAACGCTGTAGGTGCTCAAAGCTCTTCTAGAAAACACCTAGCATAGAACTTGTGCATGTCCTCCTGCATATTTTGAGTCTTTTCTGGACAACTCCTACCTTACACAATGGAAATGCTGTGTAAACTGCTCCTGTATTATTTAGAGAACAAGGAAGTCTCTACATGTTTGGTATAGATGCAACTTTTTGGTGAGTATTTCTAATGCATGGTTGATGGATGACATGCATACAGAGGGCTGAACATATACAGAAGTACGTGAGTACACACATCTACATACACATGCACATGCGCACAGGGAAGGAGAGAGGGAGGGAGGGAGGGAGGGAGGGAGGGAGGGAGGGAGGGAGGAAGAGGAAGTGTAGATGGGGTATAAATTGTAGACAGAGACAGAAGCCTAGCTCCCCTAGTTACCACAGTGAATTCCTGCCCCAACCCCCACCCAAGGGGACTTGTTGAATCAAAAGCTGCCCCAAACATGTTTGCTCCTTCCTGATGGTGGTGATGATGGTGACAAGGATGATGTGACAACTTATCTGCACTATACGCAACCCCCCTCCAGGAATTTAAAAAGGAATCCGCAAGGCTGGAAAGATGGCTCCATGGTTAAGAGCACATACTGCTCTTTCAGATGACCCTGGTTCGGTTCCCAGCCCCCAAGGCAGGCGGCTCACAACCATTTGTAGCCCCAGCTCCAAAGGGATCTAATGCCCCCTTGTGGCCTCCACAGCACTGCACTCAAGTGCACAAAGCTATACACATAGACACAAAAAAAAATTTAAGTAAAATAAATCTTAAATAAATTTGATGTCAAGACTAGAGATCAAAACAAGGAACTTTTTTCAGTGGCTGACAGGAAACCTGTTCCTATGCCTCTCCGGCTTGTTAATCTAAGATCACCTCAAAACCCATGCAGGGAGCTCAGGCCCAGTCCTGCCTCACCAGCATGTCAGAGGGGACACTGCACCCAGACACGGTGGCACCAGCCTCTTCCCGTGTATCTGTTCCATTACTGAGTTTGGAAAGCAAACCCCAGGCCCCACACAGAGGCTCTGCCCAGCCACTCAGACCACCGGTCCTTACAGCCATTTCCTAAGAAGCAGGGTAAATAAGCACACTAGCCAGTTGGACTGGCTTCTGCCTGACTTCATTCTGGAATGTGCAGCTCATTTATAATCAGCAGTGGCTTTTCCTGGGAAAGGTCTGCTCCCTTCTTGCCACCAAAATGGAATGTGGCACTTGCCATGGCTGGACTGGGCAGGTATTTGTTTTTCTTTGAAGAGAACAACTTCAGAAAACACCCCGACCCACACAGGGCTGACTGGCTCCCAAACCTCACACCTGGTATGGCAGGCCAGGAGCCCTAAGAAGGCGGGTATTCATGGGCTGAGGCCGGATGCCATGGCACCTCCCCCACCATGCCCACCCATAGCCTCCCTACCTGTGGAGTGGCGGAGGTGACCAACAGGCTAGCCATCAGACCATTCCTCTTGTACATAGTCTCCAGGCCGCAGGGAGCGTGGGCACTGCCTCTGCCGGTGACATAACCTGCTGAGGTCCTGCAAGGCAAAGGGGCCATAAAAACCAGCTCGAAACCCACACGGTCCCACCCTGGCAGCAGTGCCAGCCTCCAGCAGATCACCCAGGACATCTGAAAAGAAAGGTCCACGCTGGCGGCTTCCAGCTCAGGCCGGCTCATGGAGGTAGTGTGTGCTACTCACAGACGATAGTGTTTTCTAAGTCAACTGCCTGTATCTCACAGCTAGACAATTTCACACAGAATTCTGAGCCCCTGTCAGGAAGCAGCCATGGGCCCAAATCCACATGGCCATCTTGCCCCGCTGCAGAGGTTTGTTGGGTCCCACTGCACAACATTTCACGACATGCCTGGCCTTTGCAGCCCCCAGAGTTTGAACTCTGTATGAAAAGACAAGCCATCCTGGACAAACTGTCAGCCCATGAAAGGAAACAGCCAGAACTGATCAGAGTCCAAAACGACATCTCCAGACAAAGTAGACTGTTCTGCTTCTCATCCACCTGTGCCCCTTTTTTAAGCCTAGGGAACAATCTGCGGAAGAGGGGGCATGGTAGAATGTAAGGGCTGCGATTGGGGTGAATGGTAAAACTACAGCAATATAGACTGGACACTTATTTGATAGGCTTGATTGTACATACAAGCCCCCCTCCAGCTGGATGATGAGAGCCTTGGACTGTGTGGGTTTGGGCACAACTGCTTGCAAATTGGTTTTACATGAAGGATGCTTGTGCTCATAAAAAACAAAAAATAAAAAAACAAGGAGCTAGATACTGAAAAGTCTTTAAAGCAGGTTTTCATGCCAGGCCTGAAGAAGGCCAAGAGCTTGGAGGAAGATAGTCATTAAAATCCACTCTGTAAGGTTTGCAGCTTTAAAAGGGTATACTTAAAAATAACATATATTTATATAGAGAGGTATTTCAGTAGAGATTTATACAGAAATGCAAAATAAACCATATAAGTTAATGGACTTGATTTCTCTGAAGTTAGAGTCTAGTCATATAGCTTTAAAGAGCAAAGTGTGCCGGGCGTGGTGGTGCACGCCTTTAATCCTAGCACTTGGGAGGCAGAGGCAGGCGGATCTTTGTGAGTTCAAGGCCAGCCTGGTCTACAGAGTGAGTTCCAGGACAGCTGGGGCTACAGGGAGACCCTGTCTTCAAAATAGACAAAACAAAAAAAAAAAACAAAAAAAAAGAGCAAACGCCTTTATATTGGGTAAATTTTATATTGGGCAGGTATTCACTCTGACCCAAGTCTTTGTCCAACATATTATACGATATTTTAAGGCTTAGTGTCAAAGTTAATAGATTAGTTAAATCTGATTGTAGGTGGTTTGGTAAAAAAGGTATTCATTTGACTAATCAGGATGATAGAAATGTTAATTGTTTGTATTATAAGTTTTGTATGAATACAACAATAACTGCTAGTGGTAAGGTACACAATGGTCTCTATTATTTTTCTTGAGTTATACCAATAGTCACATGGTAACACTTTCTTTATTTATAGGACAAATTTAAAGGGAATACACATTTAATTTTACTTCCTTAACTAAGTAGCATACGTCAAAGAAAATGTTGGGTAAATTTAATGAAAACTCTATGCTCTTGGTTCCTTTATGGGTTTTTGTAATACAACTTTAGGCATCATATAGGTCAAAACATAAAAATAAAAATCAAAAAACGAGGGGAGAGTGGAGGTGGTGTATCCTTCTGAATACAAATGGAAAATCTGTGTTCCAATACCATTGATAAATTTTCAATTTTGAGATCTTGAAACTAAAATGGGAGAGATTTGTATGATCCCACAGCTCAAAAAGTGTCACTCAACTTAAAATGCCTGATAAGATGTACCACTTTTGGCTGGCAGGATGGATGGAAATGCTAGCCAGAGAGGCTGCATCCCACTTCTGAAACATTAAAGATAAAATGAGAACCGGGGGCTGCAGAGATGGACAGGCCTAGCCGGTTAAGACGTCCGACGCTCTTACAGAGTACCACAGGGTTCGATCCCCAGCACCACATGGTGGCCCGAGGAGCCTTGTCTGAAACTCCCCAATTCCAAGAGCTCCATTTCCAGAGATGGACCGAGACCCTCTTCTGACCTCCCACGGCATTGCACGACAGGTGCCAGAACCTGCATGCAGGACCAGTACATTCGACTACACAGACAGAAATAATGAAAATTAATAAAAAAAAAAAAAAAAGAGAAAGAGGAACCTCAGCTGGGCTTGGGCAGCACACGCCTTTAATCCTAGCATCCCAGGGCTGGAGACGAATGGCAGCTCACGGTCCCGACAGAGTCGCTGTGGGAGGCAAACTTCAGCGCCATGACCGCTCTTAACAGCAGGAACCGCGGTTCGATCCCCGAGGCGCCACCATCGCGCGCGATAACCGTTCTAATAAACTCCAATTCCAGTGAGAAACTCCATTCCAGGGGAATCAGGGACCCTCTTCTGACCTCCGCGGCATGCACGACACAGGGTAGGTACAAACGTTGCATGCAGACAGTACATTCAATACACATAACGAAATAAAAATAAAATTAAGCAAAAAAAAATCCTAGTAACACTCATGGAGGCAGAGGCAGGTGGATCTTTTTTTTTGTTTTGCCAGGGTCTCGCGGTCGGGCATTAAGCTGGGAACGGAAAAGGAGACCCCTGTCTCAACAAACGACGCAAAAAAAAAAAGAAGAAAAGAACCTCAGACTGCCTTGAGTCACAGACATGGAGCATCGCTCTCGGAATAATACTATGGGGGTTAATGTTTATAATGCGCGTCCCTTCAATTGAAGTTTTACCTTCCACGATTGCTGATGAAACCTTCCTCACCCTCCCCCGGTATTTAGAAAATTGAAAAATATAGATAGGTACGGAGAAGTCATCCCTAAGTGCTAACTAGAGGCTCAACTCGGTATATAGTGGATAATTTCTTAAAAAAACAGGTTATTATTAACTACATTTTTTAATTGTACTGATAGGCCAGTGAATCTGTGAAAGGATTAATTATCTAGAGCAAATAAATTAATAAAGTCTTTGATACAGCTTGTGATAATTAGCAATAAGTTAGAAGCAGGAGGTTCTGGCTGAAACCAATGAAATTATTTCTGCCTAGGAGATCCACTAGGGGATCCAAGCCACCAAAAATTATAAAGGCCCTTTGCCATACTGATAGAGGGATATATGCAAGGATTAAGGCCAGTAAGTCCCTGTTGACGAAGACCTAATGTAAGCATGAAAAATGTTTTTGAGGGGCTGGCGAGAGCATAGCCTAAAGTGAGTTGTAGAGCACCGACGCTCCTTGCAGAGGACTCTGGCGTTCAAGGCCCCAGGCAGCACCCACCAATGGCAGGTAAGAAGAACGTCCATAACTCACATTCCAGGAGAACTCCAGTTACAGGGGAAATCCGCAGCTCTCTCACCTCTCTCCGACCCGCAGCATTGCACAACACAGGCGCACCAAAGTACATGCAGACATCCCACTCATACACAACAAAGAATAAAATAATAATTACTTAAAAAAAAACGAATAAAATGGTTTTGAGACGTATATTGTATTGTAACCCAACTGGCCCTCTGGAAATCCAGAGAGTGTTACCAAAGAGCCACCTAAGAAGCAAATACACTGCAAATACTGTCGGTTCCATTGAGACAAAAGGAACCTCCGTCAGATCAGCTAATTCAACAGCCTGGAGAACTGTTGTAACAGTGGCAGCCATCGTGTCTATATATACCCAAATCTAATAGGCTATTAGGACCTCTCCTTGAGGAACTAACTCCAGTCGCGATGTCACAAGCATATTATGTCCTCGCTAGCGGTTAGGAGATGTTATAATGCACAGATAAGAACTTGTCACCCTTTATAAGAAACCAACAATTTGTGGATTAGATACCATCCAAGCATCTGTGTCTATGCTTCATCCAGCTTAGCTACTGGACCATAGATAATATTAAGTACTGTTTAAATTTGCCCTGTACATCTAATTGCTTTCTGTGCTTTACGGTTAGGATAAAAACGGTATCCCTGGGGCAATCAGTCAACCCATGGAAGAGGAAACAACGCTGAATGGCAGATCAAAAATGACATCTCCAGAGAAATATTGACTGTTTTGCTTCTCATACACCTGTTGTGCCCCCTTTCCCCAAAGCCTAGGAACAACTTGCGGAAAGAGGAGGCGTGGTGGTCAGAATGCTACGGGCTGCAGAGAGATTGGGGTAAATTATGAGACTACAATGATATGGACCGGACTCATATTTGATCAACATGCTTGTGCATACAAGCTTCTCCAACTGGACTATGGGAACCTTGGGTTGTTCAAAATTTGGACATAGATACTTGCAAATTGGTTTTACATGAATGTTACTTACATTCATTGCTTATGCTTAATGATTTGGCTCTCTTCAAAAAAATGCACCAATTACCTAATTGTATGGCAAACTGAGTAACGTCAAAAACAATTGTGCTATTATATTGTAGAATCCCTTAAAAAAATAAACAAATAAAAGAAAAAAAAAAAAGAAAAGAAAAGACAAGCCAGTTGCACTTCCTGAGACAGCATCCTGCTGGCACAGCTGACCCCACGCAGCACCTGTCACATGCCGCCTCCACTAACTAACCTTCCCCCTCCCACTACCCTGAGGGAGGTCTTACTTTTTTGCCCATTTTCCATGGAGGGAAACTGAAGCACAGCGCACAAGTCAATTGCATTCTCGTGCTTTTGCTTACATTGCCCCACCAGGCCTCACTGGAGTCTTCCCGTGAAGGTCACGTCTAGTTATTCTGCCTAGTGCAGAGGTTATTCTCCCTGTGCACTCACTCCAGAGATCATGTGTCACCTCCCAGAACCCAGAAACCAACAGCCTGTCTGTGCACACGCTCCAACAGGCCTCTGCTCTCACCCCAGAGCACAGCTGCTGCAGGATCAGTGTGCCGCTCTCCACCAGCCGGCGCGGCTCTGTCCCACCTGCCCTCTTCCCCAGCGCACTCACAAGAACCCACAAACCACATATGGAAGTCCCCTTGGGAAAGCTGCATGGTGCTGGGTGACACCCTGAGCTACTGTTGATCTTTCCAGATGCGATGGCAGTGTGGTGGCTGCAGCCCATCCATGGTGACACCCTGAGTGGTTCACTTTCACGTGGGTGTGGGGGGGGCAGACATGCGAGCAGACTGAAGACTGGAGGCCAAGTGGGAACTCTCAAACCCCAGCTTCTCCAGGTACTCTGTGAGTTTCATAATAAAAAAGGTAAAGAGGAAAAGCTGATTTAAAGAGGCCAGAATCGGGGCTGGAGAGATGGCCTAGCAGTTAAGAGCACCAACTGCTCTTACAGAGGACCCGGGTTCAATCCCCAGCACCCACATGGCAGCTGAGAACTGTCTGAAACTCCAATTCCAGGAGAACTCCAGTTCCAGGGGAATCCAACACCCTCTTCTGACCTCCGCGGCATTGCACGACACGGGTGCACACACTTGCATGCAGACAGTACATTCATACACATACAGAAATAAATTAAAAAAAAAAAGAGGCCAGAATCTTTTCCTGAGCAAGAAAAGGGGATAACAGAGAGTTCTCTTCTCTTAACTGTTTTTATCCCAGGAGAAGCCAGTTCCTGTCACCACCAATCATGGTTGGTGTGGGTTTAAAAGTAGCTAAACAAGATATTCAAAGAGATGCCACACACATAGACACACACAAACAAAACACCTAAACAAAAATATTACACAGATGGCTAATAAGGGCCATGCCCCGGGCACAAAGACACCTCTTCACACCCACTAGCATGGCCCAAATTAAAACAATAAAAACAAAACAAAACTAGACCAAACCAAGTGTGGGTGAGGATGGGGGCGTGAAACCCTGATGCAGTGCTGCAGAGAAGGTGAACTGGATCAACCACTTTGGAAAAGAATTTGGCAGTTTCTTGAATGGTTAAAACAACCCAGCACTTTGATTCCAAGGTAGCGACCAAAAAAGGATGGGAATCCATGCACACACCAACGTGCAGGGACGTCTGCCTCAGCATCATTCCTGACCGCACAGCTGGAAGCAGTTCAAATGTCTGTCATCCAGGGAATGCCTAAACAGTGCAACCTAGCTACGGTGTGACACTACTCGACTATAAAAAGAAATGAGCACTAGCTAGCACAAGCCACAACATGACTGAACCTCGGAAACATCACAATAGTGGAAGAAGTCAGATGCGAAAGAATGTACTGTGCCGTTCCATTTTAGGATATGCCCAGAAAAGGCAAATCTATAGAAAAACAGTCCATGGGAGATGACTGCACAGACACAGGGCGCAACCGGGGTGACGGAAGTGTTCTGAAACTGGGCAGTGACAGGTCGAGTCCAGAGATGCGGATTCTGGAATATTTAAGCTGCAGCCCAATAAATAAGGTACCGAGTTCTGCTTCCCAACAGGACTTCACCTGACCCACTTAGCATTTCCTTTGAAGTAATCATAAAAATAGCATGAAGAGCAGAGAAGGGAAAGATTAATTACTCCAGAAGATATGGGGCGAAGTGACAGAACAGCCGCAGAGCCAGGGAAAGCCTCCAGGGCACAGTGTGGACAGGGCTCCGAGGAAACACCCGGGAAGCCCAGGACTCCAGGACGGGGTCCAAAACATGAGGAGCAAGCGCAGCTTGAGGGCCCTGCGGCAGCAATGCAGGGCCAGGCCTCGTGGGCTGCCTCAAGCCTGCCCAGCCCAAAGCTGGGTGCACTCTGCTCCTATCTGCGCACACCTGGCTCTCTGGACCCCTGCCTCCAAAGCACTGCCCTCTTCCTGGACTGACCACCAGATGGCTCCCTGCTTCCTTTCAAAGGATGCTGCCAGGGGCCACCAAGATGGATCAGCAGGTACAGGCAGCTGCCTAACGACCTAAGTTCAAAGCCTGAGACCCAGGGGAGGAGAGAGCTGACTCTCAGAAATTGTCCTTTGACTTCCACATGTATATATCATGGCATACAAGTACCCACACACACATACACAATAAACAAACAGATGTAAAAAGGGGTGCTGTCAGCCTCACCCTCTTCTCCAGCCCCAACTGGGGGCACATGTAGGCACCTCTCTCCACACACAGGCCAGCACCATCCTGTGTGAAGTGCTAGCCAAGTCATTTATTTAGCTTACTTCCTGGCACTACTGCTCCAGAAGGTAGAGACTACTTGGACCTCTGGGAGTTCAAACCCAGGCTCTTCTAGGGCTTGGGCTCTGACACATCCCTGATGCTGCTTACCACCGAGCTCAGAAAGTATATGTGAGTCACTTGTTTGTTTAGGTTTTTGTTGTTTTGTTTTGTCTTTTTGAGACAGGGTCTCTTGTAGCCCCAGCTGTCCTGGAACTTGTTATGTAGACCAGGTTGGTCTTGAACTCACAAAGATCCACCTGCCTCTGCCTCCCAAGTGCTAGGACCTGGCAAGAGTCTATTAATTATTCCTACTCTCCTTCCTACGACCACCAAACAATTAACTTTAAATGTTCAAGAAGGCTTTGGGCTCGAGAGACATGGGCTTCCACTGTTGGGAAGGGGTTACAGCAGCGGGCTCCAGAAAGCCATGCTTAGGGCCCATCCAGGAGGCTCCATCTGTCACCCTGTGCCCCGGCACCGGTGCACCTGGAGTAGACGTCCTGCAGCCACCGTGTCACTCATTGTGCCTCCTGTGGAAGGCCAGAGCTGGAAAGAAAGCCAGAGCGCTTGTTTCCGATCCAACTCCTGCATGTCTCACCACCAAAGAAACAGCCTCATTCATGGATGGTGGGTCACAGGTAAATGATATTTCTTCACATGCACAGAAATAGCAAGACCAAGCAGAAACCAGCATCCCTGCCAGGCCCAGGGTGAGCCCTGCCCATCCAACGTGGGTCACGGGCTGCTGAGTGCAGCTCTGTGTCAGGTACAGATTCCCATCACTGCTCAGCCCAACTAGGCTCTGGTAGGACAGCACTTCCTGACCCCGGGGCAGATACTAAAGGCAGTGACCATGCCAGGACTATACCAGGGTGGCCATCTTGTTTCCTGAGACCTCAGGACCCTGAGACACTCATCTCTGTTGGTTAGCCACACTGAGGCACCAGCCCTAGGGAGAAGAAGGCATCCCTGATCCAGGGACAGTTTGGTCAGTGGGACAGGGTGGGGAGGAAGTGAGCACACAGCAAAACCAGGGACAAGAGCAGCCAGGGCCCTGCACTCAGGGCAGGCGGTCTGAGTTCCCAAAACCTTGACCAAGCCAGCTCCTGAACACCAAGTTCACGCTAACCCACCAGGAGCCTGACCCTGAAGACACAGGCACCAGCTGGAGGCAGGAAGAGCTCATCATTCATTCATTCATTCGGCATTCATTGTATCTAGAAGCTCTTAGATGCTTTGTGCCCTGGACCCTGCTGGGCCCCTCCTCAAAGAAATGTTTTTAAATGTTCAAAATTCCACAGGAAGCCAGGCATGGTGGTACACGCCTGTAATCCCAGCACCTGAGAGGCAGAGTTCAAGGCCAGCCTGGTCTAATTAGTGAGCTCCAGGCCAGCTGAGGCTACAAGGAGACCCTGTCTCAAAAAGACAAAAATAAATAAAAATTAAAATAAAAAAAATAAACAACAAACAAGAGGGCAGCGTTCTAACTTAGCTGTAGTCTGTAGCAGTAATTCAGTAACATTAAGGCTGAAAGCCTTTCTCATTACAAATCAAATGTGTCACCTGGTGATGTGTCTATTTAACTTCTGGTGCCAACCTTNGAAAACTCACAAAGATCTGCCAGCAGCGGCCTCCCAAGTGCTTAAGTTAAAGGCGTGGGCCACCACGCCCGCTCCAGAGGATCTTTGAACGATTAATTATACTTTAC
Source organism: Rhizomys pruinosus (assembly GCA_009823505.1). NCBI lineage: Eukaryota > Metazoa > Chordata > Mammalia > Rodentia > Spalacidae > Rhizomys > Rhizomys pruinosus. The sequence continues at coordinate 995,991 of VZQC01003608.1, forward strand.
GCTATTACTAGCGTTGGCTTGGTTTGAGTTAGAGCCGGAGTGTATTAACCCAGCACGGTGCTACAATGCCTGAACAACAGAGCAGAAAGTGTCTTCTGTAGGCGTTTTGTAAAGGCAGATTTTAGGGCAGGGGCCGAAGCTAGAGGCTCTTAAAACAACAATAGTTTTACGTACTCCTGCGATCGAGGTGGTTGCCAGACAGATGTTCCACTATAACGGTAGCAGTCCTTTCTCCAAGAGTAGCGTCTCCTTTTAGAGCTTTTGAGTCCTTTTTTAAACAAACACAATTTTAGGAAGGCAATCAGAAAACCATTTCGGTAGAGTACGGGGTCCAAAGTCGAAAATCATCATAAAACAAGACTAGACACACACAAAGTAAAACATGAAATACAGAATGTTTTCTTTCCTCTTCACAACACCACGCGACTGGGCAGCTCCAAGTGCTCCAAATGGCCCTTCTAGCTTTGTGAGCACCTGCACCATACACGACACACACACACACACGACACACCACACATCACGACAGCACGCAAGAACCATGCACACACCAAAATAAAAAAAGATGGGTCTGTCTCGCGCCACTTTGTGAGTTTGGCTTGCTGAGGCCATTGTCCGCGGTCACGGGGGGCACCTGCTAGCGACGGGACATTGGTCTCTGGTCCCTACAACAACTCCCAGCCTGTATGAATAAAGATGATGCTTCCGTCTCCTGAAAAGATGCCCTCCCCTGCTGATGCCCCGGTGTGCCAGCGGTCTCACGAAACCCTGGTCTCCAGCAGCAGCTCCTGCCAGGCCCTGCTCAGCCCTCTCCCCCCGACCTTAGTCACAGTGGGTGAGTTCCACAGCAGTGCATGAAGCACCATGTGGGCCTTTTTAAAAAATTAATTTTTATTTATTCACGTGTGAGGGCGCGCGTGCACATGTGTGCTGTGTGTGCAATGGCATATAACAGGGAACATGAGGAGGTTCAGAAGACAACCTTTTGGGAGTAATTGTCTTATCCTTCAATTCCGACACCATGCAGGTCCTGGGGATAGGACACAAGCTGTCAGGGCTGGTGGCAGTGCTTTACCCATGAGCCATCTCCTGCGCCTGCCCCAGGAGGCTTTTCCAGGTGACAGGTGCTTTGTGGCCAGGGTCTTTCTTCAGAATCTGCTGGGTGCTGCCACTTGCCAGGAGCTTTGGGTAGAGTGGAAAGGGTGTGAGAAGATCCCAGCCCTGCCAGCCCCTCTCAGGGGACCTTTCATGAGCTGCCGGCAGGGGGTCTAGCCCTAGGTGGTTACCCTGGGAATGAGGCTGTCGCACTGTGACCCCGGCTCAGGAGACTCTGTCTGTGCATGTCGGCGTGTGCGTGTGGCTCTCAAAAAGTGGACGGTGCTGGCGGAGGCACATGCGCAGAAGCATGCACAGGTTGCTTCCCGTTAGTCTTTGACATGGCTAGTGTGTGTGACCTCACAGAGAGCAGCCTGCCCCAGCCAGGGCTTGAGACATACCTCCCACCCCACCCCGGCAAATGGCTCTTCCACCCACCACATTCAGGATCCGTTTTCATACTTGTCTGCAACATTTGGAAGAAATCATGCTCTCGTAGTGGGACATGCTTGGGTGTGTGTGTATTTTCTTTGAAACAGCCTCCACCAGCTTAGGAAAAAGTGATTATTCTGCCTTCTCCGCGGGGTCTGCATAGGTCCATCTGTCTCAGGCCAGTCCGTGGTTTCCTGAGCTTGACGCACTGGGGAGTGATCGGAAGGTCTGGAAGGAGACCAGCGTTGCGTCTAGGCTTTTCCTTTCCTTCGCTGGGGCCCCACACACATCGACCAGAACTTCTGTCATGAGCAAGAAAGACGGTGGGGATTGTGATTCTGTGGTTCTGATACAGCCTGCCCACGTTCTTAGAGGGATTTAAATCATGAGAATGACTTTGCTCCTGCAGTGTTTGGGTTTCCAAGGGGGTGTTAGCATCTGTATATTTGAGGACATGAAGGGTGTGTATTGTTGTGCACATGTATGTGCGAGGTAAAGATCAGGGGGTGAGTAAGTGTCTTGTAATGTGTTTTAGTATACGTGAAGGGGGCGTGTCTGGTGCATGTACTGTGTTGTGGCCACCTGAGGCTGGTGTGCCTGTGTGTAACCTGTGTGTTGTTTGTGCGCACCACGTGAGGGTGGGACCAATGTTTAGTTGTACTGGCCCATACCCCACCAGGGACTTGCAGAGCTGTGGGGCGGGCGCCTGGGTTTTGGTAGTGGTCCGTGCTCATTCCGCCCCCCCTGCCCCGCGGGTGCACAACGACGCGCCCCCGCCCTGTCCCGCTGTCTCGATCCCCCTGCCGTTTTGTGCCCTGGCTCGCTCCGCGCCGCCGTTTTGCCATCCGATCACCAGGATTTCGCCTCCTGTCCCCCCCTCCTCGCGTGGCCACGCCGCCGACAAACTCAGTGTACAATAGATTGTGGCAGAGGCACTGAGGACCAGGCTGTCGCTGAGCTCCTTGAGGCCCAGGTTGGCTGGAGTCCTCTGTACAGAGGCTTGGGGGGAACTTACTGTATCTGAACAGATGAGGGGCAGGCAGAGGCTGACACCGCTGCTACGACTGCACAGGCCCCTCCCAGAGGCCGACACCGCTGCTGTGACCACGCAGGCCTCTCCCTGTCTTACTCACTGTGCTTTCCCGGTGCCTGTGAGAATCTGGGGTGAGGGAAGTGAGAAGGGGCCATTGCTATCTGTGCTGCAGGCACCTGGAATCCCCGTGCCCTCCTGTCCTCCGGCCCCCCCCGACCCCTACATGCTCAGTGTCCCTGTCCGGGCCCTCCTGCCCCCAGCCCACCCCCGCATGCTTGGTGTCCCTGTCCTGCCCTCCTGCCCCCCCACATGCTCAGTGTCCCAGTCCTGCCCTCCTGCCCCCCCACATGCTCAGTGTCCCTGTCCTGCCCCCCCACCCCCCAACCCCAGCATGCTTGTGTCCCTGTCCCTGCCCCTCCTGCCTCCACCCCCAAAAATGCTTGGTGTCCCTGTCCTGCCCTCCTGCCCCCCCACATGCTCATGTCCCTGTCCTGCCCCTCACTGGCCCTGGCCCCCCCCACATGCGCGGTGGCCCCCTGTGCCTGCCCGCCTGCCCCGCCCACCCCGCATGCTTCCTGTGTCCTGTCCCTACCTCCTGGCCCCCTGCCCCCGCCCAGCATGCCGAGTGCCTCTGTCCTGCCACCCCACACCCCCCCACAGGCTCGGGTGGCCCCTGTCCGGCCCCCTAGGTCCTGCCCCCCCCACATGGCCGGGTGTCCCCCTGTCCCTCCCTCCTGCCCCCCCCCACACCCGCTGCTTGGTGGTCCCTGGTCTGCCCTTTCCTGCCTCCCACCCCCACATGCTTGGTGTCCCTGTCCTGCCCTCCTGCCTCCCCCACATGCTCAGTGTCCCTGTCCTGTGCCCTCCTGCCCCTGCCCCCCCCAAATGCTGGGAAATGTCCCTGTCCTGCCGCTCCTGCCCCCCCCCACATGTCAGTGGCCCGTCCGCCCTCCTGCCCCCCCACATCTCAATGGCCCTGTCCTGGTCCCTGCTGCCCCCCCCCACCCCCGCATGGCTGGTGTCCCCTGTCCTTTCCTGCCCCTCCTGCCCCCCCCTTCCCCCCCCCCCCCGCATGCTTGGTGTCCCTGTCCTGCCCTCCTGCCTCCCCCACATGCTCAGTGTCCCTGTTGTGCCCTCCTGCCCCCCCCACATGTTCAGTGTCCCTGCCCTGCCCTCCTGTCCCCACCCCACATGCCCTCGGTGTCCCTGTCCTGCCTCCTGGCTTGCAGTGCTTCCGCTCCTTTCCTGCTGGCCCTGGGGCTCTTCCCAGTGGGACCTGCTTTGACCTCCTGATGGTTCCAGTCACCTCTCCTTTTTGCATCAGTGAAACTACAAAACAAACCCCTGCTTTCTCCACACAGTAACCAAAGGGATCTTAGAAAGCAGTGTATTTGGGCTGGGAAACAGCTCAGTGGCTAAGAGTGCTCGATGCTCTTCCAGAGGACCATAGTGTGGTTGACCGGCCACACCACATCAGCAACTCACAGCTGCTGTAAACTACTCCAAGCTGCTAGGTCTGGAGCGCCTCCCAGCCCTGACCTTGTGGAGGCAACCCATTGCCACGATGCAACACTAAGGACACACATACAGACAATATTGGCATGTCCATATAGGCCCTCGACTTCTACACGTCAGTCTCACACACCTGGATTAACCCTACCCATTCCAAAAAATCCGCAGTATCAAACAAGGATTAGTCATGTGATCTCGCGAGACGCACACCCATCTCCTCTCTGTGGGACCGGTGTCCTCTGGAAGAAACCCAGCTCCTGTCTGTGCCTACAAGGAGCTTCCTGTCTGCTCGAGGCTGTCTGCCCCTGCTTCCTGCTAAGTCCCAGCAATGGCCTCTGCCTCTGTCATAGACCTGCCAGCTCGAGATAGCAGCTTTGCGCTTGCTGCTTCCTCTGCAGAACATAACCGCTCCCGTCAGATATGCACCCTAGGGGCTGCGGGCGCAGCTAAGGACGTGCCTAGGACGCACGGGCCCCTCCCTGAACCTCAAAACAAGCATAGGGCAGGGGACGCTTCTGAGTCATGTTCCCAGTGTCTCGAAGAGGGGTCCTGGGCGTCTATGAATTTGGATGGGGGAAAATGACTAATTTCACTAACTCGGAATCAAAGTATAGCACTTCATTAATACAGTAGTACTTCATTAATACAGATAGGGAATCACAGTAATGCACAGCACTCGGGACTCTGTCACTGTGGAAAGCACAGGCATTTTCATGTTGCTTAGCAACTGTGGGCATCCCAGAGTATGTATTATACCCAGAACGATGGGACTTAAGCAGTAATAAAGGAATATGTGCATTCCCTTCCATGGTGACATACATCTTACTGCATTACCCATTTAAAAAATGACAACACAAGGGCTGGAGAGATAGCCCAGCGGTTAAGAGCACCGACGCTCCTGCAAAGGACCCGAGTTCGATCCCCAGAACCCACAGGGCGGCTGAGAAACCGTCTGTAAACTCCCAATTCCAGGAAAACTCCATTTCCAGGGGATCCGACACCCTCTTCTGACCATCCACTGGCATTGGCACGACACGGGTGCACAGACCTGCATGCAGACAATACATTCAACACATACAAAAAAAAAAAAAAAAAAATGACAACTGGTATTGTAATTGCATTGGTTCCTGGGGAATTTTGGTTTTTTTTTTTTTTTTTTTTTTTTTGTCTTTTTGAGACAAAGGGTCCTTGTAGCCTCAGCTGGCTGAGCTCACTAATTAGACCAGGCTGGCCTTGAACTCTGGCCCCTACTCAGGGGTGCCTGGGATTACAGGCGTGTATACCACCATGCCTGGCTTCCTGATGGAATTTTTGAACATTTAAAAACGATGTCGTTGAATAGGGGCCCAGCAGGGTCCAGGGCACAAAGCATCTAAGAGCTTCTAGATACAATGAATGCCGAATGAATGAATGAATGAGTGACTCTTCCTGCCTCCAGCGGGGTGCCTGTGTGTCTTTCAAGGGTCAGGCTCTGGTGGTTAGCGTGAACTTTGGATGTTCAGAGCTGCTGTTGTCAAGGTGTTGGAACGCTCAGACCGCCTGCCCGATGCAGGGCCCTGGCGGACTTCTTGTCCCTGGTTTTGCTGTGTGCTCACTTCCTCCCCACCCTGTCCCACTGACCAAACTGTCCCTGGATCAGGGATGCCTTCTTCTCCCTAGGGCTGGTGCCTCAGTGTGGCTAACCAACAGAGATGAGTGTCTCAGGGTCCTGAGGTCTCAGGAAACAAATGGCCCACCCTGGTATAGTCCTGTCAATGGTAAGCCTTAGTATATGCCACGTGTCAGGAAGTGCTGTCCACCAGAGCCTAAGTTGGGCGGAGCAGTGATGGAATCTAGTACCTACCTGACAGCAGAGCGGCACTCAGCAGCCAGTGACCACACGTTGGATGGGCGGGGCTCCCCCTGGGCCCTGGCAGGGTATGCACTGGTTTCTGCTTGATCCTTTCTTTTCTGTGCATGTGAAGAAATATCATTTACCTGTGACCCACCATCCATGAATGAGGCTGTTTCTTTGGTGGTGAGACATGCAGGAAGTTGGATCGGAAACAAAGCGCTCTGGCTTTCCTTTCCAGCTCTGCCTTCACACATGAAGGCACAATGATGACACGTGGCTGCAGGACGTCTCCTCCAGTTTTCAACAACCGTTGCCGGGGCACAGGGTTACAGAGGAGCCTCCTGGATGGCCCTAAAGCTGGCGTTTCCCTGGAGCCCAGCTGCTGTAACCCCAACCCCTTCCCAACATGTGAAGAGGCCATGTTCTCCTCCTAGCCGCAAAGCCTCTTGAACATTTAAAGGTTAAATGTTTTGGTGGGTCTGTAGAAAGGAGAGTAGGAAAATTAATAAGACTCTTGCCAGGTCTAGGCATTGGGAGGCAGAGGCAGTGTCTGATCTTTGTGAGTTCAGAACCAGCCTGAGGTCCAAACAATAACAATTTCCATGGACCGCCTGGGGGCTAGAGCAAGAGACCCCTGTCTCAAAAAGACAAAACAAAACAAACACAAAACCGAAACAAACAAGTGACTCACATATACTTTCTGAGCTCGGTGGTAAGCAGCATCAGGGATGTGTCAGAGCCCAAGCCCTAGAAGAGCACCTGTGTGTGAACTCCCAAGGTCCAGTAGTCGTCTTCTCTACTTTCTGGAGCAGTAAGTGCCAGGAAGTAAAGCTAAATCAATGACTTGGCCGTAGCACTTCACACATGATGGGGCTGGCCTGTGTGTGGAAGGAGGTGCCTACATGTGGCCCCCAGTGGGGGCTGGAGAAGAGGGTGAGGCTGACAGCACCCCTTTTTACATCTGTTTGTTTATTGTGTAGGTTTGTGTGGGGTACGTGTAATGCATAGAGATATACATGTGGAAGTCAAAGGACAATTTCTGAGAGGCAGCTTCTCTCCTCCCCTGAGTCTCAGGCTTTGAACTTAGGTCGTTAGGCAGCTGCCTGTACCTGCTGATCCATCTTGGTGGCCCCTGGCAGCATCCTTTGAAAGGAAGCAGGGAGCCATCTGGTGGTCAGTCCAGGAAGAGGGCAGTGCTTTGGAGGCAGGGGTCCAGAGAGCCAGGTGTGCGCAGATAGGAGCAGAGTGCACCCAGCTTTGGGCTGGGCAGGCTTGAGGCAGCCCACGAGGCCTGGCCCTGCATTGCTGCCGCAGGGCCCTCAAGCTGCGCTTGCTCCTCATGTTTTGGACCCCGTCCTGGAGTCCTGGGCTTCCCGGGTGTTTCCTCGGAGCCCTGTCCACACTGTGCCCTGGAGGCTTTCCCTGGCTCTGCGGCTGTTCTGTCACTTCGCCCCATATCTTCTGGAGTAATTAATCTTTCCCTTCTCTGCTCTTCATGCTATTTTTATGATTACTTCAAAGGAAATGCTAAGTGGGTCAGGTGAAGTCCTGTTGGGAAGCAGAACTCGGTACCTTATTTATTGGGCTGCAGCTTAAATATTCCAGAATCCGCATCTCTGGACTCGACCTGTCACTGCCCAGTTTCAGAACACTTCCGTCACCCCGGTTGCGCCCTGTGTCTGTGCAGTCATCTCCCATGGACTGTTTTTCTATAGATTTGCCTTTTTTCTGGGCATATCCTAATGGAACGGCACAGTACATTCTTTCGCATCTGACTTCTTCCACTATTGTGATGTTTCCGAGGTTCAGTCATGTTGTGGCTTGTGCTAGCTAGTGCTCATTTCTTTTTATAGTCGAGTAGTGTCACACCGTAGCTAGGTTGCACTGTTTAGGCATTCCCTGGATGACAGACATTTGAACTGCTTCCAGCTGTGCGGTCAGGAATGATGCTGAGGCAGACGTCCCTGCACGTTGGTGTGTGCATGGATTCCCATCCTTTTTTGGTCGCTACCTTGGAATCAAAGTGCTGGGTTGTTTTAACCATTCAAGAAACTGCCAAATTCTTTTCCAAAGTGGTTGATCCAGTTCACCTTCTCTGCAGCACTGCATCAGGGTTGGTCACACGCGCCCCATCCTCACCCTCATTAGGTTTTGGTCTAAGTTTTGTTTTTGTTTGTTTTGTTTTAATTTGGGCCATGCTAGTGGGTGTGAAGAGGTGTCTTTGTGCCCGGGGCATGGCCCTTATTAGCCATCTGTGTAATATTTTTGTTTAGGTGTTTTGTTTGTGTGTGTCTATGTGTGGGTGTGCATCCTCTTTGAATATCTTGTTTAGCTACTTTTAAACCCACACCAACCATGATTGGTGGTGACAGGAACTGGCTTCTCCTGGGATAAAAACAGTTAAGAGAAGAGAACTCTCTGTTATCCCCTTTTCTCTTTCGCAGGAAAGAGATTCTGGCCCGTCTTTTTTTTTTTTTAATTTATTTCTGTATGTGTAGGAATGTACATGTATTGTCTGCATGCAGGTCTGTGCACCCGTGTCGTGCAATGCCGCGGAGGTCAGAAGAGGGTGTCGGATTCCCCTGGAACTGGAGTTCTCCTGGAATTGGAGTTACAGACGGTTCTCAGCCGCCATGTGGGTGCTGGGGATCGAACTCGGGTCCTCTGCAAGAGCGTCGGTGCTCTTAACCGCTAGGCTATCTCTCCAGCCCTGTGTTGTCAATTTTTTTAAATGGGTAATGCAGTAAGATGTATGTCACCATGGAAGGGAATGCACATATTCCTTTATTACTGCTTAAGTCCCATCGTTCTGGGTATAATACATACTCTGGGATGCCCACAGTTGCTAAGCAACATGAAAATGCCTGTGCTTTCCACAGTGACAGAGTCCCGAGTGCTGTGCATTACTGTGATTCCCTATCTGTATTAATGAAGTACTACTGTATTAATGAAGTGCTATACTTTGATTCCGAGTTAGTGAAATTAGTCATTTTCCCCCATCCAAATTCATAGACGCCCAGGACCCCTCTTCGAGACACTGGGAACATGAAGTCAGAAGGTCCCCTGCCCTCATGATTGTTTTGAGGTTCAGGGATGGAGGCCCTGTGCGTCCTAGGCAAGTCCTTTAGCTGCGCCCGCAGCCCTAGGGTGCACTATCTGAAGGGAGCGGTGTCCTCTGCAGAGGAAGCAGCAAGCGCAAAGCTGCTATCTCGAGCTGGCAGGTCTATGACAGAGGCAGAGGCCATTGCTGGGACTTAGCAGGAAGCAGGGGCAGACAGCCTCGAGCAGACAGGAAGCTCCTTGTAGGCTACAGACAGGAGCTTGGGTTTCTCCCAGAGACATGGGCAATCCTTGTGAACCTGAGGATTTGGGACAGGGGAGTGTTACATACTTTTTTCCCCCCAAATATATGTCTGTATGTGTGTCCTGTGTGCATCCGTGCATGGGTGCCCACAGAGGCAGGCTGAGAGCGTCATACCTAGCAGCTGGAGTTACAGCAGCTGTGAGTTGCCTGATGTGGGTGGCCGGTAACCACACTCAGGTCCTCTGGAAGAGCATCGAGCACTCTTAGCCACTGAGCTGTGTCTCCAGCCCCAAAATACACTGTTTCTAAAGATCCCTTTGGCTACTGTGTGGAGAAAGGCAGGTGTAGTTTCACTGATGCAAAAAGGAGAGGTGACTGGAACCATCAGGAGGTCAAAGCAGGTCCCACTGGGAAGAGCCCCAGGGCCAGCAGGAAAGGAGCGGAAGCACTGCAAGCCAGGAGGCAGGACAGGGACACCGAGCATGTGGGGGGGGACAGGAGGGCAGGACAGGGACACTGAACATGTGGGGGTCGGGGGCAGGAGGGCACAACAGGGACACTGAGCATGTGGGGGAGGCAGGAGGGCAGGACAGGGACACCAAGCATGCGGGGGGGGGGGGGAAGGGGGGGGCAGGAGGGGCAGGAAAGGACAGGGGACACCAGCCATGCGGGGGTGGGGGGGGGCAGCAGGGACCAGGACAGGGCCATTGAGATGTGGGGGGGCAGGAGGGCGGACGGGCCACTGACATGTGGGGGGGGGCAGGAGCGGCAGGACAGGGACATTTCCCAGCATTTGGGGGGGGCAGGGGCAGGAGGGCACAGGACAGGGACACTGAGCATGTGGGGGAGGCAGGAGGGCAGGACAGGGACACCAAGCATGTGGGGGTGGGAGGCAGGAAAGGGCAGACCAGGGACCACCAAGCAGCGGGTGTGGGGGGGGGCAGGAGGGAGGGACAGGGGGACACCCGGCCATGTGGGGGGGGCAGGACCTAGGGGGCCGGACAGGGGCCACCCGAGCCTGTGGGGGGGTGTGGGGTGGCAGGACAGAGGCACTCGGCATGCTGGGCGGGGGCAGGGGGCCAGGAGGTAGGGACAGGACACAGGAAGCATGCGGGGTGGGCGGGGCAGGCGGGCAGGCACAGGGGGCCACCGCGCATGTGGGGGGGGCCAGGGCCAGTGAGGGGCAGGACAGGGACATGAGCATGTGGGGGGGCAGGAGGGCAGGACAGGGACACCAAGCATGCGGGGGTGGGGGGGGCAGGAGGGCAGGACAGGGACACCGAGCATGTGGGGGGGGCAGGAGGGCACAACAGGGACACTGAGCATGTGGGGGGGGCAGGAGGGCAGGACAGGGACACCAAGCATGCGGGGGTGGGGGGGCAGGAGGGCAGGACAGGGACACTGAGCATGTAGGGGTCGGGGGCAGGAGGACAGGAGGGCACGGGGATTCCAGGTGCCTGCAGCACAGATAGCAATGGCCCCTTCTCACTTCCCTCACCCCAGATTCTCACAGGCACCGGGAAAGCACAGTGAGTAAGACAGGGAGAGGCCTGCGTGGTCACAGCAGCGGTGTCGGCCTCTGGGAGGGGCCTGTGCAGTCGTAGCAGCGGTGTCAGCCTCTGCCTGCCCCTCATCTGTTCAGATACAGTAAGTTCCCCCCAAGCCTCTGTACAGAGGACTCCAGCCAACCTGGGCCTCAAGGAGCTCAGCGACAGCCTGGTCCTCAGTGCCTCTGCCACAATCTATTGTACACTGAGTTTGTCTGAGGCTCTGCAGAGAGAATTTGTGTACATTATTCGAAACTCATTTTACGGATGTCAAAACTGAGGCTCGGAGCTATACATTTCAACTGCAGTGTTATGATACATCTTTACATGTCTGTGCTCGTCGTGTCACCAGCTTTTCAGGTGTGGGCTAATTAGCCCGTACCACACCAAAACCCATTCTCCCTCCCCCCATCTCTCAATCCCTTGTGTATGTGCATACACACACATTCACACCCTCACGTGTGCTCACACACACACATGCACACACATTCACACCCTCAGGTATGCTCACACACATACATGCACACTCACGCCCTCACGTATACTCACACACATACATACACACTCACACCCTCATGTATCTCACGCACATACATGTGCACACAATCACACCCTCATGCACACATATACAGATGCTAACACCCCCTTGGAAACCCAAACACTGCAGGAGCAAAGTCATTCTCATGATGTAACCCCCTAAGAACGTGGCAGCTGTATCAGAACCACAGAACAATCCCACGTCTTTCTCTGCTCATGACAGAGTCTGGTCTTGTGTGTGGGCTCCCAGAGAAGGAAAGGAAAAGCCTAGACGCAACGCTGGTCTCCTTCCAGACCTTCCGATCACTCCCCAGTGCGTCAAGCTCAGGAAACCACGGACTGGCCTGAGACAGATGGACCTATGCAGACCCCGCGGAGAAGGCAGAATAATCACTTTTTCCTAAGCTGGTGGAGGCTGTTTCAAAGAAAATACACACACACCCAAGCATGTCCCACTACGAGAGCATGATTTCTTCCAAATGTTGCAGACAAGTATGAAAACGGATCCTGAATGTGGTGGGTGGAAGAGCCATTTGCCGGGGTGGGGTGGGAGGTATGTCTCAAGCCCTGGCTGGGGCAGGCTGCTCTCTGTGAGGTCACACACACTAGCCATGTCAAAGACTAACGGGAAGCAACCTGTGCATGCTTCTGCGCATGTGCCTCCGCCAGCACCGTCCACTTTTTGAGAGCCACACGCACACGCCGACATGCACAGACAGAGTCTCCTGAGCCGGGGTCACAGTGCGACAGCCTCATTCCCAGGGTAACCACCTAGGGCTAGACCCCCTGCCGGCAGCTCATGAAAGGTCCCCTGAGAGGGGCTGGCAGGGCTGGGATCTTCTCACACCCTTTCCACTCTACCCAAAGCTCCTGGCAAGTGGCAGCACCCAGCAGATTCTGAAGAAAGACCCTGGCCACAAAGCACCTGTCACCTGGAAAAGCCTCCTGGGGCAGGAGAGATGGCTCAGTGGGTAAAGGCACTGCCACCAGCCCTGACAGCTTGTGTCCTATCCCCAGGACCTGCATGGTGGAAGGAAAGAATTACTCCCAAAGGTTGTCTTCTGACCTCCTCATGTGCCCTGGTATATGCATGCACACACATGCACACATGTGCACGCGCGCCCTCACACGTGAATAAATAAAATTAATTTTTTAAAAAGCCCGACATGGTGCTTCATGCACTGCTGTGGAACTCACCCACTGTGACTAAGGTCGGGGGGAGAGGGCTGAGCAGGGCCTGGCAGGAGCTGCTGCTGGAGACCAGGTCTTCGGCTGAGACCGCTGGCACACAGGGCACAGCAGGGAGGGCATCTTTTCAGAGAAGGAAGCATCTTTATTCATACAGCTGGGAGTTGTGTAGGGACCAGAGAACCACATGTCCCTGTAGCAGGTGCCCCTGTGACAGCGACAATGCCTCAGCAAGCCAAAACTACAAGTGGCAGCAGAGACAGCCCATTCTTTTTTTATTTTGAGTGTGTGCATGGTTTTGCGTGTGTATGTGTGTGTGTGTGTGTGTGTGTGTGTGTGTGTGTGTGTATGTGCAGGTGCTCACAAAAGCTAGAAGGGCCATTGGAGCCCTTGGAGCTGCCCAGTGGTGGTGGTGGTGAAGAGGAAAGAAACATTCTCATGTATTTCATGTTACTTCTGTGTGTGTCTAGTATTGTTTTATGACTGATTTTAGACTTTGGGACCCAGTACTCACCGTATAATGGTTTTATGAATGCTTACTAAAATTCGTGTTAAAAAGGAATCAAAGCTAAAATGGAGAAAGCTATCTTGGAGAAAGGAATGCTACAGTTACTAGTGGAACATCTGTCTGCAACCACCTCGATCGCAGTAAACTCTGTTGTTAAAGAATATCTTAGCTTAGCCCCTGCCCTAAATATCTGCCTTTACAAACGCCTACAGAAGAAATTTCTGCTCTGTAGTCTCAGGGCATGTGAGCACCGTGCTGGTAATCACACAGGCTCTAACTCAAACCAGCCAACGCAGTAATAGTTAAAAGAATCATCTGGAGCCGGGCGTGGTGGCCCACGCCTTTAATCTTAGCACTTGGGAGGCAGAGGCAGGCAGATCTTTGTGAGTTCAAGGCCAGCCTGGTCTACAGAGCAAGTTCCAGGACAGCTGGGGCTACAGGGAGACCCTGTCTTGAAAAGACCAAAAAAAAAAAAAAAAATCATCTGGGAGATTTGTAAAAACTGTGAAGGAATTAAACTTGGAGCTTGAGTTGTTTGTTTGTTTTTGGTCTTTTTGAGACAGGGTCTCCCTGTAGCCCCAGCTGTCCTAGAACTCGCTCTGTAGATCAGACTGGCCTTGATCTCACAGAGATCCGCCTGCCTCTGCCTCCCAAGTGCTAGGATTAAAGGCGTGCGTCACGACGCCCTGCAGAGCTTGAGTTTTTCTGGGGGAAATTGCTTGAGTCTGCATAAACCTTCCCTATTTCTCCATCTGACTCTCCCGATGCCTACTCTGTGTGTGGTGGGTCCCATGCCTCAGTCTCCCATTACACTGGGATCCAAATTTCAGGCCTCTGACAACACGTTAAGTGCTCTTAGCTCCTGAGCCATCTCTCTAGCCCCAGAGGAGGTTCATTCTTCCTATGGAAACCTAAAGCCCAGCCCACAGTGCTGAACCTTCCCAAGTGGGAGAGGTTCTTTCTCAGTTTTAAATACAGGAATGCATGTGCACAGAAGTATATAAATCAGATAGAAAAGGAGCAGGGTGGAAAAGGGAAGTCTCTCCCTACATCCCTTAGGCCCTGAGCCCAAGGCTACACATCTCACAGAGTGCCAGGTAGTGACTAACAAACACACCCATGCACATTCAGAGAGACAAGGAGATAGAGATTCATACAGATATAAATGCCTCTCCTTTTTAACACCACAAAACCAAATTATCTTTTGACAACTGTTAACAAGAAAAGCCCTAGTAATAAATGCTAACAAAACAGCACCAACAATTTTAAATTGAATTTGTGGTTTGTCAGTCATGGCAGTATCTATATCTATCCATCTGAAACCTCAGGCTGTTAACTCCAGCGCCTGCTCTCCAGTCTACTCAGTGCTCAGAGCAGCCTGTGTTAGGAGGCCTTTTGATAACTTGCAGCTCAATACTCCTAACTCACAGTCACAGGCTTGGTGAACACGGACTACGACAGCCACAGAGCAGTGCTTGACATAGGAAGAAGCCAGGCGCCATTCTGTGGCTTAAAAAAGAGACGAGTGAGTGCACAGAGCTTAGATCAGGGATTTCCCAGGGCCACCTGAAGCACAGAGTACCAGGGCACATCCCCCCACCCCCGCCAACTGGAATTGCTGAGGGAGTATCCAAGTGGATTTTTTGGAGAACCTTCAGAACAGAAAGGGAAGAGTGAGTCAGATTTCCAATATATAAAGAAAATTGACAGGGGGCAGCCTTGCCGAGTTCCTACCTTTAAGGGGAATGCTTCTGTCATTTCCCCATTTAGGATGATATTGGCTGTGGGTTTCCTGTGTATGGCTTTGATTACATTGAGGAATGGTCCCTCCAGACCAGTTCCCTCCAGGACTTTAAACATGAAAGGATGCTGGATTTTGTCAAAGGCTTTCTCCGCATCAATTGAGATGATGGTGTGGTTTTTGTCCTTCAGTCCATTGATATGTTTGATGATGTTTATTGATTTTCGTATGTTGAACCATCCCTGCATCTCTGGTATGAATCCAACTTGGTCATGGTGGATGATTTTCTTGATGTGAGTCTGTATGCGATTTGCCAGAATCCTGTTTAGAATTTTGGCATCTGTGTTCATTAGGGAGATGGGTCTATAGTTCTCCTTTTTGGTTGTATCTTTCCCTGGTTTTGGTAGTAG
>VZQC01003608.1:1021384-1052782 GCA_009823505.1 Rhizomys pruinosus
GAAAAGCCAAAAGGAGCCAGGGGCTCCCCACCCCCCAAAAAAAAAACCTGAGTGACCCCTGAGGACCAGATCTTCAACTAACCTTGAGAAAACAAAAACCTTGGTTAATCTGGGCTGTGTGACCTTAAACATCCAAAAGGAAAGTATAACCAGAAATAAATAAATAGATAAGTCCTAAGAAATTATACTTCAGGTATAAAACTTGAGATCTTAATAAAAAGACAAAAGAGCACAGTTGTTTTCCCTGTCTTACTGCAAGTGCAGCTACCCTGTGGCTGCCACTGCTTTTGCCATCCTTCAAAGACATGAGAAGACACAGCTTTACAACCTTCCAATATAGACTGAAGACTCATGTCTCTCCAAGAATCCTCCAAACCTTTAGTACCAGATGGGGACTGCTGAGACATCCAACTTGTGGACTGAGCTACTACTGGGGTTTCCACTTCTTCAGAGTATAAACTGCCACTGTTGGACTACCCAGGCTGTATCATGGAAACCAGTACAGGAAGATCAAGACAGAACATGGTGCTTACTGGACCTCACTTGGTGACCATGGGAAGGGAAAAACCCCAGTGTGGAACACAGGGCAGAACTGATGGTGGTTTGGGTTTGCCAAGGACGAGACTTCAAACATGACATCTTTCAGCCTAATAAAAAAAATCATAAGCTGGAGATGCTAAGACTTATGATATATGTGGCATGCATATGTGAATATGTACATATTTTGGAATGATGCATATTGGAAGGAATAACAATAACAACAGCAACAACAGAAAAGACTGCATCAAAGAACTGACTGAAACGGTGAACTTCTGCTTGAAATAGTAAACTTGTGCATCGAGAATTTTGAGTGAGACTGAGAAAAAGATGAAAAACATGTTTGGCAGAATGCATGAGCTATGGTGGGGTGGAAAGGCAAGGAGGGGGGCCCAGGTCTAGATTTGATTTGAAATGTAATTTTGTATGGAAAGCACAGAGCTTCAACAAAACATTGGTTAAAAGAGAGAGAGAGAGAGAGAGAGAGAGAGAGAGAGAGAGAGAGAGAGAGATATGCCAGGTGTGGTGGAACACGCCTTTAATCCCAGCACTTGGGAGGCAGAGGCCGGCGGATCTGAGTTCAAGGCCAGCCTGGTCTATAAAGTGAGTTCCAGCACAGCTGGGAATACAGGGAGACCCTGTCTCAAAAAGACCAAAAAAACACAAAAAACAATAAATAAAAAAAAAAAGACATGTCGGCTGCATGCCCACCGGTTACTTATCACTTTATGCCCTTGGCAGTTGCTCGGCCAACCTTCAGGCTGAGAAGCTTCTTCGATGACTACACAGAAGTGGCTGGCACAGGGGAAGCATGCAACATGAGTGCTTGTGTCAGGCAGCTTTCTGTCACTGCCACACACAGCTAAAGTCACAAACTTACTATAGAGAAAAGGGCTGATTTTGGCTCACAGCTGCAGAGGGTCCCATCCAGGCTAAATTGGCCGAGTTGTCTTGAGCCTGTGATGAGCCAACACATCAAAGTTTTGCTGTGTATGGCAGAGAAGAACCGCTTGCCTGGAGAGCCCATCTCACAGCAGCCAGAATGGCTACTGTCAAGAACACGAATGGTAACAAACGCTAGTGAGGATGTGGGGGAAGAGGAAGTAGTCACTGTCCATGGGAATTTAAACTGATGCAGCCATTGTGAAAACCAAAAGCTCCTTTAAAAGGCTGCTGCTTCTACTTGTAGAGGGATGGTCGAACATGAACAGAACCCTGGCTTCAAAGCCCAGTACTACAGAACAAAACAAAAACCACATGACCTAGCTATACCACTCCTGGGTATATACAAAAAGGACCTTATTCAGTATACCACACATATATGCACATCCACGCTTCCTGCTGTACTATACACAACAGCTGAGACACAGGCCCAGCCTGGATGTCCATCCACAGATGAGTGCACAAAGAAAACACGGCGTGTTAACACGTGGAATTGTAGACAGCCACGGAGATGTTATGACATTCACAGGAAAACAGATGGAACCAGAGATGATTATGTTGAATAAAGCAAAGCGGACTCACAGAGCCAGCTACACACCTCCTCCCATATGAAGAAGATCAAGCTGAGGCAGGGAGATGGACAGGAATGAGAAATGTGCATTTCTCCAAAGAGCAGAAGAGGAGCCTCTGGGCAGCAGGAGATTCTACCAGCACAGGCCCTCTCTGCAAGGCTAGGCACTCTCTGCAAGGCTACGAGAGCCTCTGCATGCCCCACACGAGCACCAACAGTCTGCTCTGGATGCCAAGGCCCCACATGAACACCAACAGTCTGCTCTGGTTGCCAAGGCCCCTTCTCCCCTAGCAAGGCTGCAGGGACCGGAAGGAGAAGCACCTTCAGCTGCAGCCACCAGCTGGGTCGGAAGGCCTGGCTTTCCTCATAAGCACAGCAAACAAACGTCAGAACAGGAAGCCCAGAATGTGGTGGGCAGGCTTTAAAGAGAGCTCTGAGAGATGGGAATGAGAAAATGAAGTCAGGCTGGGACATCCCAGACACCCACGGAAGCCCTGGAACATCTTGGCAGGGCACACCCCATTCGAGAGCTAGGAAGGAGGGTTCCCCACACGAGGACTCCAGGCCCTGCGTCACCAACTTACTCACAATCGAGCATTTGCTTTGGAACTAGGCTAGCAATGTCATCTACAACAAGCTGGTCACCATCTCTCTCTGCACGGCAACTGCAGACAGAAATGCCTCTGGGTGGAATGTAGCCAAGTCTCACCCCCTCCCAACACCTGGGCCACTCACAGACCCCCCTCCCCCATCACTGCTGTGATGCTGCCTCCACACGGTGACCCTGCCTAGTCCAAATCCAGAACTTGCAGGACATCCACTAAGGAGTGTGTTTTCCTACCTACAAGCCTGGGCAAGAGACTCTCTGACCAGAGGGCCCTGTACCCGGGTACCTGGTGCTGGCCTGGCTCACAGTGAGGCTCTAAGTCTCATCTGTCACTCTTCTGTGACCTAGAAACCACAAGGCCAGGAGTAGGCTGGTGGATCAGGAGCACCACATTCCAGGGCCTCCTCGACAGTTATCAGCCCTGGTCCTGGGCCTTCACCTTCTCAGCAAGCAGCGTGGTGCACCCCGCTTGAAGTGGAGGGCAGCTGTCCCCAGAGGACGGGAGACTACCTGAGCAGGGGCAGGAGAGAGTCTCGGCTCTACAGAGCTTCCCCTACAAATAGAGGCTTGGGCAAGGGGCTCCACCTGCTGTCAGGGGCTCTTCCGGCCTCATCCCACAGGCCAGAGAAGCGGGACATGAAGGCCCAAAGGTGGACTTTCACTACACACCCCATATTTGATTTTGGTTTACAATCAATTGAATGCAACCATGTGTTCGCTTTCTCCCCCCCAAACTTTGTTGAAATGACCAAAGAAACTGTGTAAATATGAAGGAAGTAAAATATGAATCAGCAAGGCTGGAGAGATGGCCCAGCAGTTAACTGGCTGCTCTTGAAGAGGACCCAGGTTCAATTCCCAGTACCCACATGGTGGCTAAGGACCATCTGTGACTCCAGTGTCAAGGGATCCAACGCCCTCTTCTGACCTACATGGATACTGCATGACTCAGGTGCACTTACATGCAGACAATGCACTCATACACATAAATAAAATAATAAAATCTAGGGACTGGAGAGATAGCCTAGCGGTTAAGAGCACCGACTGCTCTTGCAGAGGACCTGGGTTCGATCCCCAGCACCCACATGGCAGCTGAGAACTGTCCATAACTCCAATTCCAGGAGAACTCCAGTTCCAGGGGGATCCGACACCCTCTTCTGACCTCCGCGGCATTGCACAACACAGGTGCACAAACCTACATGCAGACAGTACATATAAATAAATAAATAAATAAATAAATAAATAAATAAATAAATAAATAAATTTTAAAAGAAAAGAATAAAATCTATATCAGCATTGAAACAGGGGGAGGAGGACATTAACAGACCAGAATTCCTAGACTTGAAACAAATGGACTTAGATGGAGGGGGTCACTGTGTCAGAAATCTGGTCATAACCATTTCCTCTGCTCCAACAATGCTCTGATACAAATGCGCAGGCACCAGAGGCCCTGGTGACACAGAAAAGATGTAGCCAAGAAAGCCAAAGAAATTCACAGAAATCACTTGAAGAAAATTATCAAATTTTATTAAAAGTTTCCCAAGAGCTGGTGAGATGGCTGAAGGGGTAAAAGCCTGATGACCTGAATTTGATCACTGAGGCCACATAGTGGAGGGAGAGAACCGACTCCTGCAAGTTGTCCTCCGATCTCTACATGTAAGCCATAGTAGACATGCACACACACACACACACACACACACACACACATATACACAAATGTAATTTTTTTCGTATGTGTATGAATGTACTGTTCATATAGGTTGGTGCACCTGTGTCGTGCAATGCTGTGGAGGTCAGAAGAGGGTGTTGGATTCCCATGGAACTGGAGTTAAAGACAGTTCTTAGCCACCATGTGGGTGCTGGGAATCGAACCCGGGTCCTCTGCAAGAGCAGTCGGTGCTCTTAATCGGTGAGCCATCTCTCCAGCCCCGCAAATGTAATTTTTATTTTATTTATTTATTTATTTTGTCTTTTTGAAACAGGGTCTCCCTGTAGCCCCAGCTGTCCTGGAACTCACTCTGTAGACCAGGCTGGCCTTGAACTCACAAAGATCTGCCTACCTCTGCCTCCCAAGTGCTAGGATTAAAGGCATGCGCCACCATGCCAGGCCACTTTTTTTGTCTTTGTAATTTTTTTTAATAATTAAAAATATTTTATTTTTTTCATTTTTTAACAATAATAATTTATGAGTACAAGCATCCTTCATGTAAAACCAATTTGCAAGCAGTTGTGCCCAAACCCACACAGCCCAAGGGTCCCACCATCCAGCTGGGGGGCTTGTATGTTCAATCAAGTTGATCAAATAAGTGTCCAGTCTATATTGCTGTAGTTTCACCATTCACCCCAATCACAGCCCTTACATTCTACGTGCCCCCTCTTCTGCAGATTGTTCCCTAGGCTTTAGAGAAGGGGCAAGGGGATGGAGGAGCAAACAAGTCTACTTTCTTGAGATGTCGATTTTGGACTTGGTCAATTCTGGCTGTTTCCTTTCACGGGCTGACAGTTTGTCCAGGAATAACCTTTCAGTCCTACTAATGAAGCACAGGCATTTAGATATATAGGTATTTAAACAGTACTAATTGTTATGGTAGGTTACTTTGGTATAGACACAGATATTTGGATGGTATGTTAATCTATGAATTACATTTTTTCCCGTAAAATGTGACAGGGTCTTACTGTGGCTTATAACATCTCCTAACCACTAGAGGATGTAAGCTTGTGGCATCAGCTGTGGGTTATTCCTCCAAGGAGAGAGCTAATAGCCAATTAGATTTGGGATATATGGGCATATGGCTGCCACTGCTGCACAGTATTTCCAGGCAGGTGAGGTGTAGCTGGTGCTGACGGAGAAGTCTTGCTTGACTCAAGGAGACCTATAGTTGCTTTATTGGTTTAGTGGCCTTTGGTAACACTCTCTGGTATTCCAGAGACCAACTGTATACTTGCAAGTGCGGTCTCAATACATCTCTCCCATGCTTAGATCAGGTCTTCGACAGCAAGGCCTTACTGCCTCTCTTCTCGCAGGTATCCCAGTTTACAGGCAAGAAGACTTTACCTTTTTTGGGGGGGGCTTGGATCCCCTGGCCAACATCTCCTTGGTAGAATAAGCCATTGCTGATATCAGAGCTCTCCTGTATTAATATATTTTGCTTAAGTTCACAGCTTAAGGAGACTTTAGTATTATATTTGGTTCTGAATAGAGAATAATCCTTTTCACAATTCCTATGTCAATTAGTCAATTAAAGAAGGCGGATTGTCTTTGTAATTTTTAAAAAGACTTTAAAATACTTAGACTTTTCAGGAGCTAGAGAGATGGCTCAGCAGTTAAGAGTGCTGACTGCTCTTGCAGAGGACCCGGGTTCGATTCCCAGCACCCACATGGCGGCTAAGAACCGTCTTTAAGCCAGGCGTGGTGGTGCATGCCTTTAATCCCAGCACTCAGGAGGCAGAGGTAGGCAGATCTCTGTGAATTTAAGGCCAGACTAGAGTGAATTCCAGGACAGCTGGGGCTATAGGGAGACCCTGTCTCAAAAAGAAAAAAAAAAAAAAAATACTTAGACTTTTCACTTCCCAAGAAAAATATTTGTAAAGTCATAAATCCTCCCCCAATTAATCTATAAATAAAATCATGCAACTTTGCTCTAAATCCAAAGGGGGTTCTTTTGGGAGCTCAACAAACTGAATCAAAATTTCATCTGGAATAATAATTAAAAGCAACTTAAAAGCTCTCTCTCTTTCTCTCTCTCTCTCTCTCTATATATATATATATGCATACATATATATATATATATATACATACATATATATATATATATATATATATATATATGCATAATAAGGGCCTTGTCCTACCAGGAAGAAAGCACTGATAAAAGGCCCAGAAACAGTTGAGGGGGTCAGTGGGGAGGAGGCCAGTCCAGAACACGGGACCAAGTGTATGTAAGGTTAGCATGAATGAGGGGCTTTCAAATATCAGAGAATGCAACACTAAAAAATGTTGATGAAATAATTTACTGTTCACTCGGGGAGGGCAGAAATTCATTCAAAACTTTATCCAATATCATATGTAATAAGTGTTTGATGGATTAAATAGTTAAATAGACAAAATTTTTTTGGTCTTTTTGAGACAGGGTCTCCCTGTAGTCCCAGCTATTCTGGAACTATCTATGTAGACCATGCTGGCCTTGAACAGAAATCCTCCTGCCTCTACCTCCCAAGTGCTAGGATTAAAGGTGTGAGCCACCACACCCAGTGACAAAATACTTAAATAGAACGAAAACATTAGAGGAAAAACAGTGAGTGTGTTTTTGTAGTCTTAGAGGGAAGAAAGCCTCCCTAAGGGTCACAAAAAAGCCAGAAAGCCAAGGAAACTACCAGCTAATTTTTGTTTGGGGAACGTGTGTGCATGCACATGCGTGTGTGTTGTTTTATTTTTTTGTGAGTGTTGGAGATAGAACCCAGGGCCTCGTGTATGCTAGGCAAATGCTCTGCCACTGAGCCACAACTCCAGCCCTATTAACCTATTTAAATATCTTAAAACTTTTATTTCTACAAAGGGACAGAACATGAAAAAGATTAAAGATAACCCGTAAACCAGAAAAAGGGTGCTTGTGGTGTCACATGGCAGATGAGGAATTAGCAGCCTTAATGTGGATGGCTCCCTGGGGGCTCTGGCTGGACGGCTGGTGGACATGTGTGGCTGTGGGCAGGGCACATCCTCCCTTAGCCACCGGTGTCTGCCAAGTAAGACCGAGGCTAACGTGGTACCTTTGGCCCTGGCAGCATGGAGACCAATGGAGAAGCTGTAAGTGGGAAGCCCTAGTGACATCCAGCACCCCAAGGACCATCAGGACAAGACAGCAGGCCTGTTCTAGGAGGTCATCAGACTTCAAGCCACGAACGTGCTTCCACGCCCAGCTAGAGTGCATCTCTGAAAGGATGCTGAGCAGCAGACGAGAAAGCCCAGAAGCTTCAGCATTTACAAGCAGGGAAATACACGGCTCAGGCATCGCCACTCCCATCCATCCAACAAACATTTACCAAGAGTCTTGTATGGATCAGGTACCATGGCCTCTCAAATGCATCACTTTGATTTTCTACCTTTTTGCACATGTCATTATTGTCTAATTTCTTTTTTAAAATAAGTATGAAAAACAACAGATTTGAGCAACACAGCACCTAGGGGAGAAAAGTAGCCACAGGTTTGAGGATATCATGATTAAAGACAGTAGAGGCTCCAGGCTGGAGGCTAGGTCTCAGCCCGGTGCTCTGGTGCCACCTGGTGGCCAACTGCTCAAACAACCACTCTTTTTTTTTTTTTTAACTTATAACCACTTTGAAGTTTATTTTACAGCACTTTTCTTCAGATATCATGTAATTTACTGATCAGGACTCTTTACAAATGTAATCCTTGTCCTTTGAGACAATTAAAAACCTTTAAGTACTAAAATTTAACATCATGATTTAACTTGTGCCTTGATGGTGAAAGCTACAAGAAAAAAAATTAAAGCAAAAAGATAATGACTTCCATAAAAACCAGATATTCCTCCCTTGTATAGAAAGGAAAAAGAAAAAAGAGGCAAAAGATAAGAAAAAGGCCAAGACAGGCAAGAAAAATACTTTTCCCCCATTTGCAAAAAAGAGGAAAACTCTGAGGTCTCAGCAGATAATGTAATCAACCAAGTCAGTTTATATTAAGGCATCTTCTTCACATATTATTAAATCCCATCATGCCTTTCATGTTGCCAGCAGCACCCTGTTGAAACTGCCTCATCATTGACTGAAGTCCTGCCATGCCACCCATGTGATGAAGAACTCGGGGATCCATCATTTTGGCCATTTGTTGATTCAATTTTGCCATCTGTGACTGACTCACGTTTTTAGACATGTCACCACCTTTGAAAAGTCCTTTGATGCCTCCCATTTTTACCATCTGGGCAAACTTGGTATACTGTGTCAGAAGTTCTTGAACATCTCTTGTTGACACACCTGATCCTCTGGCAACTCTTTGGATTCTTCCTGGTTGCTTACTAAAAACCTTGGCGCCATCTGTACTGTCCAGTTCTTGATCATTCATACTGTCCATTATTGTCATTAGCTTCTTTAGCCTTGCCATTGATTCCTGCTCATTTCCTTTGCTCATAAAATCTGTTCCAAAACCAGGAATCATCCCCAAGATCTGACTGAAGGGACCCATTTTCATGATATTTTGAAACTGTTCATACATGTCTCGCAATGTAAACTGACCATGTTTCAATTTCTCTATGAGTGCTTCATTGTCATCCAACTTCAGCTCGTTGACTTTATCTATCAGTCCTTCAATGTCGCCCATACCAAGAAGTTTACTGATGAACGGTTGTGTTTTGAAAGGTTCAAAATCATCTATATGTTCCCCTGTACCAATGAAAATAATTGGACTTTTTGTGGCAGCAACTGCACTGAGTGCACCACCTCCTTTCGCATGGCCATCAAGTTTTGTGACTATTACTGAGGTTACATCTCCCTTATCTTTAAAAGCTTTAGCCTGGGCTTCACAAGCCTGCCCAATGGAGGTGTCCATCACATAAACAATGTTATCAGGTTGTATGGCATTAGAAACTTGAAGCATTTCTTCAAACAGAGAGTCTTCTTGTTTGTGGCGACCACTTGTATCAACAATAATAATTTCAAAATTTTCATTTTTGAATTTCACTACTCCTTCAGAAGCAATGATAACAGGGTCCATTTCTGTGTAGCTTCCATAGAATGGAATACTTGCTTTGGTGGCATTCTGTTTTAGTTGGTCAAAAGCTCCTGCTCTGAATGTATCTGCACATATCAAACAGGTCTTCCAACCTTTCCTCTGGTAATAATATGCTAACTTTGAACATGTTGTCGTTTTACCACTCCCCTGCAATCCTACAAACATAATCACATTCTGCTTCCCCTTAGTGGGTGTCCATGCTTTAACTCCGGGGTCCACAAGCTTTACCAGTTCTTTAAATACAGCATGTTGAATCATTTTTCTTTTATTCAGTCCAGATGCCATCTCTTCAAGGTCAATAGCAGACTTAACATTTTCTCTTAGTTGTTTCACTAGTTTAATATTAACATCTGCTTCCAATAATGCTGTACATACTTCTTTTAGCATAGCATTTAATACCTCTTCATTGATAATGGTGGCATTGCTCAATGAGCGTAATGCTGATGTTATTTTTCGTCCAAGGTCTGCTAGAACCATCTTGAAGGCTTTAAGATGTACTTATGAGGAACTCGCAAAAGGCACCACTAAGGCCGTGGCCCTCCGGGGCTGGCGAGTCCTTCACGAGGCCCTGCGCCGCAGGAGGAAACCCAGGAACACCGGAAGCAGATGGACAGGTACGACCTCACACCCCAGCTTCCTGACTACATAAACTAGGAGCTCGGCACCCAGCACCTTGAAGCCAACTTCCACCAGCTGGAAGACCGACTACTACCTCAAACAACCACTCTTAATCCCAATAGCGCCAAGGAGGCAAGAGAGGTGAGGTTCACCATAGTTTGCAACTATATAAAACCATGTCTGCAGGGACAGGGGCATCAAGGGGTCAGGGTATATAATTTATTCATCTGGCTTGAGTTTTAAATCATAGGTGTCTAATGTTCATTGCTTTTTATAAAAATAATTCTATTTGTCATGCAAACTGACAATACTTGGTTGCTTATTACAGGAAAGAAGGGGAGTGAGCGAAGTCTGGGCAGCACAGACTCACAACCCCGGCCATGTGCAGTTCAAACTGGTGGATTCATAAAGGAGCACTAGGCCTCAGGACACAGGTGGCCTCAATGGCCAGTCAAGAGCTTTGGCACTGACTTGTGCCAGCACCTCCTAAATAGCCCAGCAGCCACTGAGTCATGTCCCATGGTGACGGAAAGACTGATCACTCCAAGCCACTTACTGGAATATGGTCACCTCCCCTTTATCCCCAGACCGCGGCCTGGGCCAAAGGCCCCTGCTCCCTGTGTGCCTGAAGCACCTGCCCCTCTTCTGAGCAGCTGCCCAGGCAGCCAGGAGCTCCATCCTGCAAGAGTCGCTGTCTCAGCACCCTCAGAGAGACAGGGCTCAGGAACCCTGCAGGCCTGGGTCTGAATCCTGGGTCTGCTGCCCTGAGCCCCAACTCGCTGTAAGGCAGGGTCAGACTGCACTCTTC
This sequence comes from Rhizomys pruinosus, assembly GCA_009823505.1. Classification (NCBI taxonomy): domain Eukaryota; kingdom Metazoa; phylum Chordata; class Mammalia; order Rodentia; family Spalacidae; genus Rhizomys; species Rhizomys pruinosus. The sequence goes on from VZQC01003608.1 coordinate 1,032,207, forward strand.
TCACGTGACCAGCTAGGAATCAAATAATGATGGCCAGGTACTTGTCTGAGAACTTCTTGTGTACAAGTTCCTTCACCAAAGCTACTTCTGTTGAGTAAGCACTGGCCACAGTGGCCACAGTGGCCACAGTGCCCACCACAGGGTTATTCCCTCCCCAGCACCAGCATGGTTGGCAGTGGGATCCGTAAATGTGAATGGACCACTCTCTGTTTGCAACAGAAAGAAGGAGCAAGGTCAGATGAACCATGATGCTTTTTTTTTTTTTTTTTTTGTTTTTGGTCTTTTTCGAGACAGGGTCTCCCTATAGCCCCAGCTGTCCCAGAACTCGCTCTGGAGACCAGGCTAGCCTTAAACTCACAGAGATCCACCTGCCTCTGCCTCCCGGGTGCTGGGACTAAAGGCGTGTGCCCACCCCAGCCAGGGTGCTTTATTAAGGCATTCATGGCCCCCAGATACCTGGCTCTGCTGCTGTCAAGGCATCAGGTCGCTACCACACACAGGAGGAACAAGGTGCTCCAGCAGCTGCCAGTACTGCTCAGCCACAGGCTAATGCCTGGGGAGAGGACAGGAAGGCAGCTGCACTGTGCTCAGGGTGAGCTCCGGGCTTGGGCACATGGTAGCACCCAGGAAGGGCCTCAGCCCTCCTGCCTAGTTCCCATCCAGGCTACTAGCAAACAGACCATAAACACATCCAGCCAGTGGGTTCTAACAGCAATCGTCCACCAAGGGCCCATCGGCAGATCAAGCCATCCTTACACCTCACCCACTAGCCAGCACACAGGCAGAGGTCTTCCCAGGGGACGGTCCTCCAAGGAGAGCTTCAGCAGAGGTCGGCCATCCCCGAGGGAAGAAAGGGGCTGAGATACCAACCCACAGAGAATCATGGAGTCTACAGGACATGCTCTATGCTGTGACTAGAGGAACCAGCAGGACTCGGCTCAAATGACAAACAAGAATAGTGGGACGCCTAGAATGGGAGGGGCAGATGGGAACACAGCTGATGACCAACCATCTTGCATCCTCTGTTTAAACAACTATGTTCGTAAATACAATCTCAGAAACAAATGACAGAGAAGGTTTATTTAACTAAAATGTTCCTTAATGCCAAGTGTGGTAGCACACGCCTTTAATCCCAGCACTTGGGAGGCAGAGACAGGTGGATCTCTGTGAGTTCAAGGCCAGCCTGGTCTACATAGTTCCAGGACAGCTGGGGCTGCAGGGAGACCCTGTCTCAAAAAGACCAAACAAAAATGCTCCTCAATGTTTAAAATTCTTTTTAAATTAAAAATTGGTACCTGCCCAAAACAACAGAGTTAACAAATAAAAGTCATCACCGCAGGGCTCTGGCCAGGTAAGTGCTGTGAGTGCGGACACACTTGTTCTACTGGCATCAAGAACATGTACCTGAGATAGGTCCACAGAGCTGTACTCCAGGCATCTGCTGTCCATCAGGCCACTGCAAAGGCAGCAGGCAGAGAGGTCTGTGATGCTCAACCAGTGAGAACTCTTCATGTGGAACTTCCACGAAACATGGGGCAGGCCATACAGAGCATCCACAAGAGCACCGAGACAGGCAGGCTCCCTGAGCGCAGCAGAGCTGACCATGTCCAGACTCTGCAGCCTGGCCCCATCCTGGGCCCGCCATCTAGCAGCCAGGTGACCATGCGTGAGTTGTTTACGTACTAAGTGCTCCAAATTCCTTCTGTGTGAAAAGGTGATCTAACCAGGCCTGTAATCCCACATTGGAGCACTTGCTTATAATCCCAGCATTTGGAAGCTGAGGCAGGATTGCCATGAGTTCCAGGCCAACCTAGGCTATACAATGAGCTCTAGGCCAGCCTGGGCTATATACACCCTGTCAGCGAGGGGAAGATAAGGGAAAATAAAAAGACAAAGAATGATCTACAGTACCTACTGCATACATGTACATGAGAAGTGAGAACCCAGGGCACTTAGCACAGGGCCAGGTGTTTCTTCTGCTGCAGGGGCCACCAGTTTGCAGCACCTGGCACAGATACCCTTTTGCAATGGCACAGCAGCCCAGCGCTCAGTCCTGGCCTTCCCGCTGCAGTGTAGACAGTGGCTCCTTCTCTCTGTTGCCATCACACTGCTGTTGGTCACTAACCTGAAGCAGAGAGTAGACTTGTGTGGAGGCCTGCGTGTGCCTGAGCTGATTCTGCAGGAATCGAAAGGGCATATGGATGTGCTCCTGGATGCAGGCCTTTCCTGTTTAATAGATACTTTCATATTATGTTTCCCAGAAGTTGGAACAATTCACTGACCCACTGGTACCTAAGTAGCGCCTGACCTCTTTAGCTCTGACACGCCCCCTTTCCTCGATCTGTGTAACTTCTGCTATTAGAAAGGTAACACAGATGCTTGGTGTTCTAGTTTGCATTACTCCAGCAATGCTCTTCTGAGGCTAAGTTCCTTCTCTTATTTAATAAGAAAACTTGGCAGGTGTGGTGGCACACGCCTTTAATCCCAGCACTTGGGAGGCAGAGGCAGGCGGATCTCTGGGAGTTCAAGGCCAGCCTGGCCTACAGAGTGAATTTCAGGACAGCTGGGGCTACAGGGAGACCCTGTCTCAACACGACAAAAAAAAAAAAAAAAAAAAAAAAAGAAACCTCGTATCTTTATTTTTTAATATTTTATTTATTATCTTTATGTCTACGAGTATGTTGCCTGCATGCAAGTGTACCCACTGAGTGCAGTGCCTGGAGAGGCCAGAAGAGAGCACTGGATCCCTGGAACTGAAGTTACAGACAGTTGTTAGCTACCATGTGGGTGCTGGGATTTGAACCTGGGTCCTCTAAAAGAGCAGCCAGTGCTCTTAACTGCTGAGCCATCTCTCTAGCCTCACCCCTCATATCTTTAAACTCCCCTTGTTTCCCCGTAGCTCAGGACGGTTACTTTCTACTCAGTAAGATATGTTCATGAATGCTGTGTGAGAATTTTAAGACATTTCAAAGGAAAAGAACACACACTCCTACCTCCCTTTCTCTTCCTGGATCACAGAGCACAAATGTGATGTGTGGAGCTCGGGCAGCTATCCTGGCCCAGCAGACAATGTGCCTTGGAAGAAAGTGTGGCAAGAGCTAAGAAGCCTGGGCTCACCATGTCTCCAGCCCCCAGACTAATCCTAGTCTACCCACCTTTATTTTTTTTGGGGGGGGGTTACTGGGGATTGGACCTAGGATATGATCCATGTTGGTCAAACGCTCTCCTACGGAGCCACATCACCAACCCTACCTCTACTTGTCTGTGTGATGTTTAACCATTGTCACACAGGGAACACCATCATGTGCAGCCAGGTCTAGGCTTAAATAATGCAGCTTCCAATCCCAGCAGGCCCTTCTATAACAAGCATGGTCCACTGCCTGGGTTTAGGGCGCTACAAGTACAACGTCCATTTCCTTACTCTTTGAGCCTTCCTTTCAAATTCTGAAGTTTCTCAGGGGTATTCACAGCTTTCATTTTTGACCTAGTGTTATCTCCTTTACAGTAGGTCTCCTGTGTTTTCTAAACTCTTAATAATTTAACAAAAACTTCTATCTCACAGCCATGCTATCTGTAGACACTGAACTAAGGCCCAGCTCCTCTGTCCCCCTTCCTGTCCAAGCATGTGTTCCGCTCCACCCCACCATGCTCTGCCTTCAGGTAGATCTAATGGAAACACCTGGTGTCCCTCTCCCAGCTGAAATGGCCTGCTTCTGCAAGGACAGCTGACCACACCTCGGAGGAGGAGAGGGCTTAGCCCAGCCTTCCACACTCTGCAGATGTAGCTCCCAGGAGAGCCTGCTTCTCTTTCCTGTACAAAAATAACTCTTCTCTCTCCCTAGGAAGATTGTAAGATTTTTCTTTTCCTTCTTGGAGTTTAGGAACCTGCAACTCGGTGAAGCTTTCTTCCATTGCTATGGTTTCCCTTCCCTCTGGAAGCCCCTTATCTAGGCAACTCCTAGATAAGGAGTTGGCTTTTTGTTTCCATTTCTTCTTCCTGCTCTGGGTGGTGTGATGTTTCCTCTTCTGATCTCTGATCAGCACACTCAGTTCTTCCACTGACTGAAAATTTAGCCTCAGAAGCCATGTGGCTTAGTTCTGGAGGGTTCCAGCACTTCCTGTCTAGTTCCTGTGCCACTTCTCTATTCATCCTCGGAGGGGGTGCTGCTCCCAGGGAAGCTTGGCTCCCCCCCCCCCCGGCCCCTGCCACGTGCTGTCATTTGTCTTTGCTCACAGCTGGCCTCTCCCCAGTTTAGAACAGGCTACCTGAGCTTTAGCGCCTTAGCAGCAAGCCCAAACTCTCCAACTCACTACCCCTATTCCGGTGAGCCCATGTGAGAGCTGGCAGCCTGTGACCTTCCTAGGAACATGGCACAATCAGCCCTGACTCCCTACAGTTGGCAGGGCTGGGCAGCCCCTTCCAGGATGCAGGGAAGTGGCCGGCTACAGTGCCAGCGCTAATAAGACCCTCGGGAGCAGAGGGGAACCTGTGTCAGAGCCAGGGGTCAAAGTCACTGTGCCACTTGCTGCTGTGTGACTTCCAAGAACTTCCTCAGCTGAGAGCACCTCCCTTTATGGCACCGCCACTCCCTTTAAACCACTGCTCCTTCTAGCCAACCCCATGGAGTAGGTGCATTTTAGGGAATCTACTTCTCTTAAGCACTACATCAATTATGTATCAGAAGCTTCGCCTCCTCTGCCCCTTAGGAGAAGAAGCTGACAGGGATGAGGTTACTAGAAGAACTCAGAAAATACTATTGTCTCAGCTTTGAACATTTTGGTTAATGTTCCTACCTGAAGGGAATCTCGGGGCTTCTTCAAGAAAACACTTTCTGACTCTTTTCCACAATCTTTTGTGAGTTCAAGGCCTTGACACAAAGGGGTGGATGCTAGGAGCCAGAACAGAGCCCTGCTGGTCTCAGTACAGTGACATTTACTGAGCACTTGCTGCATGCATGTGAGACACTGGGCAGGACACAGCCGCAACCTTAAGGAGCTTGGGGTCTAGCCAAGGAGATAAGGCAGCGGAGATGAAACGTAAAAATAAAAGGAGCAATGCAGGGCCAGAGAGAGAGAGACAGAGAGAGACAGAGAGAGAGACAGAGAGACAATGAACTGGGGCAGACAGAATTTCGGGCACAAATATGGCCAGTGGTGGAGGAGAGGAGCGATGGGCGGCACACCACAGTTCCTTAAAGACCACAGTCACATCCACTCATCCTCATACACCTCTACCCCGTCACCACAGGGCCACCTGGAATTCACTGGAAGTCAGGTATCAGTCAATAGGAACAAAGGGATGACAGTGTGTCAGGGCGGCCCCAGGTGTGCTCCAGGAGGGACAGCTTGGGGAAAGCCTGCTGTGAGGACCCGGAGGGAGGGAAGCCCACCGTTTAATCTGGGAAGGAGGCGGCCTGCGCTAGCTGGTGCTCTAGCTCCGTAACAGAATCCTGGACGTGACAGACTTATAAAGAAGACATTTTGGTTCATGGTTCTGAAGGCTCCGGTCTAGATCAAATGACGATAGGACATCACGGAGGGAGCATCGTGGAGGACAAACTGCTCTTCTCATGAGCCAGGAAGCAGAGCTGGAGAGGAGAAGGAAAAGACTAGGTCCCACAATCCCCTCTGAGGGTCCCAGTGACTTAAGGACCTCTTGATAGGTACCCCCCGGCAAAGGCTCCACCACCTCCCAGCAGCATCACCCTGGGGACCAAGCCCTTACCATAATGACCTCTGTGGGACTGTCCTTCATAGCAATCCACCAGACCCCGTACACATACTCACTAAGGATGCCTGATGCCTTCTGGGCACCGGGAGTCCCTCAGCCCACAAGATCCCATGTGGTTTTACCAACCACAGTCTTGCTGGCTCACCTACACCAAGGTGCACCTGCTCAAAGGGACACCAGACCAGTAGGCCGCCCACCCCGGCTAGTGGTCTCTTTCCAGAGTGTTGCTAAACACAGCAGGGAGAACAGCTATGTTTACGCTGACGCTCCCCGGGGCCATGACTTGTTTTTCTAAGCCCAGCCAGGTCAGATCAACAGCACTGCTAGATCTGACTTCAACCTGTTCTTGAAATGTCAGCTGCTTTTCCCACAGATCCATGTCTGATATCACCATTAGCCTATCAGGTAGCCAAGCCGTCCTAAAATCACAAGAATTGATCCTCATAGTCACTGTTCTCTTTTCCTATCACACCTTTCCTGTCTGCACACTGCACACTGTTCCTGCCCTGGAGTGTCTGTGTGTCTGTCTGTCCACACGCTGCTCCTGGAATGTCTGTCTGCACACTGCTCCTGTCCTGGAGTGTGTGTCTGCCTGTCTGTCTGCACACTGCTCCTGCCCTGGAGTGTGTGTCCATCTGTCTGCACACTGCTCCTACTCTGGAGTGTGTGTCTGTCTGTCTGCACACTGCTCCTGCCTTGGAGTGTGTGTCTGTCTGTCTGCACACTGCTCCTGCTCTGGAGTGTGTGTCTGTCTGTCTGTCTGCACACTGCTCCTGCTCTGGAGTGTGTGTCTGTCTGTCTGTCTGCACACTGCTCCTGCTCTGGAGTGTGTATCTGTCTGTCTGCACACTGCTCCTGCTCTGGAGTGTCTGTCTGTCTGTACACTGCTCCTGTCCTGGAGTGTGTGTCTGTCTGCATACTGCTCCTGCCCTGGAGTGTGTGTCTGTCTGTCTGCATACTGCTCCTGTCCTGGAATGTGTGTGTGTGTGTGTGTGTCTGTCTGTCTGTCCGTCTGCACACTGCCCCTGCCCTGGAGTGTGTGTCTGTCTGTCTGCATACTGCTCCTGTCCTGGAATGTGTGTGTGTGTCTGTCTGTCTGTCCGTCTGCACACTGCCCCTGCCCTGGAGTGTGTGTCTGTCTGCAGAGAGCAGAGGAAGGGGTAACAGGGCAGTACATCTGGCACCTGATGTAAAGGCAGCCCGTGGGCCATCCCAACACATACAGAGCCTACAAGGGCAGCCTGTCCTCAATTTATTTCCTACCTTACCCCAGGATGGCTCCAAAGTGGCCCTCTCTCCAGTCAGCACACCCCACCCCACCCCTGCTCACTCCAAGTGTGCAACCTTGTGTGGCCTCCTCCACTGAGGTAAGCGGACTTGGCTCCCTCAGCCCTGGCTTCCTCCTGGGACCCAGGCCCCACCCTGGATCTCAGCCCGCTCCGGTGCTTCACTCTCCTTCCCATCCTCTGTCTACAATGGCAGAGCAGCACAAGCCTTGGGTTCCCGGTTGCTCTCCCAGCAGCCACCATGGACCTCTGCGCTCTCCCAGCAACCCCCCACCTGACCACTGAGGTGGCACTGCACCCCATGTCCTCAGAACCCACTCATGACTAAGGCTGGTGGCCCGAGGTCCTCCTACTTCAGAGCAGCTCTGACACGGCTCACTGTCACTGGTCTAACCTGCTCTCTCCACCACTGGTCTAACCTGCTCTCTCCACCACTGGTCTAACCTGCTCTCTCCACCACTGGCACTGACCTTGGCACTCCTCTTCTCTCCCAGCTCCTTGGCCTCTTCGGCCTCCTAGACTGGCCCTGGCCGGTGTCCTCTGTGACGTCTGCCAGTGCCCCACTCCCGCCTCCACCTTTCTCTGAGCTTCCTCTCCTCCAGTCCTCTCAGACCAGGACCCAGGAGACTCAGAAGCCCAGCTCCAAGAACCTCCCCAGCCCCCGCACCCTCCTCACCCCACAGTCACACATGCTAGCACACCAAAGAGGCCCCCGATGACGGAACACCCTGGAAACTCCTGTGAACCCAGTCACCAGCGGCCACCAGCCACAGCCAGGCCTCCGTGCAGGCTGCCTCCTTCCCTTCTGACCTCAGGTCAGTTTATCTTCCACTACCATCTATTAAAAAAAACAAAAACTTGGGGCTGGAGAGATGGCTCAGCAGTTAAGAGCACCGACTGCTCTTTCAGAGGACCTGGGTTCGATTCCCAGTATCCATAAGGCAGCTAAGAACCGTCTTTAACTCCAGTTCCAGGGGAATCCAACAACCTCTTCTGACCTCCGCAGCATTGCACAACACAGGTGCACAAACCTACATGCAGACAGTACACTCATACACGTTAAAAAATAATTAATTAATTTAAAAAAACTTGCCAGGCGTGGTGGTGCACGCCTTTAATCCTAGCACTTGGGAGGCAGAGGCAGGCGGATCTTTGTGAGTTCAAGGCCAGCCTGGCCTACAGAGTGAGTTCTAGGCCAGCTGGGCTACAGGGAGACCCTGTCTCGAAAAGACCAAAAAAACAAACAAACAAACTTCTAAAGTGCAAATTTAAATATACACATAAATTAAATATACAAGCTAAGGTACAAGGTCCATATGCACTGTAAAATAAATGCAAATAGGAGGTTGAAAAGAAAAATTAAATGAGCATATTAAAATCACTGTATTTTATTCATTTTTAAGTACTTAATGAAAGAAATTTGATTAATATACTTTTTTCTTAGTGTCTATAGAAACTTCTTCCTAGAAATCAACATACAGAGAAGTATACACAATACTGAGGGCAGATCTCAGGAGTTCTCACTATTGCAACCAGCACGTAGGAGGGGGACTATCACCAGCCCCCACATGCCCACTGCACCTTTCCATCAGAGCCAGCCTCCAGAGTCAGCCAGGGCTGACTTTTCACAGCATGGACTCATTCTGTCGGTTCTCAGTCTATGTAAATGATCAGGGCATCAATGATACAGGCTTCTGTGTCGGAGTGAACATTGTAGTTCATCCAGAGTTTCCCACTGGGCTGGTGTTCACGGGCCCCTCGATTTGGTGCTCCATCATGGAGTCACCGCTGTGTCTCTCCATCCATGACTGACACTCTGGCCTTGCTTCTTTAGAGTCAGAGCTGCTGTCAACAGAAGAGAGCAAAGCTTCTGCGGCACAGCCCTGTGCCATTCGGTGCCTGGGCCTCAGCCGGGCTGGCACCCAGCAGTACTGCTGTGGGAGGCTGTGCCTGGCTTTGTCCAGGTGATGGCTTTTCATGGTAGCTAACTCAGTTTACCCTCTGGTCCACAGGATGCAGAAATCCTGGTTGTTTCACACTCTGGCTATCATTTTCCTTCGTGTTACCTGTTCCAATGAACAGGAGCTCACAAGGTAAGCAAAACGGTCCCTTTAGAGACAGGGACACCACTGACAGTGCCTTGAAAATTCAAAGACCTGAAGTGAGTCGGAGCCACAGCCGGGTTGCAGGTGTGAGTCCAAGTGTGATGCTCCTGCCGCTTAAACACCCTAACAGGAGGAAGGTGAAAACGCTGTGGAAAAGAACTGACAGACTGACACGATGTGCACTGTGCTGTCCCTGTACACCGCTGTCATAGAAAAGACAAAATAAAATGGTCCGTCAATCCAACTTTGAGTCAGCTACACAGAGGAACTAATAATGAGCAGTGCACAGGCCTTTAATCCCAGCACTCGGGAGGCAGAAGCAGGCAGATCTCTGTGAGATCGAAACCAGCCTGGTTTACAAGGTGAGTTCCAGGCCAGCTGGGGCTACAGGGAGATCCTGTCTCAAAATACAAACCAAACCAACAACCAAAAAAAGGAAAAAAACCCAAGATTGATGGTGACTCCTTTGTTTTCCTCTTATTCCCACAATTAACACTTGATAATGGAAAGGCTATTTTTAGGACTGAGATGGCTTGATAGTCGCGAACTCACTCTTCTAGCCTCAGTGGGTTCCCTTAAGTGTTGCTCCAGCATCACCACTGACTTCCAGAACATGCTCTCTGCCTCCCAGGCCGCATGCCCAACCTTTATTGGTCTCCACCCACTCTGTCCTCCCCAGCTCTACAGCCACCAATGGACTTTCTGTCTGCATGGCTCCCCTCTTCTGGACACGTCACACAAATGGAACCAAGCAGTATGCAGACTTTTCTTCCACTGTGAACATTTCAAGTTGGTCCATGTGGCAGCATGAACCAGTGCTTAATCTGAGTGGGGGGGTGGGAAGGTAAGCAAAGTGACAGCCCAGTATATGGTGCATTGGGGGTCCATACACTGGACATTTGGCTTATCCACTCATGAACTGATTCTTGGGGTGTTTTAGCTCTATTACAATGAGGCTACGAACATCCACTCACAGGTTTTTATCTGGGTAAATGGCAAGGCTATATGGCCAGGAATAGAATGTCTAAATCATATGGAACTCAATATCTATCTTTCCAAAGACAATGCACCAGAAAGAAGGTGCCCAGCAAACTTCTCCACAGCAGTGTGAAGAGATGAACCCGAAGAACTTAAGCAGACCCAGAGGGCATACCTATACCTGCACAGCATCGTGCTACCTAGAAGGCACAAGTCCAGGCACTAGAGGGCTGGAGACAGCTGCCCAGCCTCCATCTCTCACATCTGCACAGGTTGTTTGTTTATTTGTTTGTTTGTGACAGGATCTCACTGTGTAGCCCTGGTTAGCCTGGAACTCGCTATGTAGACCAGGCTGACCTTGAACTCACAGATTCACCTGTCTCTCCCTTCTGGGTGCTGGATTAAAAGCATGCGCCACCACATCTGTCTCATGTGCACAGTTCTTCAGAGAACATTCATGTGGGACCTTTGGTGCAGGCTGGAATTCTGTTCCTGCTTTGACATTAGTTAAAACTTAACCTTACTAGACATAGCTGGATGCTGGAAGGGTTCTCTCTCCCTGCCAGTCCTTCCTCTCAGGTGGGCCCGTGTGTGAGACTTACACTGAGTCCCCTCACAGTCCTGAGGCATGCCTTCCAGCAGATTTCTCCCCAGCAAGGATGTTAGGGTGTGTCCTGGGATGACTGAATGGACTCCTCTTACCATCCAATGGGAACTGAACGTGGCTGGATATACAAGTCTTGGCTCACCACCCTTCCCCTCGCCACTCAGTGGCACTGCTCCGCTGGCCCAGCAGCTCCACTGCAGACAAATCGGAGGCAGCGCTGCTTTCTCTGAGCAGTTCTTCGGCCTGAATGCAAATAGGATGGATATCCCTTTACTCCTGACACTGGAAATTCTCACCTGGACATGTGAGGGGCTATCGCTATTTTGTCCATTCCACAGGAAGCCCTTATAATGTGCAGATTCAGATTCTTCTACCAGTTTAGGAAGGTCGAGGACCCTCCAATCTGCCTGTGCTGACTGCGCCTCGGGTGCTCTAGGGGCCATCTGCTGGCCACTCTTGCCCGCCCTCCCCTTTCTTCTGCAGTGGCCCCTGAGCCTTGAGTAGCAGAGGTTTAATAGGAGCCCCATCCAGGGACATGTACTCTATAGTCTTGTTTTCTACAGGAGTCCCATCCAGGGACACATACTCTGTAGTCTTATTTTCCCAGGGATACGTACTCTGTAGTCTTATTTTCTACAGGAGTCCCATCCAGGGACACGTACTCTGTAGTCTTGTTTTCTACAGGAGTCCCACCCAGGGACATGTACTCTGTAGTCTTATTTTCTACAGGAGTCCCATCCAGGGACACATACTCTGTAGTCTTGTTTTCTATAGGAGTCCCATCCAGGGACACGTACTCTGTAGTCTTGTTTTCTACATTTCGGCCAGTGATGGCTTTCTGTATTAATCACCACCTGCTACATGAGGAAGCTTCTCGGGTCATTGTTGAGAGATGCATTAATATTCTCTCTGCCCATGTTCCGTCCACTATACTCCTTGAGCTGTAGGTGTAGAAGACACATTGTAGATGTGTCACTTAGAGCTGGGCATCTCACAGACACTTACGCAGTGTTTCTCTGAGTGTGACCAGCTCTGGAACTCTGTAATAAAAATATGGACTGGTTCAGGAATCTGTGTGTCATCCCTGTACAGGGGCCGTCCTAATCCTCTCTGTATGCTTCCAACTTCAGTGCATGTACTGCAGAGGCAAGCACATGCGCTAGTTTTTCTCTCTCTTCTGCACCATGACTTACCTGCCATGATGGAATGTGTCTCAAACTGTGAGCCTCCCTCCACCGCCCCCCCCCCAGCCTCCTTCCTTCCTCTGTCCCTCCCATCCCTCCCTCCCTCCCCTCCTTCCTTTCTCCATCCCTCCTTCCCTCCCTCGCTTCCTTCCTGTCGCTTTCCTTGGGCAATTTGTCCCAGCAATGAGAACAGCAACTAACACAAGCCATCTTCATACTCCCCAACAAAGTCCAGCAGAATTTTTAACCTATCAAGTGACTCAAACATTTGTTGCTAAAACTAACGGGCACCTAGAAGAATGAGAGCAACTTCACTGCTTTAAAAAATTAATATTTTGGGTTTGGGAACTTGGGTCACTGGTATAATACTTGCCTAGCAAGCACAAAGTTCCAAGTTCCTAGCATTGAAGGGAAGAAAAATTAACATTTTTTTTTTTTTGGTCTTTTTGAGACAGGGTCTCCCTGTAGTCCCAGCTGTCCTGGAACTCACTCTATAGACCAGGCTGGCCTTTTTAACCAACTCATTTTTCCAAGTGAACATTACCATTTTATCATGCTTTATAAAATGCCTCATTAGAACAGCCCTACAGCTTCACCAACATTTAGAGGCGAAATACTGCCACTGTTTTCTCATCTAAACTCTCTCGGGGAAGAGCCAAAGACTGGTTGATTGATGGATGGATGGATGGATGGATGGATGGATGGATGATTGATTTACTTCACAGTCACTACCCATTGGGCAAGAGGCTACTCTGTAACAAGCACAGTTATAAAAATGAGGCTTTGCAGTTAGAAGACAAACATTAGATAACCAATCCCTAATGCCACCAACCACCATGCCTGCCACTCAGGTATCCAGGGAGGTAGAGGGGGTCCTGAAAACATCTTGTCCTCATCACCCAGCTGTGGACTGGAGTGTCTTCCCCTCTCCTCTGCGGGCAGCTCAGGCCCACCATCGAGGCTCCTGGGCTCTGCTGCCCATGCCTCAGCGCTCATGTTCCCTGCAACCCCTCTTCTCCCCGCGGACGGGCTTTTCCCTCCCTCGTGTTCACGTTCAACAGCTGAGCATGGCCGTGCCAATGATCTCTACTTCATATCTGTGCCTCCACTGACACCCCACGCGGTGCCTCACCGGCTGGTTTAATCCAGCGAAGACCTTTGTAAAAGTATTAGTGTGATGGGAGCATCGTCTACTTACGATGGACTGCCCTGGGAGAGGCGCCTTGCTAAGCACCTCACCTACACAGCTTTCCCCTGAACCCGTACAGTAACTCTCTAAGGTGGGTACTGCTACACGGTCATTTAAAAGGAGAAGGCAGGGCTGGGGGTACACACTTAGAACTCCAGCACTTGGAGCCGGGCATGGTGGCGCACGCCTTTAATCCTAGCACTTGGGAGGCAGAGGCAGGCGGATCCTTGTGGGTTCAAGGCCAGCCTGGTCTACAGAGTGAGTTCCAGGACAGCTGGGTCTACAGGGAGACCCTGTCTTAAAAAGACCAAAAAAATAAAAATAAAATAAAGAACTCCAGCACTTGGACTGTGGAGGCAGGAGGATCAATCACAAGTTCCAGGCTGGCCTGGACTACATATTGAAACCATCGAAAAAAATAAAACAAGGGTTGGTGGCTCATCAGGTAAAAGCACTTGCTGTGCAATCCTGATAGCCTGAGTTCAATGCCTGGATTCCACAGTGGAAGGAGAGAACAGACTCCCAAAAGTTGTCCTCTGACCTCCACTTGTGCCCGCTTACATGCACGCACACACACACACACACATCATACAGGTACACATACAATAATAAATTGAAAATTTTAATAAAATGAAACATAAAATAAGAAAGTAAACTGAGAAAGCATGCTCTGGGAGGTTCATTAACTGATTCAAGAACTGTCGGCCAGCTGGAGTATCCTCAGTGGTACTGAGCATTTGGGCAAAGGCAGGATGTGAACCCAGCTCAATATCCTCACACCCTGTCCCACAGGAGCCAAAGGGCATCTCACACACGTCCTGGCACATGTGCTCCCACATCTCACACACGTCCTGGCACATGTGCTCCCACATCTCACGCCACGTCCTGGCACATGTGCTCCCACATCTCACGCCACGTCCTGGCACATGTGCTCCCACATCTCACGCCACGTCCTGGCACATGTGCTCCCACATCTCACGCCACGTCCTGGCACATGTGCTCCCACATCTCACGCCACGTCCTGGCACATGTGCTCCCACATCTCACGCCACGTCCTGGCACATGTGCTCCCACATCTCACGCCACGTCCTGGCACATGTGCTCCCACATCTCACGCCACGTCCTGGCACATGTGCTCCCACATCTCACGCCACGTCCTGGCACATGTGCTCCCACATCTCACGCCACGTCCTGGCACATGTGCTCCCACATCTCACGCCACGTCCTGGCACATGTGCTCCCACATCTCACGCCACGTCCTGGCACATGTGCTCCCACATCTCACGCCACGTCCTGGCACATGTGCTCCCACATCTCACGCCACGTCCTGGCACATGTGCTCCCACATCTCACACACGTCCTGGCACATGTGCTCCCACATCTCACACACGTCCTGGCACATGTGCTCCCACATCTCATGCCACGTCCTGGCACATGTGCTCCCACATCTCACGCCACGTCCTGGCACATGAGCTCCTACATCTCTGCCCTCGCCCTCCACCCAGCTGCTTCCTTTTCTTAGCCCAAGCTTTTGGGGTGCTCAGCTCGGCCATCGCTGACACTTTTCCTTTCCAGAGGAGCAAAAGGCCCCATCAGGGTGGTCGGCTCTGCTATGCAGGATAGCAGTGTCCTCACGCAGCCGCATCCTGCTCTACAACTGCGGCATTCCGCACAAGGTCAGTGATCAGATTCCCCCTAGCTAGTCGCCTGTCCTGTGAGCTCATTTCAGCCAGGCTCCTGAGCTTACTGAGGGGCAGACTGTCAATTATGCTCTTCAGGACTCTCTCACGTCCAGCAGTAATCTCAGTAGACCTCACGTGCTCTAACTCTGTGACCTCACTGGAGAATGGCTTCTCTCTGCTTCCCAGCTCAGAATAGAGCACCTGACAGGGCCCCCCCTCCACCCCAGGCCACTAATCCAAGTTGAACTGCTTTATCACCTCCCGGGCCCTTTGCCAGTTCTGATCAGCAGCCTCTCCCGGGATTTAGGCACGCATCCCTCCACAGGGGCTGCAGATCCACGAATGAACCCAGAATGTTAGGCGGTGGGGGGAGGGGGAAGACAGCCTTACACCTCAGTCAGAGACCAGAGATTTCAACGCACAGGAGCAGCAACAGAAGGCTCTGGAGAACTGCTTGAAGTTTCCTGAGAGACTAACTGCAGCAGAGAGCCTTCCTGAGTTCTCTACCCAGGCCAGTAGCTTTTCTGGAGTCAGGATCTGACTGATGTGACAGACAGGCGTTGGTCCTGAACACCAGACAGCCCAGCTGAGGAACAGAGAGGCCCTGGGGGAGGGAGTGGAGGCTTGTGTCTGCACTGTGCTCTGTCTTCTCAGCTGGCCTCTCGCTCACCTTGCCCTTCCCCACACTCTTCCGTTTACTGTGGTATCCCTGTGACGTGACGTGACGTGACGGCACTCCGCAGCACTGTACCAGGCATCCTCTGCTTGGCACACAAGCCTACATCTCCTACAATACACCCCAGGGCCATATGTTTAAAGATAACCCTACAAGGGGCATCAGAACCCCCATGAAGAGGGCCAGCTTCCCTCTCTCTGGCAATGGCAGATGCTGATGCTCCAGGTAAGGTCCACCAGTCCAGAATGCTCTCTGGGTGCCGAGTGAGCACATCAGTCACAATGGACTTCCCCAGACTCAAAATGGCCAAACCCCAATTCACTACCTTCCTTCTTCATCCCCAACCAGTATTTTCACTTTCCGTTTCTCACTGACTGGGCCTGTCATCTCAAGTCAGTAAAGGAAGAGACTGATGTCACTGTCCCTCCCTGCTGCATCGCCACGGCGAGGGTTTCTATTCAACAGTTACCCCCTACCCCGTGCCCAGGGTCAGCACCCACTGGCCTCCAGCAGCAGCCCCCACTCATCTCCTGATCTCCAGCCGCCTCCTCCCCATCCTCCTCACACTGCCATCAGACTATTCTCCTCTGAGCCCAGGACAATGTCTAAATCTGAGCATCTGCCTGCTGGGCCCTCTGTGAAAAGACCTGGTAAAGCCCCCTTCCAGCCGTGCTGCCTGCCTGTTCCGCCTCCCACCTTCTCACTCCTCCTCACAGCCCAGTGCACACACTGGTCCAGTGACACATCAGCTCTCCCTGCTTCTGGGCGGATAACCAGTGCACCTCCTGTCCGAGACTTGAACCCAAAAGTAGAAGCCTCTCCGTAAGACCTGGGGTCTTAGTGGCCCCATGAGCTTCCATTTCTACTGCCCAGCCTTGCTGACACTGAACTATCCTCATTTTCTGTCTCCTGCCTGTCAAGTCCGTGGACTCCCCAGGGCATTGACATAGTGTCGGGCCAGGAACTCACTCTCAAGATTTGCACTTAATGATTAAAAACAACTAATGAGGTCAAGGTGTTCTCCCATCTCCTCGAGAAGCAAGGAGACTAGCCAATCTTCCAGGCAGGAGAAATAAGGCCAACTGCTATCCTGAAAGCCATTGAGACAACAGCTCAGAGAGATGCTTCTTAGCGAACTGCTGAGCAGTATTGAAAGAGAGGAGTCCACAGGGAGGACAGATGTGGCAGGGATTCCCTGTGTGGGTCAAGAAATCAATGCCTGGGGCTGGAGAGATGGCTCAGTGATTAAGAGCAGCAACTGCTCTTGCAGAGGATCTGGGTTCGATTCCCAGCATCCACATGGTGGCTAAGAACCATCTTTAACTCCAGTTCCAGGAGAATCCGATGCCCTTTTCTGACCTCCGAGGCATTGCACAACATGGGTGCACAAACCTACTTGCAGACAGTACACTCATACACATAAAAAATAATAAATAAGCCGGGCGTGGTGGCACACGCCTTTAATCCTACCACTCGGAAGGCAGAGGCAAGTGGATCTTTGTGAGTTCAAGGCCAGCCTGGTCTACAAAGCGAGTTCCAGGACAGCTGGGGCTACAGGGAGACCCTGTCTCAAAAAGACCAAAAAAGAAAAAAAAAAAAAAGAAAGAAAGAAAAACAAAGAAAAAAGAAAAAGAAAGCAATGCCATTTCCTGGGACCATGCTGCTCCCTCTCCTGCTCGGACTCTACTGCACATCTGCGACCTCTCACAGTCACGGGCACTCTTCCCACCTGGAGTCACAGCCTGCTCTAACTCACCCTACGGGGCAGCCTGAAGGACCTTCCTTCAGTTTACCAGGCCAGTAAGACAACTGCATTCAGCTCTCTTGCCACTTTGTGCTCCTCTTCTCTAACTAGTAGCCGTGCCGTAATTCATTTTATTTTGTTTTGATTTTTTTTTTTTTTTTTTTTTTGAGACAGGGCCTCATTGCCACCATACCCAGCTGTGGTCAATGTTATGCATACTTCTTTATTATTGTTGTTGTGCTCAGTTATTTAAACTCTCTACAGGAGACAGTGCAGCCCGAGCTGATTTCCACCACTATAGCACTACACACAGCATGGTACTGGCACACTTACCAGCACCAATAAAGGCTGGATGGGTGGATGAATGGACAGATGGGCAGGCAATGGATCTGGCAACACAGGAAAGAGGAAGAGCAAGGCTGCCCTCAGCTGCTGGTGTGGGCGCTCACAGCCCCTAGCGCTTCCACTCTCCGAAGTCCTCACGAGGCACTTTCAGGTCTAGTCCCAGGCTTTTTTTTTTTTTTGTCTTTTTCGAAACAGGATCTCCCTGTAGCCCCAGCTGTCCTGGAACTCACCTTGTCGACCAGGCTGGCCCTGAACTCACGAAGATCCGCCTGGCTCTGCCTCCCAAGTGCTAGGATTAAAGGCGTGTGCCACCACGCCCAGCCAGTCCCAGACTTTCTTACTGAGGAGAGGATGCCCACACACCAGGAAAGCCCTCAGCACCTGGAAGGCGGGCATCTTAGAGCAAAACGGCAGCCTGGTCATTCTGCTTCCATATCTGGAGATTTTTCCAACATATGAGCTGTTTTCCCTGTTCCAGGAGTACTGCTGACTGTGTTAATAAACTATGTTCCAAGACCCTCCCAGATCTAAGGACCTCCCCCTCACTGAGCCCAGAGCCCTGAGGGAGCCAGAGACCAGGGCACTGTTTTTTTCTCAGCTAGCCATATCACCAGGCTACACAGGGGAGCTGCAGACCCAGGCGCTCCTCTGCAACACGGACAGTTCACAAATGCCCCTGATGCAGAGGCTGTCATCTGAGATAAACGCTTAACCACAGATACAGCTTGTTAGCCGTAGTGCGGGACCTGCCAGCAGCTGTTGAGAGATTACTATATCCAAATTGATGTGCTCAAGCCACAGGTGAGAATCAGTACAGCGAATATAAAAGCAGGTCAAAGTCTCTAGCCTCATCTGGAAAGAAGGCAGCCTGGGGATGAAGTTCTCTAACCTCTAGACCGAGGAAGACCAAGGCTACTCACTGTGCTCAGTGCAAAGGTACCCAGAGATAAGTCACAAGAGTAAGCTGGCTACAGTGCCATCTGAAGTCAGCAACGAGGCCTCATAGCAGTCAAGACAATGCCTCCAACCCGAACCTTCCCCAAAAACCCAATTCTAACTCATCTTCAATCAACAAGCACACACATCAACAGTCACTATGCATTTCACTGTTTGCTGGAAAGGTCAGGATTCACTGGTCTCTACATTCCAAACTGAATCCAACTCCCAAGTTCAATGACCAGGAAATTTAAAAATATAAAACTAAGCAACACTAAGCTGGGCATGGTGGCACACGCCTTTAATCCCAGCACCCAGGAGAAGCAGGCGGATCTCTGTGAGTTCAAAGCCAGCCTGGTCAACATAGTGAGTTCCAGGACGGCCGGGGCTACAGGGAGACCCTGTCTCAAAAAGACACAAAAACTCAGCAAAATTATCACAGGTGCTTTTTTCTAACACAGCTCCCCTTCCCTGCCGTGCCCGTGACACCACAACTCTTGGAGGCAAGAGAGCTCCAATTCTCTCAGAGCCACACCTTGGGCAATTAACCTCTCTGAGCTTCCATTTTCTTTTGGTATCACAGTGACCCTACTGGCCCTGCTGACCCTGGCTAATCAATACTTGGCAGAAACCACAGGTGTTGAGGCATTTGAAGGCTGTAAAGTGCTAAGACAGTGTATGAAGGAGGGGGATCTGGTCCAAAGCCCTCATTTTATAGATTCTTGGTCCACTTTCTTTATCTATTGACTCCTTACACGTTTACTAAGTGCCAGATACCCACTGGTGAGCAGCACAGTCCGTGATCCAGTGGCACTGTGGATTCTGCATCAAAGGACACAGATACACATAACAGCCGCTCAAAGAGCACATCCTTATACCTCACAGGTGAGGCTAACACTTTGTTCTTCTCTGAGAGAAAGCAAATGCTACTGAAGGGTTTAGGCAATGGTGGTGACCTCCTCAGACAGTTCTGGCTATCCTGGGCTAGTGCTCTTACCCACAAAGTAGAAGAGTCACAAGAAGTTGTCAGTGATCACGCAGTACCATTACATACCACCACAGACCAGAGTACTGTGGAAGCCCAGTGGGGAGCCACCTGCAAATGCACCTGGACGAAAGAGTCAGAGATAGGATGCCTGGAAAGAAAGACACAGACCAGACAAGCAGGTAAAATGCCTGAAGTCCTAGCACTCAGGGGCAGAAGCAAGAGGCCCCTAGCTACACAGCAAGTTCAAGGCTACCCTGGGGCTACATGAGCTTCTGTCAGAGAAAGGAAAGAAAGGAGGAAAAGAGAAAAGGAGGAAGGGAGGGAAGAGAAGGATGGTGGGGAGAGAAGGAGAAAGGGGAAAAAAGAAAAAGACAACTACAGAGAAGACACAAGAAGGAAATGCCTTAAAAGAGTGAAAGCCGGGCTGGAGAGGTGGCCTAGCGGTTAAGAGCGCCGACCGCTCTTACAGAGGACCCGGGTTCGATCCCCAGCACCCACATGGCGGCTGAGAACCATCTGAAGCTCCAATTCCAGGAGAACTCCAGTTCCAGGGGAATCCGAGACCCTCTTCTGAACTCCGCGGCGTTGTACGACACGGGTGCACAGACTTGCATGCAGACAGTACATTCATACACATACAGAAATAAATAAAAAATTAATTAAAAAAAAGAGTGAAAGCCACTAATTCCACAGACTTTATCACCACAAAGAGGCAAGCAAGTTCCTCTGAGTTTATTAACTTATTTTCAATAAATGTTTAATTTAGAAATGTACTAAAAGATCTCCCTTGCCGGGCTGGAGAGATGGCCTAGCAGTCAAGAGCACTGACTGCTCTTGCAGAGGACCCGGGTTCAATCCCCAGCACCCACATGGCGGCTGAGAACTGTCTTTAACTCCGGTTCCAGGGGAATCCAACACCCTCTTCTGACCTCCGAGGCATTGCACGACATGGGTGCACAAACCTACATGCAGACAGTACATTCACACACATAAAAAAAAATTAAAAAAAAAGATCTCCCTTGCCCTACTTACCAGACTTATACGAGAGTGGGAGAGAATTATTGTATTCAATAAACATGGACCTAAAAATGTTCATCATTCTTTTTTTTTTTTTTTTTTTTTTTT
>VZQC01003608.1:1052826-1113053 GCA_009823505.1 Rhizomys pruinosus
TTTTTTTTTGGTCTTTTCATAACAGGGTCTCCCTGTAGCCCCAGCTAGCCTGGGGCTTGCTCTGTGGACAAGGCTGGCCTTGAACTCACAAAGATCCACCTGCCTCTGCCTCCCAAGTGCTAGGATTAAAGGCGTGCACCACCACGCCCAGCCCCATTCTTCCTTCTCAAATAAAATCCTTTTCAAAGAAACCTATGACTGACTGTCAAGGCCAAGAACTTAAATTTTCTTCTGATTGCTCAAGTAATTGTCTAAACTTTAAACTCAAACTTTATAATAAAAATATTTAATAAAGAAAGAAAATATGCTACATATAAAGGACCCATTATGGGCATGACAACAAGGAAACAGGAAGGACCCAGGAGCCAGTCCCCTTCTGCTGGTGAGACCCTGCTCCTGGGGAGATGCATCTCTCCCTCTCCAGGACCCTCTGTCCTCCTGGGATCAAGACCTGCCAAGCCAATGCAGCATCAGTTCTGCCCACCTCCCTGGCTGCTTCCTCCAGCCCTATGACCAGCTCATCTGAGCTTCAACACATTCTTTAAGCTACAACTCACATAACTTTCATGTGTAGTAGCTGATACCCCCCTAAAAGGCATCCCAGAAGCCAGCGACCCTGGTGGAAAGAGCCTTGTCCCAGCTCACATGTACTGATGCTTGGGATATGCAAGCCTTCTGGTGAGCGCTGTTCCATGTCACCTCTCAGAAACCCCATGAGGGTCATGCAGAGGGAGGCACTACCATAACTCCTGCACGGATGAGGAAACAGAGGTGTGGGAACTTCCCGAAGGCCACAGGGGCTCATGAGCAGTGCAGCCTCTCTGATGCTCAGGAGATAAATCTCCCATAGTGAATTCAGAAGTTCTGCAGGACAGAAGAATGTGAGCCCTGGGTCTTCATGGTCTGCTCTCCTCAGCAAGTGCACATGAGGCGAGCCTACCTCACACCTCCCCTGAGGAAAGCTCAGGGAATCGATCAGCAAAGTGTGCAGGCAAACAGGGTGCTTGCTCACAGTGACATAGGCCTGAATTCCTCCTTTAAGAAGAGCTGGGGTGGGAAGAGGAAGCAAACTTGTGGACCAGCTCATAGGCCTGGAAGGAGTATCGTGGGTGCCTTGGGTACTCTATGACTTCCAGTTGGCTTCTCAGAAACTTTGGCCATCTGACTAGCACCATTAACACTATGCTAGAACCAGAAGAAACAGCCAGAGAGGTACTGCTTGGGGCTCCCCAGCAAGCTTCATACCAGGCACTGTGCTAAGTACCCACTGCAGTATATCACTGACACTTCAACAGCCCCAAGTTAAATAATACTGTTACCTTTTTTTTTAGTTTTTTCTTCCTATTACCTATTTAAAAGGCAGGTAAGACCCCTGCCCTGGGTCACATGGGCTGTCTGGCAGAACTAGAATGCCAACCCAGGTCTGCCTGAATGTGCTCAGCCACTTCATTCAAGGGCCTCTGGGATGGTCAATCACTTCTGGTCACCTTTCATATTTGCAAAGGGCAGGACAGAGCTCTATCATTGCTATGCATCCAATGTCTGGAACAAGGTGTACTCCAAAGCAAGAGCCAGCGGGGCAGATGAATGAATGTTCACCTGAAGAAAGCAACACATCCTCATGTGATATGACAGATCAAGACATGCGCACCAATCAAGGAAGCATGTTCGGTGAGTACCACCCTTCATATGCCAAGCCAACCAACTCTTCTCCCATTCATGGTTAAAACCTACATGCTGGGGCTGGAGAGATGGCTCAGTACTCACTGAGCACAGAACCCAGGTTTGATACTCAGCACCTAGATGGTGGTTCACAACACCCTGGAAATCCAGTGCCAGGGGATCTGAGGCCCCTTCTGGATTGCACAGGCTCCTGCATGCACATGGCACACATAAACTCTTGCAGCACATGCACATACACCTACCAGCTAGTCATGTCCCTCAGCCTCTTTTCTCTCACTCTAGCCACTGACAGGTGAAGACAGACAGGTGTACGTCAGCTAGCACATCCTTAGACTGCCCTTCATCTCTGCCGGGAAGAAACAATTCCTCTCTCACCCATTCTGAAGACTCTGCAGGACAACCACGGTGGCCATACCCAAGGCCCCCAGCTCAGGTGTGTGGCACAGCACAGGCCCATCTCCGAATCAGCACTCGAGGACTGGGGAGTAAAGGAATAGAGTCCAGAGACTGAGCTCACTGGAGCCTGCTCACTTGTTAAAAAGCACAGGCAACGTAAGTAAGTATGACTCATCTGAACAGAGGTCTATCATGCAGCTCCGAGGACTCAGCAGCAAGCTGAGGACTTACCCTGTGCACGGAAGAGGAGACATGGGTGCAGCACCACCCATGCAGTAACTCAATGCATGAGCAGACCAGGGTGTGCACATGATAACAGGGAAGAGGTCACTGTCCTAGAAGAATGAGTAGGTTTCACAAACTGAGGCTGAGAAGCCCCCGTCAAGACACCAGGAGAGGTCATTGTTCCCTGCTTCCATGACCCCGTGCTGCTCAGCCCCCACTGCTGAGCCCACCAGGCTGCCCCGTATCCAGCTACTCGAATGTAACCTCTACATTCAAATGAGATGTGAGCATCTCAAAGGCGGGGCCTGTAGGCATTCTCCACACTCACCCTTAACTGTCCAGTGAGCCTCTGCAGTCAGGGAACGGAATCTGCTGCAGGCTGTGAGCCCCAGCAGCTCCAGTCCCAGGCATCTACATGACCTGCCAATCATATCTCTGCACAAACACCAAGGCAGATCCAATTAACATCACCCATCTTACAGACAGGGAAACTGAGATGTGGGGACATCGAGTAAATTGGCCCATGTCATCCAGCCAGTTAAGGCTGGACTTTGAATCACAGACTGAATGGAAAATTAGTTCTCAATTACCAGAAAACAAATCCCTTTTCCTTTTTTTCTCTCTCGCTTCTCCGCCCTGAACCCAGATACACAGATTGTCCTTTAACCTACTGTTCACTGGGACCAAAGCCATTTCAGTCCCAGCAGAAGGAGAGACATCTCTTGTTAATCTTCTAAACAATGACAGCTAGGCAGGACTGAGTAAACATGGGGGGCAGGGTTACAAATATCTGTGAGAAGCAAGCCTCCTAGAGGAACTTTATGTACCAGCTGGAATTCATCCCAATGTTGGAACGATTTCCAAAACGATGAAAGTGCAGAGTATGTATAGAATGCTACAAGAGAAAGAATACAGAATAAACAAGGAACTAACAGCAACAGCTGCCTCTAAGGAGAAAGACTGGGAACTGGCAACGTGGGGGAAGACACACACAGCTGAATCCCCCGCTCCCTTCAAAATAACCAGTGATTCTTTACAACTTCTTAAAAAGATAAAATTTTTAAAAACACTATTTAAAAGAAATGAATATAAGCAAAAAAGACTGTGTCCCTACTGATTGAGCTCAGTGTATATTGAGACAGGACTATGAAATAGCTTTCGCCTTTCATGTTGAAGTTTACTAATTCCACTGATATTGAAATAATTTGTTTGGAGACATGGTCTCACTAGGTAGACCTGGGTGGCCTGGAACTTGTTCTGTAGACCAGGCTGGCCTCAAACTGACGGATGCTGAATACTAGGATTAAAGGCAAGCACTAGACACCTGGCTGCAATATTCAGGGGCAACAAATAAAATGGATGTAGAAAGCACAGGTACAACACACGGGTAAGCAACAGTGAAGCTGGCCAGACCTTCAGAGTAAAAGTTCTTTATCTGCTCCTTCAGTAAGCGTTTAATGATCGCCACTATGTGCCAACTGGGGGCGAGGCAATTTGTTTTTGTTTTCTTTTTGTGTGAGGGGGCTTCACGTATTAGTCCAGGCTTGCCTAGAACTCAGTATGTAGCCCAGATTCATGGCAATTCTCTGCCTCAGCCTCCCGAGTGCTAGGGGTTACAAATGTGAGCCATCAGGGCTGGAGAGATGGCCTAGCGGTTAAGAGCACCGACTGCTCTTGCAGAGGACCCGGGTTCGATCCCCAGCACCCACATGGTGGCTAAGAACCGTCTGTAGCTCCAATTCCAGGAGAACTCCAGTTCCAGGGGAATCTAAGACCCTCTTCTGACCTCCATGGCATTGCACGACTTGGGTGCAGAAACCTACATGCAGACAGTACATTCATACACATAACAACAACAACAAAAAAATGTGAGCCATCATACCTAACTTGGACAGATGGACTTTTTAACTAATTTTTAAAGGTTTATTTTTATTTTTTATGTGTTTCTGTGTGTCTGTATGAACACCTGCTGTGTATGTGTGGGTGCCAGCAAAGACCAGAAGAGGGTGTCACATCCCCTGGAATTGGAGTTACAGGCAGTTATGAGCCACCTAAACCATAGGTCACAGGCTTCTGCCTTCCTGCTTTTCAGGAAGATGTGAAGATTTTTCAGCATGCTAAAAGAAGCCAGAGCTAGCAGGGCTCCTGAGGAGTCCACAGCCCAGCTCTCTCCCACTCGGCTAGGAACACAGAGGACTAAGGAGGGAAGAAGGCTGGCTAGAGGTTCTATAAGAAGCAAAGGCCCCAGAATTCCTAGTCCTAACCCCTTAACGTCACATGCTGCTGAGTAACTAGAAAAGGTGGGCAGGCAATGGGGCAGGACAGGGGAAGACACGGTCCCCACGACAGAGTGAAACTAGAGGAAGCACTTTCAATTTTCTTGTCTCATTTATTCTTCACAACAACCTTGAAAGGTATCCAAGATTGTTCTTATTTTTACAAATAAGGAAATCAAAGCTCCAAGAAGGGAGGAAACTGGCGTGGGGTCACAGAGCAGGAGGGGTAGGAGGCTTCAAGCCAACCTGCCTGCCTGCTGCGTCAGAGCCATTACCCTCTATGTAGTAAGGAACAGACTGGAGACCTATCAGAGAGGGTGACAGGTTTCTAATACAAAGTTTTTCTCTCACATCTGACTGCTATCACCCCAATAATAACAAATGAAAACCAGTCATGGGGCCATGGGATGGCTCAACTGTTATAGGTGCTTGGCACTAAGCCTGATGGCCTGAGTTCAATCTCTGAGCCCCATATGGTGGAAGGAGAGAACAGGCTCCCTAAGGTGATCCTCTGATCTCCATATGCACAGCATAAAATAACTATAACAAAAATAATTTAAAAAAAAAGAAAGAAAGAAAAGAAGCTGGAGAGATGGCTCTGCTCTGGCAGAGGACCCAGGTTTGATTCCCAGCACCCACATAGTGGCTAACAACCATCCATAACTCTAGTTCCAGGGAATGTGATGCCCTCTTCTGACCTCCGTGGGCATTGCATAACACAGGTGCACTTATATACATGCATGCAGGCAATACACCTATACACATAAAATAAAAATAATAAATAGAATATAAAAGAGAAAGAAGGAGCTGGAGAGATGGCTCAGAAGTTAAGAGCACTGGCTGCTTGCAGAGGACGCAAGTTGATTCCCAGCACCAACGTGACTGGTAACAACTGTCCATAACTCCAGTTCCAAGGGATCTTATCCCCTCTTCTGGCCTCCTCTGGCATTGCACGACACAGTTGCACCTACCTACACAGAAGCAATACACTCATACACATAAAATTAAAATAAATATTTTTTAAAATACAGAAAAGCCAGTCCTCTCAGTACCTATGTGCTCCTGTTATTGTCAACCTCCAGGTCTGAGGCTTCCTTTTTCACAGAGGGCCTGATGTTCTAAGAAGCACTTGCATAGAGGATGGAAACACTCACACATGCTGCCTCTACACCTAGCACCTGTCACACAAGCTCTCCCCTAACAAGGGCCCATCCCTGAGACATCATCCCCGTGATGCCCTTGGGTCACCCTAACACCAGTGGTAGCAAGAGAGGCCAGCACCATAGTGTTTGGTCCCCCAAAGTCCTATGACTTCTACAGTGGGAAAAAAAAAATGCAGACTAGCAGAGAATCTTTGCCACCTTCTTTCTGTCCATAGAGCATGAAGAGAAGGCACTGCAGACGAGATTGGCCAGCTGCTAATGAGCTGACACTGGGTAGAGTCAAAGGTCACACCCAGGTAAAAGGACAGGTCACAAGCACAAGGGCCCTATCATCTCACCCCTCCTCTCTGCCCTTCAAGGAACCTAATGACGGTCTGCTCCTCCCTTCTTTCTGGGGTCTTCCTTCTGGACTGGGGCAGAGTCAAAGCTGGATGGCAATGGAAGAATTCCATGAGGCTCCATTATATGCCTTATGGATCAGCTAGTTCAGAGTTCTCACTGGGGCTGGGGTCTAAAGGTCAATGAACTGAGCATGCCTCCACTTCCATTGGCCATGGCTCCCCAGGCTCCAGTTGTCTGCCGTAAAACATCACAGAGAGAAGCAGTCATGACACTAGTTTGGGCCACAAACCTCCTCCCAAACTCTAACAACAAAGTGGCCTTGTACCCTTGCTTCTAGACAAGTGATCTTTCTCTGGCCCCTGGGAGGTCACAGGCTGATGCTCATTTTGCATAGAACAAAACAACATTCAAAAAACACCAAGGGCCAGGAGTGGTGGTGCACACCTTTAATCCCAGCACTTGGGAGGCAGAAGCAGGCGGATCTCTGTGAGTTCAAGGCCAGCCTGGTCTACAGAGCGAGTTCCAGGACAGCCAGAGCTACAGAGAGACCCTGTCTCAAAAAAGACCAAACAAAACAAAACAAAACAAAACAAAACAAAAAACCCACAGTGTCACAAGCTGAGTTCTCCATCCCAGTCAGCCTCTTCGCCCTCTCCAAGCTACCATTTCAGCCTCTTTGAGACCAGCACTGTGAAAATCGGTAATAGCATCTGCTGCCTGGAGTCAACAACCCTCCCAAGCACCGCTGTAACTACTATTCTCCAAGTGCACACACTCCCCAACAGCCGATCAGCCAATGAAAGTCAACCACCCCGCGATCCAGCATGCCCCTTCAACAACAACAGGGGGCGGGGGTCACGGCAACAGTGCGCCCTACTTAGGGCCCAGCGAGGCATAGGGCAGCGGGCCAGCCTGGTAACCAGGGCAGCTGCGATCCTAGTGCGGCTCAGCAGAGGCTCAGGTAGGCCTAGCCCGCCCCTGCAAGCAGCAAGATGCTTCCAGAACCCGCAGAGAAGCCAAAGCTGGGGTCCCTTCTGCGGAGTATGGAGACCACTCACCCTCGGCCCGCTTCTCACCTGTGGCCCCGCTTCCAGCCCTACCAACCATCCGCAGCCCCGCCCCCCAGCCCTGCAGGTCTTCCTCCAGCCCCGCCCCCTGCACCTGTGGTTTTCCCCAGGCGGCTCCGGCATCGTCTCGCTGCCCCTCCCGCTGTCGCCTCAGGCCCCGTCCACCTGCACCCCCTTCGGGCCCGCCCCCAGCACCTGCATCCCCATCCCCGCCGACATCCCCCCACACCACATCCATAACTCCCCAACCCCGGGACCCGAGCTTCTCAGGCCTCGAACTGAGGCCCCTGCGCGCTCCTAGCGGGCCCACAACACCCTCGCTCAGGCCCCGCCTCCTGCGGCAAGGCTCCGCCCTTCTCTGGCCCCGCCCCCGGACCCGCAGGCCTCGGGCCCCGCCCCCCGCACCTGCAGCTCCCCAAGGCCCCGGGGTCCCGCCCCGCCCCGCCCCGCCGGCCGCTCCTCTTACCGCCGCTCTAGCCGCCTCCGCAGTCCAGGCCGGTCACCTTGACGCGGGCCGCAGGGGCTGCCGCCGCCTCCTCATGGCCCTGAGAGAGGCCCAGCGGCAGCGGCGCCTTCGCTCCGAGGCCAGGGCCGGGCCGAGCCGGGCCAACGCCAGGCCGGGCGCAAGCCTGAAGCGCGGGGCCAACGCGGGAGCCAAGCCGGTGCCCAGCCGCAGTAGGAACCGTCCGCTCCCGGCCTGAGTGGCAGGCCGCACAGCCAACCAGCGTGCGGTGCCCGGCCACTTCTCCCCAACCAGCTCGTTGCAGGGGCGGAGACACACAAATGGACCGGCTGGTCGCGCCAGTGCGCAGCCGCTGCAGCTGTGGTCCTCGCCGGCCTCTGCCTTGGCCTTAGCCTTCCGACGCTCTGCTGCAGGGATGCTCGACTGCCCTTATCGTGCTCCGCGGCCTGCCACGCCCATCCCCTGGCTAGAAATAGCCCTGCATCTCATTCTCCACACATCCTTCCAGGCCTCATCGAGTGCCCTCCTTACATCCCTGCCTAGGGTCTATCATGTTCAACAACAACAACAAAAATGGCTTTGTGAGCAAAACGTTACCGTGGTGTCCGTTCTTTACGACCCCGAGGAGGTAGTAATAGAGCAGGGAACATCAGGGCTGGAAGGCAATTTGAGATTCACAGGGCCCAACCACGTATTTATTCCACAACTGGGGAAAGTTAGGCCTAACGAGGGTCATGGCCAAGACCTTGCCAAGTGCAAAGCTGGCGGGTATGGGCCTGAAACTTGTCTTCCTGCACCCAGACCCTTTACTCTGAGCCAGACAGCTGTGAGCAGAGAGGTTAAGTCATTGGCTTAAAGCCAGAGAGATGGTAAGTTACAAAAAGACTCGAAGCCAGGGCATGGAGATCTAGAACCACAGCAAAATTATGTTATGACTCTCAAAGACCAAAAGAAAAGAAAAGAAGAGGTAGGGGCACTTCTTAGAAATGTAAACGAGGAAAGCATCGCTTTGATAACTTTATAATTTGTCCTGCTAGAGAACCAGCGTTTGGAAAGAAGAGAGAAAAAAAGGAAAGAAAAATAGAGTCAGCAGAAATTGAAGCATTTCTAAGTCTGGGGTGGAGTTGAGGGGTTCTCTGGAGGAAATGTTTGATATTTTGCATTAAGATAGCAGCAGTTAGCTGGGCGTGGTGGCGCACGCCTTTAATCCTAGCACTTGGGAGGCAGAGACAGGCGGATCTTTGTGAGTTCAAGGCCAGCCTGGTCTACAGAGTGAGTTCCAGGACAGCTGGGGCTACAGGGAGACCGTCTCGAAAAGACCAAAAAAAAAAAAAAAAAAGATAGCAGCAGTTATCAAAGAATATTCTTAACTGTTTTCCTTAAATAAAACAAGAGATGTGCAGGGCAAATGGTATCTCACTGGACCAGCCTAACTCCTGGTTCAGTGAGAGACCATTTACACCCATATACAAAAAATAATTTAAAAGTTTTTTTTTTTAACCTAGAGGGACTGGCTGCCTCAGTTTAATCCCTATTTGTGCCAGCAGCTAGCTTTGTGCATGAATGCAAGTTACTTCTCTGCACCATAGTTTCTTTATTGAAGAATGAATGTCATGGAAGCTGGAGAAATGGCTCAGCAGTTAAGAGTGTGTACTGCTCTTGCAAAGGGACCTGAGTTTGGTTCCTAGCACCCACATCAGGCAGCTCACAACTTCTTGTAACTCCAGCTCCAGGGGAATTCAATGATTCTGGCTCCCCTCCTCATGGGCACCTGCACTCAAGTGCGCGCACGCACGCACACACATGCACACACACACACACACTTTTTAAAATAAATGTCTTAAAAGGACCACAGTCCTAAAAACAGCACCCTTTCAGACAGGCTATTGGTAGGATGAAATGGGATGATATATGGAAGACAACCTGGTGCCTAATAGGAGCTCAATAAACTTTAGCTACTATTATATTTTCTTGCATAACTTTGAAGCATCTGCTTATTAAATGGCATCTATGATGGTTAATCTTGTCAACCTGACAGGATTTAGAATCACCATGGAAACAAACATCTGGTCATGTCTTTAAAGTATTTCCTAAAGTGGGTTAATTCAGATGGGATGGCCAACCCAGAACGTGGACAGCACCACTCATGGGTTGGGGTCCCCAACTGAATAACGAAGAGAGGGCGCTGAGCAGGGGCAGTCACTGCTCTCTTCCTGACTGGGAATTCAGTGTGACCAGCAGCCCCAAGCTCCTGCCTCCAGCCCTTCCCTGTGTGAGCCAAAACAAACAAACAAAAAAACCCTTCCTTCTGGAAACTGTTCTTGTCAGGTGTATTGTTGCAGCAAACGACAAGTCAAAATACAGCAGCTATTATTTTTTTTTCTTTTTAGTTTTACCCTTTTTTTGGTATTTTTGAGACAGAGTCTCCCTTTTAGTACCAGGTGTCCTGGAGCTCGTTCTGTAGACCAGGCTGGCCTTGAACCCACAGAGATCTACCTACCTCTGCCTCCTGAGTGCTGGGATTAAAGGCGTGTGCCACCATGCCCGGCAGCAGCTATTATTTTTATAATAGAACTGGAACTATCACTGTGCTGGGTGGTGTACAAAAGTCCCTCCCCAAAGGTAGCCAAGCCCCTCTTAGTGTCACTCCCACTCCCCCCTCCTGGTCTCTTAGATGATGACAAGGGTTACATTTCAAAGTAACTGCCTGGTGATGCATTGAGCCAATCAAAGAGGTGGAGGGATGGGGCTGGAGAGATGGCTCATCAATTAAGAGCACTGGCTGCTCTTACAAAGGACCTGGGTTCGAATCCCAGCACCCACATGACAGCTAACAACTGACTGTAACTCCAGTTCCAGGGGATCCAACGCCCTCTTCTGACCTCCACAGGCACCACATGACATAGGTGCACTGCACACGTGCATGCAATACATTCATACATGTAAAATAAAAATAACGTTTTTTAAAGAGATGGAAAGAGGGGCTGGAGAGATAGCCTAGCGGTTAAGAGCACCAACTGCTCTTGCAGAGGACCCAGGTTCGATCCCCAGCACCCACATGGTGGCTAAGAACGATCTGTAACTCCAATTACAGGAGAACTCCAATTACAGGAGAACTCCAGTTCCAGGGGAATCTGAGACCCTCTTCTGACCTCCGTGGCATTGCATGACATGGGTGCACAAACCTACATGCTGACAGTGCATTCATACACGTACGAAAATAAAATTTTTAAAAAAATTTAAAAAAGAGATGGAGAGAAATATATACCAAGATGACTAGAAATAGCTGGGATGAGTTGGCTAAAGCCAGAGGATTACCTCCTAGGATTGGATTTACAGGGTGCTTTATTGAGGACAGTGGATGCAGGAATGGAGAGAGAGAAGTATCCTCATTTGGGGATACTTCTGAGGACATGGGATTTAACACTCTAATAAGGACCCCAGAAACTCTGGTGATCCTCAGAAAGTTGGAAAAGACAATAGTAACTTCCAAAAAAGAAAAAAAAGAAAAGGCCACTTCTTCTTTCCTCTACACCGGCAGATGATAGAGAATGTGGACCTTCTGAAACGAACAGAACATAGAGGCAATCCTCGGATTTCAGTTCAGTTTGTGAACTAACTCCCTCAGGAAAGTTCATCTCTAACTCAAAACAGATACTTGTGAACATGCACAGAAAAAAATGAAAACTTCGAGTCAACCAAAGTGTAAATTTCTATCTCAGCTAAAAATAGTGTAGGGGGGGCTGAGAGATGGCTAACCGCTTAGCAAGAACACTGGCTACTCTTGGAAAGCATCCAGATTCCATTCCCAGCACCCACATGGAGGCTACAATTGTTTGCAACTCCAGTTCCAGGATGTCCAATGCCCTCTTCTGGCCTCCTGGGGGAACTGCATACATGTGTACTCATGTGCAGGGAAAACATTCATACGCTTAAAAAAAAAAAAAAAAAGGTGCTGGAGAGATGGCTCAGCAGTTAAGAGCACTGGCTGCTCTTACAGAGGACAAGGGTTCAGTTCCCACCACCCCCATGGTGGCTCACATCCCTACAATTCCAGAAGAATCAGATGCCCTCTTCTGACCTCCAAGGGCATTGCACAAAATGGGTGTACTTAGCGACATGCAGCCAATACACTCATAAACAAACAAACAAACAAAATAATAATAATAATAAATAAATAAATAAATAAATAAATAAATTTTAATGATGGCCTGCCTTCTTGTCTCAGCTCTCAACACTAAAAAAATGCACCTCTTCATCTGGTACTGTCTTTTGCACCTTTGGCCTTTTCTGGTGACTGCATGTTTCAAATGGTTTCCAGGCATAGTGCTGAAATGCTATCTAGTGTTCCTAAGCATGAGCACGCTGTGATGAAACTTGCCACAAAGCACACATAGTGCTGTTGCTTGAAATAGGTATGAAAGAAAGAAAGAAGGAAGGAAGGAAGGAAGGAAGGAAGGAAGGAAGGAAGGAAGGAAGGAAGGAAGGAAGAAAGAAAGAAAGATGATAGATAGATAGGAAGGATAGATAATTGGTAGACATGTTAGTTGATAAGCTACTGTTCATATGTCAAGGAAAGTATCTTTAAACAAAAAAGAACACAACAAATTGAAATTATACAAGATATTAGTTGTTTGACAAAAATGTTATAACCAGAGATCACAGGAACATAACCTTATATTTTCCCTGAGAACAAAAGTTCAGGGCTGGAGAGATGGCTCAGTGGTTAAGAGCAATGGCTGCTCTTGCAGAGGACCCAGGTTCCATTCCCAGCACCCACATGTCACCTAACAACCATTTGTAACTCCAGTTCCAGGGGATCTGAAACCCTCTTCTGACCTCCTTGGGCATTGCAGGACATGGGTGCACTTACACACATGCAGGCTGTACACTCATACACATAAAATAAAAACAAAATATTAAAAATTAAAAACAGGGGGCTGGATAGATGGCTCAGTGGTTATGAACACCAGCTGTTCTTACAGAAGACCTGAGTTTGAATCCCAGCACCCACATGGCAGCTAACAACCATCTGTAACCCCAGTTCCATGGGACCCGACACCTGACCTCCATGAGTATTGCATGGCATAGCTGCAGGCAATACATGCATACGCATAAAATTAAAATAATATTTTTAATTTACTTAAAAAACAAAAGTTCATTGTCCGCTTAGTGTTCACACAGTAGGACAGAATTGCTGCAAATACAGGAGGCAGCTGCACTTCTCACTGATAAACTCTTAACTAGGAAACTCTCCAATTCCCAAACTTCTAAATCCTGCAGTACCCAGGAGAGTAAAACGTATCGCTAAACACTGTCAGAAAATCTAGAGAAGCAGATGAAACGTGTATAGAGGCCAGAGGTCAATGTCGGGTGTCTTTTCAGTCACTCTCCACCTTATCTTCTGAGACAGAGTCTCTCATGGAAACAGAGTTCACCAACTTGGCTAGACTGACTGACCAGTGAGCTCCAGGGATCCACCACTCTCTACCTCCCTAGTGCTGGGATTACAGACATGCACCACCACAGCCAGCTTTTTATGTTGATGTGAACTCACGTGGTCCTCGGGCTTGTGCAATAACCCCTCTGCTAACTGAGCCATCTCCCCAAATCCTACAATATGCTTTTGTATATATCTGCGCTAGGGATCTAACCCTGGACTTCATGCATGCTAAGTACCATGCTCTTGCACTGAGTTATACCCCAAATCCATATAATAGATGTATTTAAGTAGTATACTTTCAATTAATATTATCTTATTTCCTTTTTTATGTGTATGAGTGTACTGTCTGCATGTAAGTATGTGCACCCATGTCGCACAATGCTGGGGAGGTCAGAAGAGGGTGTCAGATTCCCCTGGAACTGGAGTCAAAAATGGTTCTTAGCCACCATGTGGGGGCTGGGAATTGAACCTGGGTCCTCTGCTAGAGCACTTGTTGCTCTTAACCACTGAGCCATCTCTCCAGCCCCGATATTATCTTATTTCATCGAACCTAAGAATCTTATTAGCTGCAGAAACAAACTGGTTCCTAGGGCTGAAGGCACAAAGAGATAGACTGTTGGAACACAGAAGTTCAGAAAAGAAACCGCATGAACTCAGCTGGTAAGAGCACTGGCTGCTCCCAGAGGACCTGGGATTGGTTTCCAGCACCCACCTGGTGGCTGGCAGCCATCTATATAACTCTAGTTCTAAAGGATCGGTGCCCTCTTCTAGCCTCCACAGGTACCAGGCACACACATGGCATACTTTCATACATGCAGACAAACACTCATACATGTGAAAAGCAAAAGTCATCCTTTTTTTTTTTTTTTTGGTCTTTTTGAGGCAGGGTCTCCTTGTAGCCCTAGCTGCCCTTGAATTCCCTATGTAGACCAGGCTGTCCTTGAACTCAAAGAGTTGTGCTGGGATTAAAGGCATGCACCACCACACCCAGAAGAATCACTCTTTAAAGAAGCTCAAATGACTGCTGCTGCCAGAGTGCAGCTCTACCTATTGGTGACACCAGGAGGGATAGTGAATGACAGGAGAGAAGTCCCCTGCCCCTCTTCATTCCGTCAGTCTGTCTCTAGCATCCACTACTGGAAAGTCCTAGCAAAAAGCTGGCAAAGGTGAGAGGCAGTTGTCAGAGTTATGGAAAAATTACAAATAGATACAGGAAGTGAGTTTGACCTCTGTGACACACAGCCCAAAGTGTGGCCACTTTGCAGCCTTCATTCTACACATACAACTTTATGCCACTGTTTAGGGGATTTGGAGGATAGAGAGATACCTCCGTAGGGGAGCACTTGCCCAATACGCTCAAGGTCCTCGTCATCACAAACAAGGATGTCACTTCATTGTGGGCTTTTTTTCCCCCTGATTAACATTGTATTTTAACCCATTAGCCAGTCACATTAAAATTAACAGAAAATTGGGGCTCAAGAAATGGCTCAGTTGTTAAGAACCCTGGTTACTCTTGCGGAGGACCTGGGTTCAGTTCTCAGCACCCACCCACATGGTGGCTAACAGCCCTCTCTGTAACTCCAGTTCCTGGAGATCTGGGCCCCTCTTCTGATCTTCAAGGGAATTGCATGACACTGGTGCACTTACAAACATACAGGCAATACACTCATACATGTAAAATAAAAATAATAAAAGATTTTTTATTTTTTTTTATTTTTAAAAAAAATTTTTTTTATTATTAATTTTATTTATTTCTGTATGTGTTTGAATGTACTGCCTGCATGCAAGTCTGTGCACCCGTGTCGTGCAATGCCGCGGAGGTCAGAAGAGGGTCTCGGATTCCCCTGGAACTGGAGTTCTCCTGGAATTGGAGTTTCAGACGGTTCTCGGCCGCCATGTGGGTGCTGGGGATCGAACCCGGGTCCTCTGTAAGAGCGGTCGGCGCTCTTAACCGCTAGGCCATCTCTCCAGCCCAATAAAAGATTTTTTAAATTAACAGAAAAGCCAAGTGAGGTGGCTCAGCAGGTCAAGGTGCTTGCCTGCAAGCCCTAGTACCCAAATTCAATCCCACGTGATATGAGTGACTCCTGCAAGTGAGCCTCCTACCTCCATGCATGGTGGCAGGTCTACCCAAGCACAGTGGCACATGGAGGTATCATCTCTCTCCTCTCTTCTCTCTCATATATATTATATATATATATATATATATATATATTACTAATGTAATTTTAATAATTAATTTCAAAACAGAAAAGGAAGATTGGGCTCTGAAGATACTGTTTTTGTTTTAGTTAGAAGCCAGCCCTGTGCTGAGGCTCAGTGAAGCATTACTGCTGGTCTAGAAATGAGGCACAGTTGTCCCCATCCCAAACAAGCATTTAGGTAGCAATGGCTAAATATGTCACCAGCATTAGCCAGCATCCTATCAGTGGGACAAGACTATTAAATATATAGGGTTTTTTGTTGTTGTTGTTTTGTATTTTTGAGACAGGATGTCCAGGCTGGCCTTGAACTCACAGAGATCCACCTGCTTCTGCCTCCCGAGTGCTGGGATTAAAAGCATGCACCACCTCATCCGGCTTAAATAAACAGTTCTTTAGTTGCCACACAAACAAACACAGGAACAAGTATCTTCACTTATAAGAGAAAAGGCTTTTTTGGAAATAGGCCTCAAAGAACAGAACATTACTTCAGCTGTACAACTTTAGGGGATACATTTTTATTTGACCTGATTTC
The DNA here is from genome assembly GCA_009823505.1 of Rhizomys pruinosus. Lineage (NCBI taxonomy): Eukaryota > Metazoa > Chordata > Mammalia > Rodentia > Spalacidae > Rhizomys > Rhizomys pruinosus. The sequence continues at coordinate 1,068,621 of VZQC01003608.1, forward strand.
TGAGGCAAAGATCTATAGAGACAAGCACTTTTATGTATAGTGGGCGAGTGAATGAGTGTGTGCCTATGTTGTAGTCTGTTTCTTGCTGAGAAAAACACTCTGACCGGACACCAACTTGGGGGAGAAGGGTTTATCCGCTTACATCTTCCTGGGTCACAGTTGATACTCAGGGAGCCCAAGGCAAACTCAGGGGGCAGGAACCTGGGCAGGAGCTGAAGCACAGGCCATGGAGGTAATGCTGTCCACTGGCTTGCTCCTGGCTCATGCCACGCCTGCCTTCTTTACTGTCACTGCTCAACAATCAAGACAATACTCCACAGTGTGGGCACAGGCCAATCCAATGGAGCCAATTCCCCAACTGGAGGCTCCCTCAACCCAGGTGTGTCAAGTTGACACTAAAGCTATCCAGCACAATGACCCTTGTTCAACTTGACACACAAAACACATCACTATTAAACCACCACCTTTCCAGTTCTTATCCCCAAAATATGATGTTAACATTAATCACAACCTAGACAGTACAACCTCAAAAGCCTCACCGTCCTTAATGTCCAAACATTTAAAAGTTCACAGTCCGTTAAAAGTTCTCTTAACTGTGGGCTGCTGTAAAATCCAAAAACAAGTACTGTCTTATTCAAAGGGGAAGAATCAGGCACTCTCAAACAAACCTAACGATTCCAGCACGTAGCTCAAGGCTGGGACACTGGGATTCACTATCCGGATTCTTCTGGGCTCCATAAGGGTTTTTCGGCAGCTCCCCCTCTCGACTCTGCCGTCCGTGGCCACTCATCTCGCAGGCCCAGGGCCGACTCCCTTCTACACCTACTGCTGCTCATTGGTGGTGCGTCCCACGGTCACCGGCATCCCAAAAAACTGGGATCGCTACTGAAACTGAGGGCAGCACCTTTCCCCAATGGTTCTCTTTGACCTCTCCTGGCTTGCAAAGCCTCAGCTTTTCTCTCCAGACCCCTGCAATCATGGGGTCTTCACAGCAACCGCAGGTGCACTTCCACCAATGGTCTTTCCTGACCTCTCCAGTGCCTAGCCTGGTGCTTCTTCTGTTGACCCCCCAATTCAAATTTCAACACCGAACCATATAGGAGATCTTTTTCTTACACGTTACCAGTCCGGCTTCTGGCCTCGAGATGGAGGCTAGGCCCCTTTACTGGGTCACAGCTTCTGTTGTGCTGACCTTGAAGAAATTCTCCCCAGAAGATTTCCCTCAAGGATTGCTGGTCTCTTGTTACTTAAGCGATTTTTCAGCCGCTAACCAGCCATCAAATTGCCCCAGTACAACAAAGGATTTCAACTTCCTTAGTTCTGGTCTCTTGTTACCTTCAGCTGAGTCTCCAGCCCCAGTCTGACCAGAACCCAGGATTACACATGTCCTGATGATTTCTCTCCCTTTGAAACTAGAAACTTCACAAGCCAGGCCTCCATCTTCTACAACTCCTTCAGCTAAAACTGCTCCACCAGCTCCAGACCCATGATCTTTAGGCATTCAATGCATCTTCCCAGCCCCCAAAAGTCCAAACGCTTCCCACAAGCCTTCACCAAAACACAAGTCAGGTCTGTCACAGCATACCCCACTCGTACTGAGTACCAATTTTCTGTTGTGTCTGTCTTCCATTACTGTGACAAAACACTCTGACCACAACCAACTTGGGTGAGGAAAGGGTTTATTCAGCTTACATCTCTGGGCACAGGTTGATCACTCAGGGACCCAAGGTTAAAGAACTCAGGGCCAGGAACCTGAGGAGGAGCTGAAGCACGGCCCTGGAGGAATGCTGTCACTGGCTTGCTCCTGGTCTTGCTCTCTGGTCTCATGCCCAAGTCCTGCCTTCTTATACTGTCACTGCTCAACAATCAAGAATACATCCACAGATGTGCGCCACAGGCCTGTCCAATGGAGGCAAATCCCCAATCTGAGGCTCCTCCAACCCAGCGTGTGCAATCGTTGACACTTAAAGCTATTCAAGACAAGCCTATAAGAAAGAGCATGTCTCTCTCTCTTCTCTCTCTATCCTCTAGCTATCTCTATCTATTCCTTATCGCTCGCTCTATATCTCTCTCGCTCGGAGAAGAGAGAAAAAAAAGAGAAGAAGGAGAGAGGGGGAGATCAATAATGAATATTGCGAGTGCCTTTGTTTAACAAAATAAGGGTGCTTGAAGGCTGTTCATTATTGATATATAAGTAAGGAGACAGGCCAATCATGCAATTAATTAATTACAGACTGATCTACAGTCAGATTCCTTAGAGACCCCTCATTGCTGCTGTCTCCCTTTAATCCAAACATCTATTGTGACACTTCTAGAATTATTCCAACCCTTTGGGGCTGTTCCCAAGTCCCACATTTTGAAGCTGTCCCTGGATACTCTTATCAGAGTCTTTCATCATCATCTTAGCTTTTCTCCCTATCAGAAACCCCAAGTCTTGGTTCACTTTGTTTGCATATTATTAGAACTCGTTCATACATCTCATTTTGAACAATATTCTTAGAGTCATTATCTTATTAATTTTTAACTTCAGTCATTAAAAGTTTATCTGATTAACAACTTTATCCGGAGCCCTAATGGTTCGACCTAGATATTCTTTCCCCAGAAAAATAATATATAATGCTAACAAATAGTCCCTCCCCTAATGACTGAATTTTTTAATTTGTTATTTTTCTTAATTTTAGAACTTAATTAGAGAATGCCATTATGTTTATCAACATTCTTTTCTTTATATTAGCATATGTTAATTATACATAATACTGGGTTGCATTTTGGTGTTCTTTTTGTCACCTCTGACCTCTGTTCCCCTCTGCTATGTCCCCCCACTTCCTCGCCCCACCCAGTCACCTTTTCACTTTCCTGTCTTCCCTTCTTTGTTTTTTTCCTCTTCCGTCCTTCCTTCTGATGACTCAACTGGTTTTATTAAGATTGTTTGTAGGGTCCTGGGTAAGGGGTTATTTATCACAGCACGAGCTCCTTCCCAGCAGCTACAAAATGTATCTCCCTCCCTTCAGCAATCATGAGCTGACTGTACATCCTCAGGAAGGGGGAGCCCCACATGAGCCCCATCCCCTACTTGCCATTATCCACCTACAGGTGACAATGGGGGGACTCGGGCCTTTCCTCCGCCATGACAGGATGTTAACAGGCCCAGTCTTGCTCAGGTCTTGTGCAGGTAATCACAACTGACATGAGATCAAAGACTGTGACTGCAGGTCAGATGTGGTGGCTGTGGCCTCAGCCATCAGGAGGCAGAGGCAGATGGATCTCTGTGAGTTCGAGGCCAGCTAGGCTACATAGGGAGACCCTATCTGAAAAGAAAAATGTTAAAAAGAGTGTAACAGTGAAGTCCCAGTCGAAAGATAATGTTCTCTTCACTCTACTGCTTCCTCTGCCTGGTCTTCGTTGATGTTCTGTGAAGCCGGGCGTGGTGGCACACACAAGGGCAGTCAGTGCTCTAAACTGATGAGCCATCTCTCCAGCCCCAATACCTGAATTTTAAAAATCACTTAAAAAAAAAAAGATTTTAATTATGTGTATGTGTGTGTCTGTGTGGGGGTATGCACACATGAGTACAGTACCCACAGAGGCCAGAAGAGGGCAGTAGATCCTATGGAACTGGAGTAACATAGGCAGTTATGAGCTGTCCCATGTGGGTGCTGGGAAATGAACTTGGGTCCTCTGGAAGAACAGCACACACTCACTCTTAACTGATGAGCCACTCCCCAACACACATTTTTTAATTTTTAAAAACTTTATTAATATATGAGTGTTATGCCTGCATGTACATAAGTGCACCCATGTCATGCAATGCCTGAGGAGGCCAGAAGAGGGTGTTGGATCCCCCGGAAGTGGAGTTATAGGCAGTTGTTAGCCACCATGTAGGTGCTGAGATTTGAACCTAGGTCTTCTGCAAGAGCATCCAGTGCTCTTAACCACTGAGCCATCTCTCTAGCCTCCCTCGCCACTTGTTTAAGGGGTTTTTGTGTTCATTTTTCTCTCTAAGGTAGCAGGTTCTCTCACGGCATTTTCCTACACACTTGGTTGGGTCTGAGGCTACCTCCATCCTCTCAACCCCACCTCCCTGCCTCCTCCCACTTAAATGCCTCCACTCCCAGTGTCCCCCCTTCACTTTCACTTTCTTGTTACTTGTGTTTCCTTACCCCCCCATCCCCCTCCCTTAAAGCCTCTTTTCCCTGTCTCATGAGCTCTTTTCTAGGTTCCTGGCATCTACACACATTCACCCCACATAAATAACACACATATAAAAATTAGAAGCTGAGATCCACATATGCGATGGAACATGTGGTGTTTGTCTTTGTGCCCTGGCTTACCTCACTTAATATAATGCTTTCCAGTTTCATCCATTTTCGGATGTCACTTGTTTCAAAGATCCTTTTATCCTGTCCCCCAAAAGAAAAGAAAAATCACAAGTACCATGATAATCATCTCTGAGCAAAAATCATGATAAATACTTCTGAGCAATTATAATTACCTTTCTATGCAGTCACAGTCAGGCGTGACACTCTGTGATCTATAAGAGAGCACTTGCCTAGAGAGTGTGACAGGTTTCCATCTCCAGCAACACACACACACACACACACACACACACACACACACACACACGATGAAATATAAAGTTAAACACCGACATTTATCCTGTTGTTATTAAAAATAATGAAGGCTTCCCGGTGTGGTGGCACATTCCTTTAATCCCAGCACTTAGGAGGCAGAGGTAGGCAGATCTCTGTGAGTTCAAGGCCAGCCTGGTCTACAGAGCGAGTTCCAGGCCAGCTGGGGCTACAGAGAGCCCCTGTCTCAAAAAGACCAAAATAATAATAATAATAATAATAATAATAACAACAATAATGAAGGCTAAGCTGGGGGTGGCGATGCACATTTTCTGTCCCAGTACTCAGGAGGCAGGTGGATCTTTATGGGATCAAGGCCAGCCTAGACTACATAGCAAGTTCCAGGCCACCTAGGGCTACAGGAAGACCCTTTCAAAAATACGGGGCTGGAGAGATGGCCTAGCAGTTAAGAGTGCTGACTGCTCTTGCAGAGGACCTGGGTTCGATCCCCAGCACCCACATGGTGGCTGAGAACCGTCTTCAACTCCAGTTCCAGGGGAATCCGACGCCCTCTTCTGACCTCCGTGGCATTGTACCACACGGGTGCACAAACCTACATGCAGACAGTACATTCATACACACAAATAAATGAATAAATAAAATTAAAAAAATTTAAAAAGACCAAAAATAAAAACAAAAATAACAGGCCAGCCATGGTGGTACATATCTTTAATCCCAGCACTATGGAGGCAGGGGGAGGAAGATCTCTGTGAGATGGAGACCAGCCTGGTCCCAGGCCAGTTGGGGTTACAGGGGGACCTGTCTCAAAAAAGGGGGGCAAAAAATAATAGGTAACAAATAAATATAAAAATACAAATAAAAATGAAGTCTTCAGGACACCTGTTTCTGGGAACAGAGTTCTCAGTAAAAGCACTGAAATCGAAATGCAAGCTTCTATTGTCCAGTTGGGTTTTTTTAATTTGAGGGGGGATTTTTTGGGTGGGGTTGGCTGTGAACTCACCTCTAGGGAAGAAGCATGGTTTAGATAGGATGAGTGTGAATAAAGTCCTCTGTAAGAACACAGAAAGTGTTTATGGTGCTACGATTACAGGAAAGGAAAGAAAAGCTGTAGTTATTAAAATACTTCTTACCACCCAGAGCAAATCACTGTTTCTCTCTTTCTTCGTCTTGCTTTTTGTTGTTTTTTGAGGAGCGGGGGGATCTTTTTGAGACAGGGTCTCCCTGTAGCCCCAGTTGGCCTGGAACTCAAACTCACTATGTAGACCAGGCTGGCCTTGAACTCACAAAGATCTGCCTGCCTCTGCCTCCCGAGTGCTGGCATTATAGTCATGCACCACCATGCCCAGCCTGTCTTGCTTTCTTTAATTTTTAAAAGTTAACTCATTTTGATTTTATGTGTGTTTTGCCTGCATGTATTTAGTGTACTGTGTGCATGCAATGCCTGCAGAGGCCAGAAGAGGGCGTCAGAGACACTGGACCTGGAGTTACAGTTGTTAGTGGCTATTAAGGGTACTGGGACTGCACATGGCGGCCTAGAACCGTCCGAAACTCCAATTCCAGGAGAACTCCAGTTCCAGGGGAATCCGACACCCTCTTCTGACCTCTGCGGCATTGCACGACATGGGTGCACAGACTTGCATGCAGACAGTACATTGATACACATACATAAATAAATAAATGCCGGGCATGGTGGTGCACGCCTTTAATCCTAGCACTTGGGAGGCAGAGGCACGCGGATCTCTGTGAGTTTGAAGCCAGCCTGGTCTACAGAGTGAGTTCCAGGACAGCCAGAGCTACAGGGAGACCCCGTCTCAAAAAAAAAAAAATGGGTACTGGGACTGAACCCAGGTCCTCTGCAAGAGTAATCAGTGCTCTTAATCACTGAGCCATCTCTCCAGCCCTCCATCTTTTTATTTATTTATTTATTTATTTATATTTTAAACAAGGTTTCATTCTGGCCACAAAGGTGACTTTGAATTCCTGTCCCCTTCTGCCTCCACCTCCAAAGTACTGGAATTATAAGCATGCATCACCACTATGCCCAGTCTGATTAATGATGGAGACTGAACCCAGGGCTTTGTGCATGCTACGCCAGCACTCTACCAGCTGAGCTACATCCCTGGCCCAAGCTACTATTTCTTGTTGATGGAAAGAATTGAATGCAACCAATGTAACATGAGGTTGGAAGAAGCTCTGTCTGAAGAGCAGGGCTATACTTAGAGATCAGGTGCCTGGTAGCGCCACAGGCAGCTTGGCTTTTATGAAGAAACTCCATATGGTAGAGTCCATTCACCTCCTCACTCTCTACTCCATGACCATCTGAGCATGGTTCCATTAGGCACACATAAAAATAGAAGGGGAAAGAGATTGCTTAGCATGCTGTCAACCTGATTATTGGGCTGCTATGGTGAAGAACCTTCGTATAGCCATTAATACTGTCGAGTATTTACAAAGCGCACACCATCGCTCCTTCCATCCTTGTGTGAATAACCCTTTGTACTCTAACTTTGATATTCCTTAGCAAGTAGAATTCAGTAAAGTAATTCGAGATGCCTCAACCCGGACCTCAAGAGCCCTTGAAACTTCTATACTTGTCCTCTCAGAACTCTTGTACTGATAGAGAAGCATGGCCCAGCCAATAGCCAGCCCCAACCGCCAGGGCACGGGAGACCATCATAGAACATCTAGCCCTTGTTAAACCCCTGGATGACTGAAGCTGCAGGAACCAGTCAGCTGAGCCCAACCCAAGTGTTGATCTGTGTAATCATGGAGAAAATTAAATAGTTACTGTTCTGAGCCAATAACTTTGAGGGTAGTTTGTTCCATAGCAACAGATAACAAAATATAGATATTTTTTTTTCACAATCTGGAAACATTGTGAGAAGCCTATTCATGGGCCTCTCTTGTCCTTTTGTTCCTAAATCTCTACTATCTAGTCAAACCATCAGCATAGCCCATGGATCTACTCATAGATGCTCTTGTCTCTATAACTACAGAAGGGGATGTGACTTTTCACTACTAGCCACGACAGTGATTCTCCCATCCCAGCTTGTCTCCACAAGGTTCTCCCATTAGCCATTCAACACTTGGAGTATCATAGAGTCTGCTGGGTCAAAAGACCCAAGTGGTACCACAGGCCTGGGTCCTTTAGACTGTCTTCTTGCTGTAGATCCCACCCCAAACCAGCAGCTCAACAAAATACCTGGTAAGTGCTTTAGGGCAGCACATTCAGATATAACCTATTTTACTTCCAAAATCCCAAAAGACTTGCCCAGCATGGCATCCTTTTTACTGAGAAAGTGTAAGGTGTAACATTTCTATTTCTTCTTTTTTTTTTTTTTTTTTTGAGACAGGATCTCCCTATAGCCCCAGCTGGCCTAGAACTCATGCTACAGACCAGGCTGGCCTTGAACTCAGAGATCCTCCTGCTTCTGCCTCCTAAGTGCTAGGATTAAAGCCATGCGCCACCACACCTGGCTTAAAGACAGTTCTTAGCTGCCATGTGGGTGCTGGGAATTGAACCCAGGTCCTCTGCAAGAGCAGCCGGTGCTCTTACTGCTGAGCCATCTCTCCAGCTCCCATATTTCTATTTCTCTCTCTCTCTCTCTCTTTCTCTCTCTCTCTCTCTCTCTCTCTCTCTCTCTCTCTCTCTCTCTCTTTTTCTCTTTTTAAGGCAGGGTCTCCCTGTAGCCCCAGCTGTCCTGGAACTCACTCTGTAGACCAGGCTGGCCTTGAACTCACAAAGATCCACCTGCCTCTGCCTCCCAAGTGCTAGGATTAAAGGTGTGCGCCACCACGCCCAGCTCACATTTATATTTCTTTTTTCTTTTTTTTTTTAATTTTATTTATTTTGTATGTGTATGAATGTACTGTATGCATGTAGGTTTGTGAACCTGTGTCGTGCAATGCCTCAGAGGTCAGAAGAGGGTGTCGGATTCCTCTGGAACTGGAGTTAAGACGGTTCTCAGCGCCATGTGGGTGCTGGGGATCGAACCCGGGTCCTCTGCAAGAGCAGTCGGCACTCTTAACCGCAAGGCCATGTCTCCAGCCCCACATTTCTATTTTTTTTTAATGTTTTTTTATTAATTTTTATTTATTTCTGTATGTGTATGAATGTACTGTCTGCATGAAAGTTTATGCACCCGTGTCGTGCAATGCCGCGGAGGTCAGAAGAGGGTGTCGGATTCCCCTGGAACTGGAGTTCTCCTGGAATTGGAGTTTCAGACGTTTCTCAGCCGCCATGTGGGTGCTGGGGATCGAACCCGGGTCCTCTGTAAGAGCGGTCGGCGCTCTTAACCGCTAGGCCATCTCTCCAGCCCAATTTCTTATCAGAAGGAGTAGCCCAACATTCTCCAAGACCCCTGAATCCTGAGGTACCCTATTAACATGATAGGATCCTCAACCTTTATGGGGTCTCTCTCAGTTGATTTCTACTCCACATGTGACTTCTAAAGGCATCTGCTGTAGAATGGGTCCACTGAGCTATCACCATCTTAATTAGAGCAGCTGTGACTACCCAAGTGATCACGCCTGCGGTTGTTCCCTCTTAGAAGGATGATTCTGGGGCTGGAGAGATGGCTCAGCAGTTAAGGGCACTGGCTGCTCTTGTAAAGGACCTGGGTTCCATTCCTAGCACCTACATGGCATATAACAACCATCTGTAATTCCAGTTCCAGGGGAATTTGATGCTTCTTCTGACTTTCATAAGCATTGCATGACATGGGTGCACTTACATACAGGCATACACTCATACACATAAAAGAATTACAAAACAAATAAAATATTAAAAAGAAGGAAGTTTCCAGAAGAGTCATTAGATTCTCACCTGGGACTCCAGCCATACCTTCTTACATCTCCACCCAGTTGCATGGCCCCAATTACATGTGGTCGTGTGGACACATCTATGTAGAATGTAAAGGTCAGTGGAAGGGAAGAGCCCTTCTATGCAGCTATGGGAAGACATCATCTATGCTGGGGTGAGACTCTGGTGCTGCAACTGCTCTGGGACACCACCTCCTAAGTAACACCTCATCTATGAGAAAGCCCAAGCAACTCAGTGGCTCACAGGCTAGACAGGCGGACTGGAACTTCAGTCTGTCTATGGTTCCCTACCTCGGATGAATAGATGTTTGCCTCACTCAAGGGAAAGTTCACGAAACAGCATCCATAGCACTTGCTACTTCCTGTTGAATGCTGTGACTGTAAAGGAAGGGCTTCTCTGTGGTGCACTGACAACTTGCATATATCCCCCCAGATCATGCAGCAAAAGTTTGAGTGACAGCTTATCTGAGACTTGGAAGGATGCCTCATAGTCCTTCTGGAGTGCAGTAAGAGGGGTCTGTGGACCTGCCTTGAGACCATCTGCCACTTCCCTCCTTCTCTCTCCTGGGAGCTGTCATGACACAGTTTCGTTATCACCTCCCAGGTCCTGATATGAGTATGTCTAGGGCGAGACTCTTAGAACAGAATCTATCTGCAAACTACATCGCTGTGGTCTAGATTTAGCTTCTTAGCAGCTGGGGATGGGAGGTCCCTACTGTAGTTAATGAACTCTTTCATTTTGATGTGGTCCTTTTTGATATCTGATATGAGCTGTGGTGGGACAATATCTTCGGCTACTTTTTTTTGCGTAATAAACTGAATCTAAGTTGGTATCAGTATGATTTACTGGGATGATGAGCCAGAGTAGGGTTTGCAAGACATTCAAGATCTCTGTGGATGATGGGCTGGGGATATAGCTCAGTCGATACAGTGCCTACTTAGCATACACAAGGCCCCCGTGGATCCCTAATACTGCATAAACAGGCATGGTGGTACATGTCTGTAATCCTTCCCACCATGAACTGGAGGCAGGAAGATCTGCAATCAGCAGGTCATCCCCAGCTGCGTAGCAAGTTTGAGGCTAGCCTGAGTGGAGCGAGATCTCTGTGGAATGAGATTTCAGAAGTCAGTGAAGGAGTTGAGAAAGCCCCAAGGCAAAACCAAAAAGTCGTATGGTTGACCACATTAAGTTAAAACAAATTACTTCTGGTGAGGCCTGCAACTTTGCGAAGAAAGATTTGTTTGCTTGTTTCTAAACCAGTGCTTATAAACCTGGTAGCAGAGACCATTTTGATTTGCCGAAGTAGAGATTCCATATCTGAAATAGTAGGTATAATCCTATGATATTATGAAATAAAAAAAATATATATATTTAATCTTCATCCTTAGTTTCTGGAACAGAACTCCTAAAATCCTTACCATTTCCTCTATGACAGAGGTGAGAGGGTTTCTTTCGTTACTCATAATATGTGCCTTTCAACTGAACCTGAATCTAAGCTGATGGGCTTAGTACCCTCGAGGTGGTTTAGGGTAGAGACTTCTCCCCAGAAAAACTAACCCTGTGATTAGAGAGTTGGAACTTTTGGGTCTTCTCCTCAGCTTTCCACCCGGGTTAGAGATCAAATTAATCACTAATGGCAGGTATGGGACTTTCTAAATCAATGGTTGATTTAATCAGTTGTGTGGACACAATGCAAACTTCAAAAACTCCTGTAGCTATGAAGCTCAGAGAGGGGGCCATGCTCAGAGGTAGTGTTGAAACTCTGGGTCCCTTCTCACATACCTTGACCTGTGTGTCTCTTCCACTTGGCTACTCCTGAATTGGGTCCTCTATAACAAACCAATACAGTAAACAAAACACCTCTTGGTCTCTGTGACTCATTTTGGCAATTCAGTAGTGTGCACGCGAAGGGAGCTATGGAAAACCCTACAGCTGGCTAGCCAGAAGTAAGTGGGTCCCACACAATAGTTATTACCTAAAGCAGGGAGAATCTTGGGGATTGAACTTTTTTTTTTTTTTTTTTGGTCTTTTTGAGACAGGGTCTCCCTTTAGTCTCAGCTAGCCTGGAACTTACTCCGTAGACCAGGTTGGCCTTGAACTCATAGAGATCCACCTGCCTCTGCCCCCCCAAGTGCTAGGACTGAACTCTTAATTTGGAAGGACCACAATAATTCTAGGTAGGTAGCATCAGAGTTCAATGATTGGACATCTGGCTGGTATCAAGTTTGAGAAATGGCTGTTGGTATAGAAATAACTGCTCATAATTTGGTGTCATGGTGCTATGAGCAGAAACAGACCACAGTACATGAGTCCAGAGGTATTTTCCAGGACTCTGCTTTCTGTACAGACCATATAGACAAATAAAATGGGGAGGAGACAGTGATCACCAATATATATCCACAGAGCCATCTCTCCAGCACTCATTCATTTTTTTGTTTTGTTTTGTTTTGTCTGGTTTTGAGTCTGAGTCCCAGGTAACCCGGGTTGGCCTCCAGCTCACTATGCAGCAGGGGATAATTTTGGATGGTATTGGAGGATAATTTCTTGTTTTTGTTTCTTGGCTTTTGACTTTTTGAGACAAGGCCTCATGTATCCCAGGCTGACCTTGAACCTGCTATATCCGTGGCTGGCTCCAACTCTTGATCCTCCTACCTCTACCTCCTAAGTCCTGTGCTTACAGGCGTGCGCCACCACGCCCGGGTTATTACTGTGGACATGTGGAACTCTTTTCTGTAGTCCCCACCTCCCCCCAGAAGGACACCCCTTTTGTTTGAGTATCCTGACAGGGAAGGAAAGTTTCTGGGGGCTCCCACTTAGCTCTGTCCAGTGTAAGAATCTTCATTCCACAGTTCAGAGGGGCAGTGTGGGGGCTCTACCATTGTTGAGTCTGCCACTTACAATGACATTTTCAAGAGCTGAAGAAATAACAAAGGGGGCTGGAGAGATGGCCTAGCGGTTAAGAGCACCGACCGCTCTTACAGAGGACCTGGGTTCGATCCCCAGCACCCACATGGCGGCCGAGAACCGTCTGTAACTCCAATTCCAGGAGAACTCCAGTTCCAGGGGAATCCGAGACCCTCTTCTGACCGCGGCATTGCACGACACGGGTGCACAGACTTGCATGCAGACAGTACATTCATACACATATAGAAATAAATAAAATTAATTAAAAAAAAAAAAAGAAAAGAAATAACAAAGATGGGTCAGTGAACTGACTGGGCTCACAGTGGGACAGACTTTGGCCCAGACAGATGGCTCTGCAGGTTAAGGCCCTTGCTGCCAAGCCTGACAACTTGACCTCCGTCCCTGGGATTCATTTGGTGAAAAGAGACAATCGACTCCTGGATGTTGTCCTCTGACCTCAAAACCCATGCCCTTTAGCATGGGTGTGCACATATGCAAACAAAATAAGTAACTAGAATGTAATAAAAAATAAAAATAAAGCCTGCAGAGTCAGATTAGTAAACAGTTGACGGTCCCTTTGAGGCATTCTGGGAAAAGGATTTATGTTATAGCATTTTCTTATGGCCAATGTTACAGAATCCTCTAAGTCATCCTGACGTCACTTCTGCCAAGGAAGTCTAGGGTTACATAATGGCTCAGGGATGAAAATGGGTGAAAAAAATGTGACTTTTGGGTAGACTTTGTGGAACGGGCCTGTTTTTTTTTTCCTTTTGTTGTTTTGTTTGTATATTTGTATTCGTGTGTGTATATGTGTGTCTGTGGGAGTATATGCCACATATGTAAGAGTTCCTGCAGGGGCCAAAAAGGATATCAGATCCCCCGGCACTGACTTACAAGAGGGTTGTGAGGTGCCCAACATAAGCGCTGGGAACTGAACTCTTGTACCCTGGAAGAGCAAGGAGCACTCTTAACCACCCAACCCTCTTGTTTTGCTTTGTTTTTTTGAGACTGGGTCCCAGGTAAGAGGGCTGGCTCACTATTCAGCTCACTATGCAGCAGAGGATAACCCTGAATTCCTGATCCTTGTGCTTCAGCCTCCCAGAACTAGGACTGCAGATATGTGCTACCACACCTGGCTATGAGTCACAACACTCTGATTGCTACTCTGTCCTTGCTGCCCATAGTGGCCATGCTCAGATGCCATCATCCTCACTGAGTTCAAATTTTGGTCAACCACTGAGCAAACAGGGCCCCTTCTGGAAGCATGAGTCAAAGCATGTAGGTAGACATGTTGGTAAGTACAACCACGGGAATGGATACACACTGCCATGTATTATATTTGCTCCTTCTTGGTCTGCACATTGCCAAACATTCACCAGGTTTCTGCTATTATCAATTGCAAAACCTTGAGATCAGCCTGGAGTATGAACTATCTCCTTCCAGCCACTCTTTGTATTCTGAAGGAAGTTGAAATCTGACTCCAGGTATAACTCTACTGTTTATTTATACGTGTGTATAAACATGTTTGAGTGTATGTGTGTGCATGTTTCTATGTGTTAGTGCGTATGCACATCTTTGCGCATGTATGTGGAGGCCAGAGAGTTAACCTCAGTTCCCATTCTGCAGGTGTCATGCCCCTTGTTGAGACAGTCTCTAACTGGCCTAGATATTTTTTTTTTAAAGGTAACTTTTTATTTTAAAATTTTTTTAATTTTTATTTATTTTTGTATGTGTATGAATGTACTGTCTGCATGTAGGTTTGTGCACCTGTGTCGTGCAATGCCACGGAGGTCAGAAGAGGGCGTCGGATTCCCCTGGAACTGGAGTTCTTCCGGAATTGGAGTTACAGATGGTTCTCGGCCGCCATGTGGGTGCTGGGGATCGAACCTGGGTCCTCTGCAAGAGCAGTCGGTGCTCTTAACCGCTAGGCTATCTCTCTAGCCCCAATTGGCCTAGATGTTGCAAAATAGACTAGGCTAGCTGGCCAGTAAACTCTGGGGATCCACGAATCTCCATCTCCCCAGGGCTAGAATTACAAGCATGTATTGCTGTGTCAAACTTTTTATTAAGGTGGGTTCTAAGGAATTAAACTCAGGCCCCTTACTGAGCTATCACCCTTGCCCTAGATATAAGTCTACAGGTAACTAAATGGTGAGGAGAGCTTGACTAGAACAAACTTTTTTTTTTTTTGAGACAGAGTCTCCCTTTAGTCCCAGCTGGACTGGAGCTCACTCTGTAGACCAGGCTGGCCTTGAACTCACAGAGATCTGCCTGCCTCTGCCTCCCAAGTGCTGGGATTCAAGGTGTGTGCCACCATGCCTGGAAGACATTTTTTTAATGTTTTTTTAATTTTTAATTTTTTTTGTATGTGTATGAATGTACTGTCTGCATGTAGGTCTGTGCACCCATGTCATGCAATGCCTCGGATGTCAGAAGAGGGCGTCGGATTCCCCTGGAACTGGAATAAAAGACAGTTCCCAGCCACCATGTGGGTGCTGGGGATCAAACCCGGGTCCTCTGCAAGAGCAGTTGGCACTCTTAACCGCTAGGCCATCTCTCCAGCCCTGGAAGACATCTCTTTAACAGGGCAACCATCCTGGGTGATCTTGTTACTGATCAACAAGGAAATGTTCTTCCTCTCTCAGGAGTAAGAGCTGCTTCCCTTTCCTGGAAGAGAGGAAAGGCTCAGAGACGTTCAAGATTCTTGGATGAGTTTACCTACACGCTCCACTCCGGGCCCAGGGTCATTCTTTCTGAATCAATGCTCTAACATTTTTAAATGAGAAATATGACAAATCTGTGACTTTAACACTTTAATTCTGCAACTTACCAACTTAAACATGGGTCTGATTGTCACCGAAGTAGTTGAAATCAAAAGGGAGTCACTTTGTCAAACTTAACAAAGAAATGAAGCCAGGAGGTTGTGAAAGAAGTGTTCTTATGCAGGACTTCTTGATGGTGACTGTCATAAAAGATTCTTCCAGAACCATAGCCTGCATAAAGGCCACCACAACCTTACACAGAAAGGACTCTATAAGGACATTTAGGCAGCAACTGTCTCTTCAGCCTCTGACTGACATCACTCTTGGTATTAGCCACTGTAGTCAGAGATGTCGTTTTGAAATAACTTGTGCAATCCTCCCTGGTTTTGTCTTTGAAATTTCCCCTTGCCTCAAGCTCTTGAAATATGCTGGCTGCTCACTGCAGCTCACGCATGCCCATTGCAACCCTCTCTCCTTTCTGAGGCTCGATTCTCTCATTGCATTTCTTTCAGCAACACCCCATAGCTGAAGGAGGAGAGGTTTTTAAGCTCATCATAAATAAGCTTCCTGGTTCTCTGAATACAACTTGAGCCTCAAGCATTTTCTTTTTAATTTTTTTATTTGTGTGTGTGTCTACTTGTCTGCGTGTACATCACATGCATGCAGTGGCTTCAGAGGCCAAGTGGCGCATCAGATCCCCAAAGCATAGGTGGTTGTGAGCCACTTAATGTGTGTGGTGGGAACCAAATTCAGGTCGTCCATAAAAGCACCAAGAGCTCTTAACTGCTGAGCAGTTGTTCAAGATCCACATTTGTTTCTCTCTCTCTCTCCCCCTATTGCATACATGGGGGTGAGGTTCTCCTATATATGTGTGGAGGCCAGAGGTTGATAGCATGTGTCTTCTTCAATCCCCTTCCATCTTATTATCTGACACAGAGTCTCTCACTAAATCTGGAGCTACACTGGCTGACCAAGCCCCAGAGACCTTCCTGTCTCTGCCTTCCCAGAACTGTGATCAGAGATGGGATTCAGGTCCTCACGTTTGCACAGCATGCACTCTACCTGCTGAACCCTTTCTCCCAAGTCCCACCTTAATCACTCCTAGCCAAAGGGTCAACACCGCAGACGCACAGTTTCTCATGACAATGCAGTATTAGGTATTTCATTAAAACCATCTATGGGGGCTGGAGAGATGGCCTACTGGTTAAGAGCGCCGACCGCTCTTGCAGAGGACCCGGGTTCGATCCCCAGCACCCACATGGCGGCCAAGAACCGTCTGAAACTCCAATTCCAGGAGAACTCCAGTTCCAGGGCAATCCGACACCCTCTTCTGACCTCCGTGGCATTGCACGACATGGGTGCACAAACTTGCATGCAGACAGTACATTGATACACATACAGAAATAAATAAAATAAAAAAAAAAACCGTCTATGGATTGTGACTGGAGAGATGGCTCACAGGTTAAGAGCACTGCCGACTGCTCTTGCAGAGGACCTGGGTTTGATTCCCAGCACCCACATGGTGGCTGAGAACCATCTTTAACTCCAGTTCCAGGGGAATCCAACGCTCTCTTCTGACCTTGGCATTGCACAACATGGGTACATGACACGGGTGCACCAACCTACATGCAGAGACTAGACTACACTCAATAACACTTAAAAATGAAATTAGGCGGCTGGAGAGATATAGCCATTCCGTGGTAAGAGCACTCAACTGTTCTTGCAGAGGATCCCGGGTTCGATCCCCAGCCACCCACCATATAGTGTCGGCCTAAGAAACCGTGCTCCTGTAACTCCAAAATTGCTCAGCAGTAACTGAGGCTCTTCACATCGATCTCAGGTGTCCTAGGGTGGATACTCTTGACCACGTCATCCTCTTGGGGCCTGGGCATGGACTCTCTTCTACAGACAGCAATTTTTGCACCGGTTGTTCATTCTGGGTGCAGCGGAACGCCTGCTTGCACGCACGGAAGTGACATTTTCTATTGCGGACACATTTGCATACAAGATGTTATAATTTTTTAAATAATTAGTATAAGTAAGAATTAAAAAGTGGGGATATGTCATTAAGCTATTCTGATATAGGTATTGATTTATTCTAAATTTTTTACGAATGGCTTTTTTAAATTGACGTAGTTGTATTGTAGAGGCATTCTGGTGTTGCTAATGTGCTGTTTCAGACCATCAGTGAGTTACGGTGTGTCATGGTCGCTATCACTGTTAGCTTCAGTTCAGCCTGGTGCCATCATGATGAGGAGCTGGGCTAGTGCAACTCAACGGCGAACTGAAGCCAGATCCTATAGGAAGATATGTCGTGCTTTCTAACTATTTTGCTTCCTCGGTAGCTGTGGGCTTAGTTGCTTCCGTTTTATTTTTCTTTTTTAACTTTAGCTTATATTTTTTATTTTTATGTAAATCGGGTGTATTCCTGCGTGTACATAAATGTACCTGTGTCACTAATTGCCCTGACCTGTGAGATCCAGAATATATTTAACATTTGTAGTCTCTGGAACTTGGAGTCATCGAGTTGGATACCACCCATGAGGTGTTTGGTGCTGGGAATTGACAACCGGTCCCCTGCTCAGTGCTCGTTAACTGCCGAGCCCGTCTCTCCAGCTGTCAGTTGGCCTTTTTTTTTTTTTTTTTGATTCTTTTTATTTTTATGTGTATGAGTGTACTGTCTGCAAGTAGGTTGTGATACCATTCTATGTGTGCAATCTGCATAGGGCAGTAAGAGGCGTCGGGAATTTCCGCCCCTGGAACGTGGAGTTAAATGACGGTTCTTCAGTCGCGCCATGTGGGTGCTGGTAATCAAACACGCGGGTCCTCTGCAAAGAGCATTTAGGTGCTCTTAATGCTGAGCCATCTCTCCAGCCCCAGTTGCCTTTCTTTCCAGCCAGGCCCTCCCACAGCAGTCCCAGTCAAGAGGATTTCCCACAGATATGCCCACAGGCAATCTTGATGGAAAAAGTCCTCAGCTGAGGCGCTGGCTCTCCAGGTGATCTGGGTGTGTGTCCATGCTGACAGCTGAAGTTTTTACTGTGAATCCTTCTTATAGTAGTTTCTGTTGGGTGGTCAGTATCACAGTGATGAGGATGTCCTGACTATAATGTCAACAAGGTTCTCATGAGACACGCAGAGCCAACTCCAGGACTTTTGTATACCTCCCTTGAGTCCGGGTATGGGCAGCCCTCCTGTGCTTCAGCCAACTGGCCTGCACCTCCCTGCACAGACCAGGATTCCTCCACCCGAGGCCTTTTACGTCTTGTTCCTTCGCCTGAAATATTCTTCCTTCCTTTTCTCCCTTACTCAGTAGCTAAGTTCTGATTTACTATGAGGCTTCTGTCAGGTGTTCCTTCCCTTGGACCCCGAAGAGGTCAGGTGTCCCAGCCCAAGCTGTCATAGTTCCCCTTGGTGTGCCTGCTTACCACTGGCTCTGCAACATCTGGCATATATTCATCATATAAATGACACTCATAATCTACAAAGATAAACGAAAAGTCACTCTGCTACACCCCACTCAAAGGTGTTTATCTTTGGCCAATTTATTCAATCTCCTGAAGTCTCTTTATTTCCCCTTCTGTAAAATGGAGATGAATATTTGATGTATTATTACTTATCAGTCAGCTTTGTGTTAAGACAATGAATATACAGCCAGAACATGGTTGCCACACGTCTTTAATCCTAGCACTCAAGAGCGAGGACATGGCGCGATCTCTGTGAGTTCAAGGCCAGCCTGGTCCACAAGGTGAGTTCCAGGACAGCTGGCTACATAGGAGACCCTGTCTCAAAAAGACGGAAAAAAAAAAAAAAGGAAGTATCCATCATAGTTAGTACCACTAGGCAACAGCAGCTTCTAATTAATGTGTTATAAACACGTCAGCCACCTCACTCCCATCCATTCATATTTAAAACTGATGCATTTTCATGCTTTACATCCTGGGGCTGAACTCCAGGGTAGATTCAAATTACTTTTCCGTGCCCCACTGGTACCTTTACAGGCTGAGGCCTCATCCCAGATCTGCGGTGTGTCTCTCAAGTCATTCAACTCTGGGGAGCAGATGTGCTGATCCTGCCTTTACCAATTCCAAAGCAGAAATGCTCTATGCAGAAGAGCCTTGGGAGCCGATGCTCTCAAGCGTGCAGTGATGGAGTTCTATCACTTCCCCGTGGCCACAGGGTAAACCCCAAATTTCTTAGCTTGAAATAAAATATAGTAAACCGGGGGCTGGAGAAAGTTGTCAGTGGTTAAGAAAGCAACTGGCTGCTGCCTGGCAGAGGATTCGGGTTTGATTCCTAGCACTCAAATGATGGCTATGACTTAGAATCGACATAACTCGTTCATCTTCTGCAATACTTCTCAGTTTCATATTGATCGACACAGGACATACGGACCATTACATACATACATGCAGGCAATACACTAAATACACATAAAAGATAAAAATAACAATAGAGGTGTTGTGGTGACAGCGCCTTTAAATCTAGCACTTGGGAGGCGCAGAGGCAGGTGGATCTTTGTGAGTTCAAGGCCAGCCTGGTCTACTTAGTGGTTCCCACGGACAGCTGGGGCTACAGGGAGACCCTGTCTCAAAAAGACCAAAAATAGGGACTGGAGAGATAGCCTAGCGGTTAAGAAGACCAACNGGGGCTGGAGAGATGGCCTAGCGGTTAAGAGCGCCGACCGCTCTTACAGAGGACCCGGGTTCGATCCCCAGCACCCACATGGCGGCCGAGAGCCGTCTGAAACTCCAATTCCAGGAGAACTCCAGTTCCAGGGGAATCTGACACCCTCTTCTGACCTCCGCGGCATTGCACGACACGGGTGCACAAACCTGCATGCAGACAGTACATTCATACACATACAAAAATAAATTTTAAAAAATAATAAATTAAAAATTAAAAAGTGGGGATATGAAAGCTATCCTAATAGAGTTGATTTTTATTTTTTACATGCTTTTTATTGGTTTATATTGTAAGATTTGTCTTGTGTGTATCTGCATGTATTACGTGTGTCATGTGCATGCCTGGTGCCCAAGAAGGGAGGCCTGGGCAGGAACTCAAGGCAGGAACTGAAGCACAGACCATGGAAGAATACTGCTTTCTACTTTGCTTCCTCTAGCTTGCTTAGTTGCTTTTCCTTTTTTTTCTTTTTTAACTTAGCTTTATTATTTTTATTTTATGTATACGGGTGTATTACCTGCGTGTACATAAATGTACCTGTGTCACTAATGCCCTGACCTGGAGATCAGAAAAGGACATGAGATCCCCTGGAACTGGAGTCATGGATGGTTGGTAACCACCATGCAGGTGTTGGTGCTGGGAATTGAACCAGGGTCCTCTGCCAGTGCTCTTAACTGCCGAGCCGTCTCTCCAGCTGCTCAGTTGCCTTTTTTTTTTTTTTTTATGTGTATGAGTGTACTGTCTGCAAGTAGGTTGGTCCACCCATGTCGTGCAATGCCGCAGAGGTCAGAAGAGGGCGTCGGATTCCCCTGGAACTGGAGTTAAAGACGGTTCTCAGCCGCCATGTGGGTGCTGGTTATCAAACCCGGGTCCTCTGCAAGAGCATTTGGTGCTCTTAACTGCTGAGCCATCTCTCCAGCCCCAGTTGCCTTTCTTCTCCAGCCAGGCCCTCCCACAGCAGTCACCAGTCAAGAGGATTTCCCACAGATATGCCCACAGGCCAATCTGATGGAAAAGTCCTCAGCTGAGGCGCTGGCTTCCCAGGTGACTCTGGGTGTGTGTCATGCTGACAGCTGAAGTTTACTGTGAATCCTTCTTAAGTAGTTTCTGTTGGGTGGTCAGTCACAGTGATGAGGATGTCTGACTTATAATGTCACCAAGGTTCTCATGAGACACGCAGAGCCCAACTCCAGGACTTTTGTACCTCCCTTGAGCCGGTCTTGGGCAACCCTCCTGTGCTTCAGCCAACTGGCCTGCACCTCCCTGCACAGACCAGGATTCCTCCACCCGAGGCCTTTTACGTCTTGTTCCTTCTGCCTGAAATATTCTTCCTTCCTTTCTCCCTTACCTCATAGCTAGTTCTGATTTACTATGAGGCTTCTGTCAGGTGTTCCTTCCCTTGGACCCCGAAGAGGTCAGGTGTCCCAGCCCAAGCTGTCATAGTTCCCCTTGGTGTGCCTGCTTACCACTGGCTCTGCAACATCTGGCATATATTCATCATATAAATGACACTCATAATCTAAACAAAGATAAACGAAAAGTCACTCTGCTACACCCCACTCAAAGGTGTTTAATCTTTGGCCAATTTATTCAATCTCTGAAGTCTCTTTATTTCCCCTTCTGTAAAATGGAGATGATAGTATTACTTACCTTATCAGTCAGCTTTGTGTTAAGACAATGAAATATACAGCCAGACATGGTGCCACACGTCTTTAATCCTAGCACTCAGGAGGCAGAGGCAGGCGGATCTCTGTGAGTTCAAGGCCAGCCTGGTCCACAGAGTGAGTTCCAGGACAGCTGGGACTATAGGGAGACCCTGTCTCAAAAAGACGGAAAAAAAAAAAAAAGAAGTATCCATCATAGTTAGTACCACTAGGAACAGCAGCTTCTAATTAATGTGTTATAAACACGTCAGCACCTCACTCCCATCCCATTCATATTTAAAACTGATGCATTTTCATGCTTTACACCTGGGGCTGAACTCCAGGGTAGATTCAAATTACTTTTCCGTGCCCCACTGGTACCTTTACAGGCTGAGGCCTCATCCCAGATCCTGGGTGTGTCTCCAAGTCATTCAACTCTGGGGAGCAGATGTGCTGATCCTGCCTTTACCAATTCCAAGCAGAAATGCTCTATGCAGAAGAGCCTTGGGAGCCGATGCTCTCTAAGCGTGCAGTGATGGAGTTCTATCACTTCCCCGTGGCCACAGGGTAAACCCCAAATTTCTTAGCTTGAAATAAAATATAGTAAACCGGGGGCTGGAGAAATGGCTCAGTGGTTAAGAGCACTGGCTGCTCTGGCAGAGGACTCGGGTTTGATTCCTAGCACTCAAATGATGGCTAACAACTGTCTGCACTCCAGTTCCAGGGAATCTGACACATTCTTCTGATTTCCACGGGAGGCCATTACCTACCTACATGCAGGCAATACACTAATACACATAAAATAAAAATAACAATAGCCAGGTGTTGTGGTGCACGCCTTTAATCCTAGCACTTGGGAGGCAGAGGCAGGTGGATCTTTGTGAGTTCAAGGCCAGCCTGGTCTACTTAGTGAGTTCCCGGACAGCTGGGGCTACAGGGAGACCCTGTCTCAAAAAGACCAAAAATAGGGACTGGAGAGATAGCCTAGCGGTTAAGAGCACCAACCGCAGAGAACCCGGGTTTGATCCCCAGCATCCACATGGTGGCTAAGAACCGTCTGTAACTCCAATTCCAGGAGAACTCCAGTTCCAGGGGAATCCAAGACCCTCTTCTAACCTCCGCGGCATTGCATGACACGGGTACACAAGCCTACATACAGACAGTACATTCATACACATAAATAAATAATATAAAATTAAAAGGCCAAAAATAAATAAATAATAAATAAAAATAACAAATAAAATTTTAATTTAATTTTTTTTTGGTCTTTTTGAGACAGGGTCTCTCTTTAGTCCCAGCTGGCCTGGAGCTCACTTTGTAGACCAGGCAGGCCTTAAACTCACAGAGATCCACCTGCCTCTGCCTCCCAAGTGCTAGGATTAAAGGCATGTGCCACCACACCCGGCTTAATTTTTATTTTTTATATGTATGAGTGTACTGTCTGCATGTAGGTTTGTGCAATGCCGCAGAAGTCAGAAGAGGGTATTAGATTCCCCTGGAACTGGAGTCAAAGATGATTCTCAGCTGCCCTGTGGGTGCTGGGGATTGAACCTGAGTCCTCTGCAAGAGCAGTCAGCACTCTTAACCGCTAGGCCATCTCTCCAGCTCCAAATAAAAATTAAAAAAAATATAAAATGCACCTCAACAAATGCCCAAAATTATCCATCCTTATTTCCTAACTGGCACCAGTTACAAAGAATTTACTAGTCTTTTTCTCACTATCTGCATTAAAGAATTGTCTTACTCCATAAAAATAGATTATCTAGGGGCTGAAGAGATGGCTCAGTGGTTAAGAGCACTGACTGCTCTTGCAGAGGACCCAGGTTTGGTTCCCAGCACCTACATGGTGGCTAACAACCATCCATAATTCCAGTTCCAGGGGATCCAACATCCTCTTCTGGCTTTTGCAGGTACCACACAACACAGGTGCACTTACATACATGCAAGCATAACAGTCATGTACATAAAATAAATAAAAATTAAAAAGGGGCAAATAGATATCTACGGGCATTAAATAGCACATGTATTATATAATGTATGTTGTATATACACATGTATACTTCAACCGAATTTCTTTTTTTTTTTAATTTTTTTAATTAATTTTATTTATTTCTGTATGTGTATGAATGTACTGTCTGCATGCAAGTCTGTGCACCCGTGTCGTGCAACGCCGCGGAGTTCAGAAGAGGGTCTCGGATTCCCCTGGAACTGGAGTTCTCCTGGAATTGGAGCTTCAGACAGCTCTCAGCCGCCATGTGGGTGCTGGGGATCAAACCCGGGTCCTCTGCAAGAGAGGTCGGCGCTCTTAACCGCTAGGCCATCTCTCCAGCCCAACCGAATTTCTTATGACACATTCTTTTTGTTTTGCTTTGTTCTTTTTTTTTAAATTTTTTTATTAATTTTATTTATTTCTGTATGTGTATGAATGTACTGTCTGCATGCAAGTCTGTGCACCCGTGTCGTGCAACGCTGCGGAGTTCAGAAGAGGGTCTCGGATTCCCCTGGAACTGGAGTTCTCCTGGAATTGGAGCTTCAGACGGTTCTCAGCCGCCATGTAGGTGCTGGGGATCAAACCCGGGTCCTCTGCAAGAGCGGTTGGCGCTCTCAACCGCTAGGCCATCTCTCCAGCCCTTGTTCTTTTTTTAAAAACTTTTTTATTATTTATTTATTTATTTATTTATTTATTTATTTATTTATTTATTTATTTGTATGAATGTACTGTCTGCATGTAGGTCTGTGCACCCATGTCGTGCAATGCCTCAGAGGTCAGAAGAGGGTGTCAGATTCCCCTGGAACTGGAGTTCTCCTGGAATTGGAGTTACAGATGGTTCTCAGCCTCCATGTGGGTGCTGGGGATCAAACCCGGATGCTCTGCAAGAGCAGTCGGCGCTCTCAACCACTAGGCTATCTCTCCAGCCCCAGTTTTGCT
This sequence comes from Rhizomys pruinosus, assembly GCA_009823505.1. Classification (NCBI taxonomy): domain Eukaryota; kingdom Metazoa; phylum Chordata; class Mammalia; order Rodentia; family Spalacidae; genus Rhizomys; species Rhizomys pruinosus. The sequence goes on from VZQC01003608.1 coordinate 1,092,953, forward strand.
TTGTTCTTTAAAGATTAATTTTGTTTAATTTCATTTATTTTTGTATGTGTATGAATGTACTGTCTGCATGTAGGTTTGTGCACCCGTGTCCTGCAATGCCACGGAGGTCAGAAGAGGGTCTCGGATTCCTCTGGAACTGGAGTTCTCCTGGAATTGGAGTTACAGATGGTTCTCAGCCACCATGTGGGTGCTGGGGATCGAACCCAAGTCCTCTGCGAGAGCAGTCGGTGCTCTTAACCGCTAGGCTATCTCTCCAGCCCAAGATTAATTTTTTATTTATGTGTACCTGTCTGTATGAGTATATGCCATGTGAGTGGAGTTGCCCTTGGAGGCCAGAAGAGGGCGGCAGAAATGCCTAGAGCTGGATTTAAAGGCAGTTGTGAGCCACCCAATGTGGGTGCTGGGAAGCTGGGAATGCAACTCCAATTCCATTGGGAATTTCTCTGGAAGAGCAGTAGGTGCTCTTAACCACTGCTGAGCCAGCCCCTTGTTGGGATTATAGGCATGTACCACTGTACTGGACCTGACATTCTTTTCAAAGTTGCTTTTCCAAAAAAAATAAAAAATAAATAAAAAATAAAAAAAGTTGCTTTTCCACACTTAGTATGCACATACATGGGTATCTCTCCATCCCACAGAGGTTTGTTTACATATTTATTCTGGGTTAGTTACTTTTCTGTTGCTGTGATAAAACACCAGACCAAGGTAACTTAAAGAACTTTATTTGGGCTGACAGTTCCAAAAGGAAGAGTCCAGCCGGGCGTGGTGGCACATGCCTTTAATCCTAGCACTTGGGAGGCAGAGGCAGGCGGATCTTTGTGAGTTCAAGGCCAGCCTGGTCTACAGAGTGAATTCCAGGACAGCTGGGGCTACAGGGAGACCCTGTCTCGAAAAGACAAAAAAAAAAAAAAAGGACGAATCCATCCTGGTGTGGAGGCTGCCGGAGCACAGAGCTGAGCAATTATGTCTTCAAGCATGCACAGAAAGCAGAGTGAGAAACTCAAAGTGGGCAAGGCTACGGACTCTCAAAGCCCGCCCCCAGTGCTGTGCTTCTCCAGCTGGGCCACACCTCCTCAGAGTTCCATGACTTTCCCACACAGGGTCACCAACTGACCAAGTGGTTCAAATATCTGAGCCATCTTTTTTTTTTTTTTTGAAACAGGATCTCACTATGCAGCCCTAGCTGGCCTCAAATTTGCCATGTAGACCAGGCTGGCCCCAAACTCACAGAGATCTGCCTGCCTCTGCCTTCTGAATGCTGGGATTAAAGGTGTGTGCTACCATGACTGGCCAATATTTTAACTTTTAAAAATTTCTTCTCTTTTTTTTTTGTCTTTTTGAGACAGGGTCTCCCTGTAGCCCCAGCTGTCCTGGAACTCACTCTGTGGACCAGGCTAGCTTTGAACTCACAGAGATACACTTGCCTCTGCCTTCCAAGTGCTGGGATTAAAGGCGTGTGCCACCACACCAGCTTCTCTCTCATTATTATTATTATTATTATTATTATTATTATTATTATTTTGGTCTTTTCAAAACAGGGTCTCCCTGTAGCCCCAGCTATCCTGGAACTCACTCTGTAGACCAGGCTGGCCTTGAACTCACAAAGATCCACCTGCCTCTGCCTCCCAAGTGCTAAGATTAAAGGCCTCTCTTTTTAAATAGGGTTTTTCTATGTAGTCTGGCCTAGAGCTCATAACCCTCCTGCTTCAGCCTCCTGAGTGGAAGGATTACAGGCATCTGCCACCATGCCTGGCTACAACCCTTCAATTACTATAATCAGCAAACATCACTGGAATCAATACAGTGGTACTTGTTCTACTAATCTTCCTAGGTTAAATTCTTTTCTTTTTTTTGGGGGGGGGTCTTTTCCACACAGGGTCTCCCTGTAGCCCCAGCTGTCCTGGAACTCACTCTGTAGACCAGGCTGGCCTTGAACTCACAAAGATCTGCCTGCCTCTGCCTCCCAAGTGCTAGGATTAAAGGCATGCACCACTACGCTGGGCTTCCTAGGTTGAATTCTTTTTTTGTTGTTGTTTTTCTCTTTTCAAGACAGGGTCTCCCTGTAGCCCCAGGTGTCCAGGAACTCATTCTGTAGACCAAGTTGGCCTTGAACTCACAAAGATCCGTCTGCCTCTGCCTCCCAAGTGCTAGGATTAAAGGCGTGTGCCACCACACCCGGCCCTAGGTTGAATTCTTTAAAGTCACATTGGGACTGTATTGAGGATATGCATTTTAAACTATGAAATAGGGGCTAAAGAGATTGCTCAGTGGTTAAGAGAACCAACTGCTCTGGCAGAGGACCTGGTTCCATTCCCAGCACCCACATGGCGGCTAAGAACCGTCTTTAACTTCATTTCCAGAGGAATCCGATACACTCTTCTGACCTCCAAGGCATTGCACGACACAGGTGCAGAAACCTATATGCAGACAGTACACTCATACACATAAAAAATACTAAATAAAAAAATTTAAGTGATGAAATAAATAGAATAGTAACAATAATACTATGAACTATGCCAAAACATCTCCCAGACACCTCTGGCACGGGCCAGGTACAGATATCCTACTTTTCTTGACCCTCAACACAGGGTACTGCAGGAAAACAGTCTCTCATTGCTATAACCATTTTCTTGGGAGGGAGAAGGTCTCGACTGTGACTCATTAGCCTGGAGCGCTTCTGTGGAGCGCTTCTGCCTGCTTTCGATCCTCTTTGACTGCAGTATTCCCTTTTTTCTTACTAAGTTTAGAAGCTCTTGCTGTACAGGGCACAGAGGTTGTTCCCTGAATTTGGATTTTCCTTTTGTATTTTGTTTTACTTACTAAACACATTTTACAACATGTGTAGTCAAATATGCTTTTCCCCTTAAAATTTCTTCTTTTTAAATCAACTAAAAGGTTAGATTGTTTGTGGTTTCATCTTTTTTCTATAATGAACTACTTAGTTCACCTGATTTAATTTTAAAAAATATTCATTTAGCCAGGCATGTTGGTTCACGCCTTTAATCCTAGCACTCAGGAGGCTCTTGAACTCACTCTATCAGTTTACATAGCGAGTTTCAGGCCAGCTGGGGCTTCAGGGAGACCCTGTCTCAAAAAGATAAAAAAAAATTCATTAATTTTTTTTAAATTTTTATTTTATGTGTATGAATATTTTGCCTGCATTTTATAAGTGCACCTGTGTCATGCAATGCCCAAAGAGGCCAGAAGAGGGTGTAGGATACTCTGGAACTGGAGCTAAAGATGGTTGTTAGCCAACATGTGGGTGCTGGGAATTGAACCTGGGTCCTCTGCAGGAACAGCAAGTGCTCTTAACTGCTGAGGCATCTCTCCAGCCCCCAGAAGATTTTATTCATTTTTATTTTATTTGTATGAGTGTTTTACGTGTATCTAAGTGCATCCATATTGTGCAATGCCCAGGGAGGTCAGAAGAGGCTGTAAGATCCCCTGGAATTGGAGTTATGGATGATTGTTAGCTGCCATGTGGGTGCTGGGAACTGAACCTGGGTCCTCTGTAAGGAGCAGGGAGCCAGCACTCGACTGCTGAGCCATCTCTCCAGCCCCCTTCACCTGGCTTTTGCTTTAAGGTCCTGTCCCTTCATAACACTGCTGGACCTCTTCCCTCAGTCTAGATCTAGTCTTGTCTCTCTTTTCCCTGCTAGGGTACAAGTTTTCAAGGGTCCTCAAAGTTAGCCCTAATCTTAGTTATTCAAATTAGTAGAGGGGAGGGAGGAGCTGGAGAGATGGCCCAGCGGTGACACTGGCTGTTCTTGCAGAGGACACGGTTCAGTTCCCAGGACCCACATGGGAGCTCACACTCATCCTCAACTCCAGCTCTAGGAGATCCAACACCCTCTTCTGGCCTCTGTGGGCAATGCACACACATGGTACACCTGCATCCAGGCAAAACACTCAAGCACATAAAATTAAAAAATAAAAAATAAAAGATAAAATAATGTATTTTAGGTGCTGGGGATCTGACCTAAGGTCCTCCGGTTGCATAGCACGTGCTTTACCCACTGAGCCGTCTCTCCAGCCCCTAGCCCTGGTCACTTTAACCCTAAAGCTGAGCCCCCACAGCCAGGCATCTCTGGCTCCATCTAAGTTCTGCCTTCCAGTGCAGTCACCTCAGGACCCAGGGCCAGTCTCAAGTCAGAATACCCTGAGCCAGGGTCTTGTGCCTCAGGGCTGTCAGAAACTGTGACCAGCCCTCCTGGGACAGTGATCGAGGCTCTGTGCCCTTATCTGTCCCCAGGACTCCCCCAAGAAGGGAACCATTCGATCCCTTCCATCTGCTAGGTACTGCCTGACCCCTTGACAGGACGCAGACGTGGGAATAGTGCTGAGACCAGAACTGCAGGCAGAGGTGCAGGCTTACCTTCAGGACAGACATCTCCAGCTCAGGGGCCTGCAGCTGGTCAAACCCTGGCCACAGTCAGAAGTGGTGCCTTTTTTTGTTTTTTTGTTTTTTTTTGTCTTTTCGAGACAGGGTCTCCCTGTAGCCCCAGCTGTCCTGGAACTCACTTCGTAGACCAGGCTGGCCTTGAACTCACAAAGATCCACCTGCCTCTGCCTCCCAAGTGCTAGGATTAAAGGTGTGCGCCACCACGCCTGGCTAATAGAAGTGGTGCCTTTCAACAGAGCCTGGTGGCAAGGGACCCACTCGAGTGGCCAGGGACGGGGACAATGCAGTAAAGGGGAGCTGATGGTTCAGTTACTGAAACCTAAGCCTAGCCATGGCAGAACAGGCGAGAAGGAAGGAGAAGGGCTGGGTGGGAGTGGGTTAGCCCTAAGCTTAGGATGCATGAGGGAGACGACGGGGGAGAAGAGAACAGATCATGGAGAAGCTGCGATTAAAGAGTAAATAGAAGACAAAGGGAGCAAACCAGAGACTGGCTCGGCATGCTTTCTGTGTGTACAGACGGGCACAAGGAAGACGAGGATGCCTTTCCTCAGCTGAGCAGTTCCAGAGGCCTGACTCCCCCAGGAAGGAGGCCAGGGGATCCAGAGGACAAGAAGACTCAGTCATAGAAGTGAGGCTGCTCTCAGAGATTTGGTGAGGCCTCTAGGAATTTTAGTACTAGGGTCTAGCCTTGGAGTCCAAATGTCTCAAAGTCACATTAAAACTGAAGGAAGGAAGAAAGCGAAGGGGTCAAGTTAGAAAAAAAAAATCATTTAGAAAATTCCCCAAAAGCTGGTGTGGCGGCCCATGCCTTTAATCCCAGCACAGGGGAGGCAGAGGCAGGCAGATCTTTGTGAGACTGATACCAGCCTCCTGGTCTACATGGTGAGTTCCAGGCCAGCTGGGGCTACAGGGAGAGCCTGTTTCAAATAAATAAATAAATAAATAAATAAATAAATAAATAAATAAATAAAATAAAAATCCCTGAAGGGCTGGAGAGATGGCTCAGCAGTTAAAAGCACTGGCTCTTCTTGAAGAAGACATGGGCTCGAATCCTAGCATCCACATGGCGGCTAACAACCATCCATAACTCCAGTTCCAAAGGACCCAACTCCCTCTTCTGACCTCCATGAGCACTGCACAACGTGAGTGCACTTACACACATGCAGGCGTAACATATATACACATAAAATTAAGATAAATGAATACTTTTTTTGGTCTTTTTGAGACAGGGTCTCCCCGTAGCTCCAGCTGTCCTGGAACTCACTACGTAGACCAGGCTGGCCTAGAACTCACAAAGATCTGCCTGTCTCTGCTTCCTGAGTGCTGGGATTAAAGGCTTGGGCCACCACACCCAGTGAAAATTATTATTATTTTTTAAAAATGTCCTGAAGCCAACTCCAGATGTGTGATAATCAGATCATCTGGAAGTGACAAATTAGTTTAAAAAACAGCCATACAGAAGTAATTGGATTGCCAAAGAAGTGTTCCTCCTCCTCTAAGTAATGGATTCCACCACTGAAATTCTGCCAAGACTATCAAAAATGGGTCCCATAGTTAGAATGGTTAAAACCCTGAAATGGGGCTGAGCCAGGCCTCAGTTGGTAGACTGCTTGCCTAGCATGCACGAAGCCCCAGGTTCCATCTTCCAGTACCACGTAACCCAGGTGTGACGGTGCACACCTATAATCCCCCCCCATACACACGTAACCCAGTTGTGACAGTGCACACCTATAATACACACACACACACATAACCCAGGTGTGACGGTGCACACCTATAATCACACACACACACACACACACACACACACACACACACATGTAACCCAGGTGTGATGGTGCACACCTGTAATCCCACACACTAGAGGGGGAAGCAGAGAGATCCAAAGTCCAAGATCATCCTCAGCTATATAATGAGTTTGAGTCTATCCTTGTCTCAAAAAAACAAAATAAAAAATAAAGCCTGAAGTAGAGAGGAGTAAGCAGATCGAAAGGGGAAGTGTGTCTTGGTGGCCTGGACACATATCACAGCCTGGGGGGTGGGGGGGAGTGGTAGGTGGGAGATGAAATGCTGTCACAGAATATTTAGACACAGTATTCATCATGGAGCGAACTGGGCCTAGGGTGTAGGCCCCAGGGAGGACTTTGGATCAGACACAGACAGCAGTGTGTCATCAAAAGCTATCAAATTTGCAAAGTCCTGGAGTGGGTTGGGGAGGCTTGCCTGTTAATTTCCTTCTCGTTATGAAAGCACCCAATTGGTTTTTTTCCTTCCATTTCCATTGTACCTTCCACGGAAGGTGACAGAATTACAAATAACTGCACCTCTTATTTCTCCATTTAAAAGAAAGCACACATGCATGGGAACACACACACAATCCTGTTCCAGTGGGGAGACTGAAGTTTCAGACATGCGGTCACAATGGGGCCCAGGGAAGCGCACCAGAAACAAACTGTGAGGTTGGACAAGAGGGAAGGTATCCAGGACAGGTTAGGTCAGTAGCAACTGACCCAGCAACCCAGAGTACTGCTACCTGGTCTAGCCAGACTCCTCCCTGTTGAGGTTGAAGTTCTTTTTGGGACAGAGATGGAACAAAAGGAACCCCTGTGCACATGTCTTCTCAAGGACAAGAGGCCAGGAACCAAGGCTGGGGTGTGGCTCAGGTGACAGGGGTGCTTGCCTAGGGAGCACACGCATAAGGCTCTGGGTCCAATCCCCAGCATCATGTGCGTATGTACTCGGGACTCTCCTTACCCTGGTGGAGGACAAAAAAGCACGTCTGATCTCTGAGGACACAGCAAGTTATTCTGTGGGCAGCTGTGTTATAGTATACTGAGCATACCCATGTGGGTACTGAGCACCAGTACCCTTCAGTAATGAGAGCTACAAGGGTTCACTTTATTGAGCGCCGGGCACTGCACTGATCCTGTGTTCATTAACAGCTGCCCTCATGAAGGCCTGTTTGAAGTTTCTTTTGTTTGATCCCCACTTGCTGACAAAAGGTGCATGGCTAGGCAGGCTTCCAAACACTTAAAAAAACAGGAAGACATCACATGAAGTGCTCAACTGTGTATCACTGAGGACTGGTCCAGGAAATGGAGATGGTGACCAACGGGCAGACCGGGGACTGGTGATTGTACCTTATCAGAAAGGGTACTGCAGAATTTTCCTGAGGCCATGCAAGTTTGGCCAACAATTTAACAAATTGTAACCAGGGACTGGAGAGATGGTTCAGCACTAGCTGCTCTTGCAGAGGACCTGGGTAGGGTTCCTAGCACCCACAGGGTCCTTAACTCCAACTCCAGGGGAGCCGATGCCCTCTTCTAGCCTCTGTGGGGATTGCATATACATGGTGCACTTACATAAATGCAAGCAGAAGACTCAGACATAACTTTTTAATTAATTTATTTGGTCTTTTTGAGACAGGGTCTCCCTATAGCCCTAGCTGTCTTGGAACTCTGTAGACCAGGCTGGCCTTGAACTCACAAAGATCCGCCTGCCTCTGCCTCCCGAGTGCTAGGATTAAAGGTGTACGCCACCACGCCCGGCAAAAATTAGTTTTTTAAGTTGTAATTGGAAGAAATCCCCAGGAAGACAGGTCTGACATTGGGGCAAATTAAAGGTCATTTGGCTTTTACCAGCTCAGCATAGTCTACACATCTGTTCAGACTCCCTGTATGGGTTCCAGTTGGGGGCTCCCAGGCCCAGGACCCAATTCCCTTGGTGTTTTCTTCGAATCTTGTGGGTGGAGAGGGTTGTCCCCAATTCCTAATGCTGAGCCACTTTTCCAAACCTACCTTAAGCCTCTGCTTCACAACATATCTGAGGCACAGGCCTGAGGGTCACTTGGGACCCACGAGATTACATGACTTAAGATCATAGGCAGGTTGATGCACGCATTTAATCCTAGCACTTGGGAGGCAGAGGCAGGCGGATCTCTCTGAGTTCAAGGTCAGCCTTGTCTATATAGTGAGTTCCAGGGTAGCTGGGGCTACAGGGAGACCCTGTCTCAAAAAAAAAAAAAAATCATAGGCAATGGCAGAACTGGAAATTAGGGCTCCAGCCACACAAGCTGATGCATTCCCACCTTCCCCAGGAGTCCCAGACCCCACCTGGCAGGGAGCGCTTGTTCCCACAGGTCTTCCAGCCAGTGCACCTAGCAGGGAGCGTTGGTTCCCACAGGTCTTCCAGCCAGTGCACCTAGCAGGGAGCGCTGGTTCCCACAGGTCTTCTAGCCAGTGCACCACCTCACTATCACCTGACTGGAAAGGAACCCCACACAGAGGACAAACTTTCCAGAAGCCGTGACTCATAAACAAGGACAGTCAAGTTGTGTCCCAGCCTCACTGCCCTGCTTGACCATCCTGAAGACACAAGCCTCCTCACTAACACTTGTTATTTACTGTGATGCCAGGGCCTGCTAGAGACACACCGACCGAATAATCCCACTAGTGAATATCCAGTACAAATGCAAGCCAGGTACAGCTTACGTCTGTCACAAGGGATCTAATCTTGCAGGGGCTGCTGCTGGGAAGAAGGACTCCCATCTGGGGGGGGGGGGAAGAGAAGGAAGAGGAGGGAAAAGAGGAGACCAAGAGGAAGTGTTGTCCCCAACTGGCTAAGCAGAAGACAGCAGAGACAGAAGAGCTCAGGCCACTGCAAGCTACGCGGGCGAGGCACCCCACTGCGGGCGAGGGGTCTCCAGGGGATCCACGGAAGCCCTGGTGCACACCTCCACTCTGGCCATCAGCAAGGCTGACATGTGCCTGCTGCTTTCTTTTCAGTCAGCTATGGCACAAGAGCCTCTTAGGAAACACCTAGTCTTTCAAAAAGTGGTGGTTACGGAAACTGATAGGGCAGATGTTTGTCAGAGGCAGGGTGCTCAGGGAAGCCCTGTGTCTGTGTGCGCGGTGCGTGTGTGTGTGTGTGTGTGTGTGTGTGTGTGTGTGTGAGAGAGAGAGAGAGAGAGAGAGAGAGAGAGAGAATATGAATTGAACCCACAACAGCATGGCTGCTCTAGCAGCATTTTTATTTACAAACAGCAATTTCCATTGACTTTATACCATAAAAAAGCCATTTACAAGCAAGAAACAAGAATTCAGAACAAAATTAAGCAGCACTGAAATATTCATGTCACAAATCTAAAACAAAATGAATACGAGAGTAAAATATCATTTGAATAAATAGTCTTAACCCATGCTATAAAATAACCCTTGATGGCAAGTTACCAGTTGGTAAGCATCCGCTCAGCGAGTTTCATTTACTTCATGTGGGATGAAGCGTGGCATTGTGAGGTCACCGGTTTATATTGCAAGATAATGACACTGTGGTAAGTCATTCAAATTGCTCAACCATTTATAACGGAAAACAATGTTAGCCCCACTAATAAAGTGGAGAGAGAGATGGTTTCACATTAAGAACACGGTCATTCTCAGACCAGCCAGGTGACTTTACCTCTTACTCTAGTCAGGGCAGCAACCAGAGAGGCTCTGTCTGCAAGTCCTGAGGTTGCGTTCACAGCGTACTTGTCACTGAGGGGCATAAGAGGTCTGTGCACTGGATCTGCCACTCGGAGCACCGAGCAAGGCTGACTCTGGGAGTTGATCAGGAACAGCAATAGCTCTGTCTGTGCCAGACCCAGGGAGGCACCTGGAGACGTTAACACTGGGCACTAACAGTGGGAACACTGGCACTTACTGGAAAAAGACACACATGACGTGTGACGACCGTTACAAATTTGGAACAAAGTGAATGACTTCTCTGAACTTTCAGTTCAGTTGCACTGAGTAATATGAAATCTATGATTTATGAACTAGATAGCTTCATATAAAGAATTTACATAATTCCCCAATACTTTCATATATAAAATTTAATAAATAACCCTGACCAGTCTAGAAGCACCATTCAAGGAGCGTGTGCCCTTGGAAAATAGTTTAGGTGTTGCATATTTGAGTCCCTTTCAGTGGAGGCTTCACAGGAAACCATTATAGAATTTAACAATAACGACAACAATGACGGACGACAACAAAAATATCACAGTAACGAATAGGAAAGGTTTAAAACACACTGGTCTCGTAAAGTAAAGCTCATTCACATAGATGATTGCCCCTAGCCCTTGTTTGTGTTCCTGCAAATCTAGGTCGTTAAAAATAAAAATCGCACACAAAAATATGCAGGCCTGTGGTCTGGGCTCAGGGTACAACAAAGAGTTGGTTATAAGTGCTCTCCTTAAGAGAGACAAACACTCATGCTCTGAAAGTTTGAAAAATTACCAATTTAGTTCTACAGTATATTCTGCTTAACAGTGAACTGACAGTATCCTTTCTGCTGTTTTAAGAAGAGAGACAAGATAAAACAAAACAAAAGCTATGTTTAAAACAAAACAAAACAAAACAAAAAACCCAAAACCAAAAAAACTGCCAAGGCAGAGCCAATTGGTTGGGGGGCTTTTCCATGGACCAGAGAAATTAACTTGTCTTCATATATTGTATTTACAAATATAATTTCTAGATGTATTTACAGCTTTAGTAGAAATTAGAGGGTAGAGAACTGATCAGAATGAAAAGAACTTTGAAAACCACGCATGTTAGCAAAAGTAGAAAATGTCTTGTCTTCACAGTTTGTGTAATGGGGTTGGTAGAAAAGGACGCTGCCAGTCTTCACATTGTCTGATAAGGAAAAGGTAGCTCAGAAGAGACTCAATTATCAACAGGCCTATAGGAATTCAGGATATATTTCACTGTAAAAGATTTCTTCACATATCACTTTATCTTAGATGATTTCTGCATCTGTTATAAATGAAATACCTAACCTAAAACTGTACAGGAACAGGGACTTCACTTTCCAAAAAGAGCTGCTCTAAGGAGTTCCACAGCAAGCTCCATCTGTGGAGATGTGGAGTGAACTGCGGGGAGAGTGCCTGTGCTGAGGTCCCACTGCCCTTCTGGACACATCCTCCCTGTGGCAAGGCACAATACACCGCTGTGGCCCCCACCTGAATGGAGGGCCTCGCCAGCCGTGCCCACCCCAGGCACCAGCTCAGACAGGCTGGCAGTGCTATGCCAGCCTGGGCGCTGCCTCCCTTGAAGCCCTGCGAACTTTACAGTACTGTGTTATGGCTTGAAAATTCATTCTTAACACTGCAAGCAGTGGAGAGGGTCAAGTGTTAGCAACAGGAATGGGAGCAAGCGCACCTTGCACAATGAGGAATCAGGATCATTAGAGAGAAACTCCAATCGATTTTCTGCCCCTTAACAGTCCCGTTACAATGTTTGAACCTGAACTGTACAATCAAAGCAATGTATATTTTTGTCAAAGACAATTTTGGATAAGTCACTCTTTGGTAAACTCAAACCAGCTAAACAAGTTTACAGACACAAGAACTCCATGTAAATAAGGTTCAGACGAAAGTGACAAGAGCCAGGACACGGAGGTGCTACCTACCCAAGCATGTTCCCTCACTTGTCTCATGGAAAGCTCTGGAAACCTCAAGGAAGGCCCGGGGCCTGAGTGAAGTGGGAGGTCCCTTCCCTGAGCCTGACTTCTCGCATCCTCAGATCTGGGCCTTTCTTGTCACAAACTTAATTGGTATCACAACACTAATTTTTTTTTTCTGCATTTAGTTCTCAAAAAGAAAAAATTAAAAACCAAACTTATTCATGTAAGTTAAAAGAAAAACCACAAACATTTACCTGAAGCCCCAGAACATATTTAAGTGGGTAAACACTTGGGGTCAGCCTCCCTGCGAGGCACGAGACTTTACCAGGAGTCGAGCGCGCACTTCAGGGAGAGGGCAAACCCCGACTTAGGCAGTCTGACGAGGAAAAGGCATACTATATACCCGGTTAGCAAGAGCCACTCCTCGGAGCAGCGGGTTAGAGTGAATTCTACATGGAGTTAACACTGAGGTGCAGCGAGCAGTTCACACTGAACAGGTCCTGTGTGCTAAAGAGAAGCCACTGCACAAGCCACCACCGGGGCCACTACACACGAAGGGTTGGAATGACATTTTTTTCTCAAATAAAAAACAAAATAACAAAATTTCTCCCAAACCCACCAGTCTTAATATTTTAAGTGCCAAAAAAGCATGGCAAGCCAGCAGACACGCACTCCTGCACTTCCCACGTCCTGGCCTCTGAGGTCAGCCTGTGGTTTCTGGGTTTCTATTTGCTCAGGTGGCTGCGCTATTCTCTTGTGGAGATGACTCTGAGTGTGGGTTATCGGGCAGAGAGACTGGAGCGAGACTGGCCACCAAGCCGCCTCCAAAACTGAACTGACCGAACACGAGCCAGAAGGATTCAGGGTGTCTTCAGACAGTGACCGCTTGCCGGCACGTGCTGTTGAGTTCTCTTTTCAAGCTAGGAACTTGAGAGAAAAATAACTGTAACTCATTATTAACACTAGGTTTCACATTTTCTCTAACTGACCCAAAAGATACTTAACATAAAACTAGCACCACGTGACCAAAAATGGTGACACACACACAGATTTGGTGACACACAGTATCTTAGAGGGCTTTTCACTGTTGGTTTCTTCAAACAGGAAACACTGAGAGCGGGGAGCCATGGTGGCTCTCATTAGCACACATGATACGAAGATCAATATATTGCTTGCAATTCCCGGAGAGTATAGATTTACAAAAAGTACAAATTCCAAGTTCTGCAGTTTCCCTGGGAACTGCATGTAGAAAAAGTTGTTGTGCACCTGAACTGGCTGTTTGAAAAGAGAGAAAAAGAAAAAAAAGAAACACCCAAAACAAAACAACAAAAAAAATCACACCACTACTTGGAGAAATTTGTAGACAGAACTACAAAGTCCTTTCCTTTAGTGCAAGCACTAACTCACGGCAGAGCGCTTTGATCTAGTAACCTGGTATGTATGTTTCTACAGTACGGAATGAAGGTAGATTTGTAGGCCAGTAAAAACCTTGACAACCTCTGCTCCTTTGGGGTTGGCTAAGATAACACTACACTATGTAAAAAGGTCAGCACCACAGGTCGTCCAGCATGCCTACTGGACAACGAACAAAAATTCCAAATGGTTTCCAACTAGAGTTGAAGAAATTTGATGGCATTTGGTTTATGTGTTTGTTATGAAGCAGAACTATGAACACTGTGATTTGCTTTGCTTACGTTTGGACACGATGATTAGTATAGAGGAAAACCCATTGACATTCTTCTGCAAGGGAAATAAAGGGCAAAACTAACAGAGTGGGTAGGGTTGAAAGCTCTGTTCACATTGTATTAAATTATATATTCTTCTTACATTCACCTCAACCAGAATAAACTCAATTTTGAGAATGTATATATACCATATATATAATAACCACTTTATTATATATATATATAAATTGTCTAACTACCCCCTAAAAGTTATTTTAAATTAGAAAAGGTTACCCATTTGTATCAGCTGACGGCCATCCTAGTCTCTCTCCATGGACATGCACTCAAGCCAGTGTCTATGGTGAGAGAGTATGCCTCTTGGCAGAGAACGCAGGGTCAACCAGTTGGCATAGCTAAATCACTGGCAGATCTGGGATAAGAGTTTAGCCAAAGAGGAATACTGTCAGCCTGTGTTTTCCCTGGATACATTGCCCTTCATGCTTTGAGCTCCTTGGGAGAGAAAGGGCAGGGGAAGGATAAACACAATGAAGTGTTCCACCCAGAAACGTCGGAAAAACTGCCAAGAAAGCAAGAGATCTCCAGATGGTTGGGAAAACCAAAGACTACACAAAGCAAATCACAAATATGCATTGATTAATGTGCTTTGTCTGGGCCGCTTCTCTACCACCTTAGTCAGGAGCATCAGACACTGTGTGAATTTCCATGCGGGAATCTAGGGCCATCTCTGAGGCTGATGCATCGTTTTCTAGTTTCTGTTCCATGTATACATCTGTTCTCTCGGGGGACTCCATTCGACTCCTGACCTCGGCGACACCCGGATGGTTTTTCCGCAGGTGCTGGTTAAGGGTGCCCTGGAAAGGGAAGCACTTTCCACAGATCTCGCAGCGGAATGGTTTGTCATCAGTGTGACCACGGATGTGGTACTCCAGCTGGTCCTTGCGTGTGTACTTCTTCCCACAGAACTTGCACACAAAGGGGGTGATTCCCATGTGGAGTCGCATGTGGCGGTCCAGGCTTCCCTTCTGGTTGAAGGACTTCCCACAGTAAATACAGATCAGCCTCTCATTGTACGGGTACCAGTGGCCTCTCGCACTCCTCTCCCGGGGACTGCTCTCATACCCAGGGTTGTTCATCATGGCTTCACTATCAGACCCCTGCACCATGTTCTGCAGGTCACTGTGCAGGTGAACGGACAGAGACCGCTTCTGTCGGGCACGCCCTCCTCGGAAACAGCTCAGCATGGACCTGGATGGGCTGGAATTACTCAAGTTGCCAAAAGCTTCTGAAACGTTGGATGGCTGGGAGGCAGCCTGCGAGTAGGAATAGGCATGCTGGAGCACAGAGCCGTAGGAGCCCACGTTCACTGCCACAACTTGTTCCCCGTCAACCATCTCTGTGTGGTACCCGTCGTCCCCCAGGGAGGAGCTGTCAGAACAGCTGGGCCGGTCGGCCTTCTCCACCTTCACCTTCACCTCGGCAATCTGGCTCTCCCTCACCAACAGGTCCCCTGGCTCATGGTCCCCCTCGATCTGAATCTCATACTCAGACACGCTTCCACTGCTCCCCCGATCCGAGTGCCCCTCCTCCTGCAAGCGGCCCCGCAGAGCCTTGCTGGGGGTCGTCTCCATCCGGAGATCACTGCTGGAGGTGGGCTGCCGTACCTGAGGACAGTATGGAGGGGAGATTTCAATGGGGTTGCTGAAGAAGCTGCCATCTTTCACCCCATTCCGGCTCTCAGGGTTCTCTTCAGCGCCTACGGTAACAGAGTCAACATCTCCAACACTGATCTTTGAATGGATGCTCTCCAAGATCTGTGTGCACTTGTCGATGACACACTGCATCTGAAGAAAGCTGGCTGCCGTCAGAAAGCTGACAACATCCTTTAGCTGCAGGGACATCCTTCCAGTGTAACAAAAGGAAAGCAACTGCTCAAACACGCTGGGGTTCTTAATCACTGATATGGACAAGCCACTCATGGTGCTTAATGCTGAATGGTCTCGGAAGTAAGGGGAGCTGGCAGCAAGGACTGCTTTGTGGGCTCGGAACGGCTGGCCCTGAATGTGGACGATGATGTCGCAGAGTTTCCCTTGCAGGCGGAGTTCGTTTAGTTGGCTCAGAACAGTGCTGCTGTACTCGGGCACATCAAACTGAATAAAACTGCTGCTGTCCATTTCTACTGACATGAGGCGTAATCTGCAGAAAGAAAGAGTTTTCATAACTCGCCAGTGACTCCTCACCAAGAGACCGTCCAGTAAACACAAGCTTACAACACACATTGCGGCCAGCATACCGCCTAAGGTCTGCCTCACCTTCCTCTTGCTTAGCCCTTATTCGTTCACCTAAGGCCAAATAATCGTATGATGAATTAGCTCAGGGTGGTTCCTGCTCAACATTCAACTTGATTTTTTTTTTTTCTTTTTTTGAGAGATAGGGTCTCCCTGTAGCCCCAGCTGGTCTGGAACTATGTAGACCAGGCTGGCCTTGATCTAACAGAGATCTGCCTGCCTCTGCCTCCCTAGTGCTGGAATTAAAGACATGTGCCACCACATCCTGCTCTACGCCCAGTTTTTAAAAATTATATTTGATTTATTTATGTGGCATGGGTGGGAGCCATGGTGCCCATGTGGAAATCAGAGGACTTGTGGGAGTTCGTTCTCTCCTTCCGCTATGCAGACCTCTAGAATCAACTCAGGTCGTCAGGCTTGGCAGCAGCTAGCTACCTTTGCCTGTTGAGTCATCCTGATGCTCCCTTAACCCCTTTTTACAAGGGTGCTGAGATCAAAACTCAGGTCCTAGGTCAGGCACAAGAGTGCATGCTTTTAATTCCAGCACTCAGGAGACATATAGATCACTGTGGGTTCTATTGTGAGCCCAGCTGCAGCTATATAGTGAGACCCTGCCACAAACAAACAAACAAACAACAACAAAAACCACAAACAAACCCAACCCCAAAGTGTGAGATCCTCTTGCTTATGCAGCAGGCCCTTCTTAATGAACGACCTCCTCAGGCCCGACTTGTGCATTTCTAATTGGTGTTTTTTAAAAGTCTAGTACCCTGGACACAATGAACGGAACAAACCTCTTTCCAGCGTTGTGTGGATTAATGTTTTCCCTCTTCCTCTGCATACTCTGAACAATGTTCAGTCCCTTCCAGTAAAGGGTGATGGCACCCCCACCAGTCCTCGCAGCCCTGGCACACCTGGGACAGCTCTGCCCCCATCCCTACCAGCCCCAACCTAAAATCTACAGCAGTGAACCACTCCAAACTGCTGAGGGGCCAGCGAGATTGCTCAGCAAGTAAAGGTGCCTGCCACCAAGGGGACAACTGACTCCAAGTTTTCTTCTGATCTCCATAAGTGCATACACACAAACACACACACACAACTGCTGAGGTAAACAAAACCCAGCATACGAAACCTAAGACTAGATCTAGCAACTCTATCTTAGTTTTAAAAACCCAGCCAACAGAGGCTGGAGAGACGGCTAAACAGCATCTGCTGCTCTTGCAGGCGACCTGAGTTCAGTTCCTGGCACCCATATGTGGCTTATAACTGCCTATAACTCCACTCCTGGGCACCCAATACCTTTCTCCCTCTGTGGATACTGCACACCTATGGTACACAAATATGCACATAAGCAAAAAATTTTAAGAATCCAATGAACGGATTTAGTTTTTGGAGACAGGGCCTCATGTAGCCTGTCTAGCCTTGTGCTCTGGACCCTCCTGAGCCTCGTGAGTGCTGGGATAACATGGGTGTTCCATCATAGCTGGGATAACATGGGTGTACCATCATAGCTGGGATAACATGGGTGTACCATCATAGCTGGGATAACATGGGTGTACCATCATAGCTGGGATAACATGGGTGTGCCATCATACCTGGGATAACATGGGTATACCATCATACCTGGGATAACATGGGTGTACTATCATACCTGGCCAACGACAGAAAGCAAAACACTTGAATCAATGTAAGTATCAAAATGGAACAAAGGTTCTTAGAAAATGAGAAAAGACATGAAATCTGCAGCAGGAAGGGTTCAAGAATGAGTCTGCCTATGTCTCCAAATTACTTGAGAACTAGCTCCAAAGCCAGATGGACAGATAAGTGACAGAGGGGACATGGGAACATGCCAACAGTGACAGACAGGGAGCGAGTGTCTGCTGTAAACTCTCTCAATTTTTCTGCATGTTGAAGCTTTTTTTTTTTTGTCTTTTTGAGACAGGGTCTCCCTGTAGCCCCAGCTGACCTGGAATTTTCTATGTAGACCAGGCTGGCCTTGAACTCAGAGATCCACCTGCCTCTGCCTCCCAAGCACACTACCACACCTAACATGTTTGAAGTTTTTAATAATAAAAGTGTCAGGGCATCACCAACAACAAAGTACAGGGGATGTCAGTGCCTGAAAAAATAAACATTGTGGGGCTGGAGAGATGGCTCAGAGGTTAAGAGTACTAACTGCTCTTGCAGAGGACCGGGGTTCGATTCCCAACACCCACATGATGGCTAAGAACAATCTTTAAGCTGGGCGTGGTGGTGCACACCTTTAGCTCTCGGGAGGCAGAGTCAGTCAGATCTCTGTGAGTTCAAGTCCAGCCTGGTCTACAGAGTGAGTTCCAGGCCAGCTGGGGCTACAGGGAGACCCTGTCTCAAAACAAAACAAAACAAAAATAAAATTAAATAAATAAATAAATAAATAACCATTGAACATAAAAGCTGGGCCTCATGGCATATGGAAGGACAGGCAGGCAGATCTCTGTGAGTTAAAATGTAGCCTGATCTACACAGTGAGTTCCAGGGTAACTGGGGCTACAGAGTGACCCTGTCTCAAAAAAATAATTAAATAAAATATGTGAAATAAACTGGGTATGGGTGCATATCTTTAATCCTAACACTCAAGAGACAGAGGCAGAAGGATCTCCATGAGTTTGAGGCCAGCATGGTCTACACAACAAGTTCTAGGCCAGGTAGGGCTACAGGGAAACCCTGTCTAAAAAAAAAAAGTGAAGTGACTCAAACTCAGAAGGCTAGAAAAATAGTAAAGGCCAAAGAAAGCAAGAAAATAATTAACTAACATATAACCAGAGAGAAACAAACTAAACATTTTAAGGCAAGTGTAAATTTAAGGCTCTTGCAGAAAAGGATCAATCAGTTAGTTTGACTAGATCACATCAGAATTCTTTTTCAATCTTGTCAAAATTTGAGTTAAAACATTTTAGTCCAAGAGGAATGTTGTGCCTTTATTTATCCTAGACTTCTGACTGAAATCTGCAGGGAATGGACATATTTTTAGGATAACATAAATTGGCAGAACTAAATGAAAAAGAAACAGAAGTGCCAAGGCACAAATGATCTCCAGGCCGTTCACACTGTTCTAGACGCACGGAAAAACACTTGAAGCATTTCAGTTCCTCTGGCACAGATCTGACGGCAGAAGACGACAGGCAGCAGCTAAGGAGCACTGTTAGCACGCAGGGGAGCACTGTCTGCCTCACTGTTGCTTTGAAAGCCTTAGTGCAAATACCCGGAAATATAACCTATCAAAAGAAGAATCATTATGAAGAAGAACAGCTGTCACAGATCTAAGAATGGCTGAGTGTTAGGACACAAGCTAAGACAATAAGATAATGTGTAACTTAGAAAGTCAGAGGAGAAAAACTATTACCAAGTCAGTATCAAACCAAAAATCCACCTGAGAATTTAGCTGTCCCTTAAGAGTATGGGAAGGGGGGCTGGAGAGATGGCCTAGCGGTTAAGAGCGCCGACCGCTCTTACAGAGGACCTGGGTTCGATCCCCAGCACCCACATGGCGGCCGAGAGCCGTCTGAAACTCCAATTCCAGGAGAACTCCAGTTCCAGGGGAATCCGAGACCCTCTTCTGACCTCCGCGGCATTGCACGACACGGGTGCACAAACCTGCATGCAGACAGTACATTCATACACATACGAAATAAATTAAAAAAAAAAGAACATCTTTTCATGTAAGCTACCTACTTTAATGCCTGTAGTCTTAGTGAAATACATCTAGATTTTTTGTATAGTATTCCTCTTTTTGTAGATAGGAAGACAAAAACTCAGAGGAGTTATTTTCCATAATTCTGCAAGGAACTCAACAGAATGAAGATTCAAACCCATTTTGGGTGTGGTAGCTTGAATTTGTAATCCCAGCATTTGGGAGAGTAAAACAGGATTAGCATAATTATGAACACAGTCTGGGCTATAGGGTGAGTTCCAGGCCAGTTTGGGTTACAAAGAGATAACTGTCCTCAAAAACGAAAACAAATAACCAACAACGGCAGATTTGAATACAGCTGTGTTCAGAGCTGGTTTTATTTGCTAGAGCAATCATTTCTCAGGATGCGTCATTACTTCATCTTCTTGGGACTGTAGTGTTAGAGTTCCCTCCCTCCCTCCTCCTTCCCTTCCCCCTCTCCCTCCCACCCACTTATTTTTCTCCTTTCCTCCCTCTTTTCTGTCCTCCCTCCCTTCCTCTCATCTCATTTCATACTGAAACCATCAACCTCTCTGCATAACATTTAGTTCTTTAGGGTATCCATTTATCTGGAAGTAACTTG
>VZQC01003608.1:1113428-1142730 GCA_009823505.1 Rhizomys pruinosus
AAAAAAAAAAAAAAAAAAAAAAAGATGAATTTATAAGCAGAATGAAGGCCAGTGGAATGCTTTAAGTTTCTAAGCAAATGACTCTAAAGTCATCTAGAAGACTGGTTTCCAATAGAAGCACAGCCACTGTTTAATGTTTTCTAACAGTTACCACCCCTGCACCCTCACAGCACAACGAGCCAGATACAGAACCTGGAACCGCAGGGTGGCACGCTAGCCCTCTAGCAGTTACACTTTTAAAAGTAAGAAATGAGGGCTGGGCCTGGTGGCGCACACCTTTAATCCTAGCACTTGGGAGGCAGAGGCAGGCGGATCTTTCTGAGTTCAAGGCCAGCCTGGTTTACATAGCAAGTTCCAGGCTGGGATCTCCAGGGAGATCCTGTCTGAAAAAAAGACCAAAAAAAAGTAAAAAATAAACAAACTGCATCATGTATTTTATTTAGTATTAATTACTGCTCCATGGAATTAATAGTACATGCAAAGATATGAGACATTTTAAATTCCTTACTGCACACCAAATCTTTGAAATGTGGTATGTTTGACACATGTCTCAAGTTGGACTGCTTCTTAAGTGCCCAATAATCATGTGTGGCTATCAAACTAGGCAGTGTACTCCAAGAAGAATAAACACTAAGGAAGTTTTAGAAAAAATAGAGCCACATTTAATGTACAATTGGTCTGTAATTCACTTGGCAAATATGTAGTATCTTTTATGCCAGGTATTAGGGACCCAGGGGACTTATATTTCTCTAATTATAAATCCTGGTAAGAGCTATATCTTTTTTTTGTTTGTTTGTTTGTTTGTTTTTTGGTCTTGAGACAGGGTCTCTTTTTAGTCCCAGCTGGCCTGGAGCTTGCTATGTAGACCAAGCTGACCTTGAACTCACAGAGATCCACCTGCCTCTGCCTCCAGAGTGCTGGGATTAAAGGCGTGTGCCACCACCCCCAACAAGAACTGTATCTTTTGTAGTAAGATTAGCTACACTTCGAGGGGAGGGGATGGAGGTGCAGCAGGGACCTGTCCCTACAAAAGGACTCACGTGTGTCAAGAGATACAGAGCCTGGATCAGGTAGAAGGGATGGAAGGAAACTCTGTTACAGCAGGAACGAGGCACGAGGGGAGCTGCAAATGTAGGTGAGATCAGAGCAAGGGGTCCTCGAAGGCCATTTCAAATAAGGGAAAAGGACAATCATTAAACAGAGGCTGCCTAGGGAACTTGCTAAACAATAATAGCTAGATCCCTTCTTTACAGCATTCCCTGAGAAGGGAATTTCTTATATACTGAAGACAGACAAGGAAGTATAACCACAGAAATACAAACACTTTTTCCAAAAGACAGATAAGAAACAAATTAAGAAAAAGATTTTACAAAATACAAGGCAGAGACGCATGAGACTCATAAATCAATAAAAGCCAAATATAACAATTGAAACTCTATGAAGAATACAAATGAGCAGATGCTTTTTAAAAACAAAGAATAAAAATAGCCTTTTTAGACAGAGAAAACATATTTGGCCACTTCATCAGTAAACAAATAAAATTTAACAAGAGACACAATTCTTTCAATTTGGCAGAACTTACAAAACACAACCCAGCTGCCACCTAAGAAAAGGTCCGATGTTACCTATGTCTTAGAGCATTTTCCCAGCACAGGGCGGAGGAAAGGGGGACATGAAGGTGGGTGGGTTCAGGCTTTTCAAAGGTGTGGAGTCCACAGCAAAGACCAGGGGAGAGAGGAGAGCGCAAAGCATTGCTAAAATAGAGCCTGACGCTGGGAACAGCTTCAATGAGGCCTCCATCCTGTGACCGGCTTTTTATCTTCCAAAAGAAAAGTAGAGAAGTCCACTTGAAAGGAAGTCACTGAAGAGGAAAATGCAACGCTGTGATTAACACCTAAAGAGGATTCCATTTTTCCGCAGGAGAAAAGTGCTCAGCTCTCCCAGCTTCCTTCCATTAGCACTTCCCGTTTGCAGCGACAATGAGATTTGGAGACTCCTCCCTAGAGCTGCTAACAAGCAACACTCCTGAGCGAGCAGCTTCTGGGCACTGGCAGAGCGAATTCACGGCTACGCTGTCCTCTACCTCAAGGCCAGACTTGCCTGGTCCAGTGGTGCCAAGAGAGAACACCCTGGATGCTTTGTAGGGCAGCACAGCCCTCCACTCCCCAGAACCAGCAGCTTCTTTCAGATTCTTCCCTGCATGGAATTTCAATAGGCCTACCCCTATGTAAGGTCAAGTTGTTAACTAATTTTATCTCTAAAAAAAAAGATGCATATGGCAGCACTTCAGATCATAGTAGAGAAAAACACAAAAATAACAGAACTCTCCCCTGCCCCAACCCCTCTTCCCAGAAATCATCACTGGTAAGTCTTCAGATAAATTTTAAACAACTATCAGCAAAAACCATTCTGTGTCCTGGTCTTAAACGTATCTAGGTCTGGAAAGGTGGCTCAGCAGTTGTGGACAGTTGCTGCTCCTGCATGGACCTGGGTTTGAGTCTCAGCATCCATATCTAACTCCAGTTCTAGGAAATCTGATGCCCTCTACTGGGCTCCTCAGGCACCAGCACACACAAGGTGCACACACAGACAAACAGTGCACACACATGCACACATGCACTGTTTTTTTTTTTTAATTTTTATTTCTGTATGTGTATGAATGTACTGTGTGCATGCAGGTTTGTGTACCCATGTTGTGCAATGCCGTGGAGGTCAGAAGAGGGTGTCAGATTCCCCTGGAACTGGAGTTCTCCTGGAATTGGAGTTACAGATGGTTCTTAGCCGCCATGTGGGTGCTGGGAATCGAACCCGGGTCCTTTGCAAGAGCAGTTGGCGCTCCTAATCGCTAGGCCATCTCTCCAGCCCACACGCACTGTTTTAAGGAAGAAATACATCTGCTACATCTTTAAAAACCCTTTCCCCAACGGCACCTACTCATCAACTTCACTTTTTCCACCTTCACAACCTTCCACGGACAGCTGTGTCACACTGTACTTAGCCAACTCAACTGATGCCAACAACAAGAAGCTATTTGATTAGCCACTACAAACACAGAATGGTGACATGCATGTTGCAGACATCTTTGCTCTCTTGAAACTGCTTGCAGAGTTGTGAGACTTCATTTCAGTTTATAATGCCAAAGTGCCTTCTAAGAGGTGAGGGTACCCGACCTCTCAGAGCTCAGAAGAGCTGGTCCCCACAACCGCCAGCCAAACGAGTGTTAAACTACTTCACCTTTGTGAACTGGTGGAAGGAAACTGGCAGCTCCTTGTTTTGATGTGCAAGTGCTTATTTATTAATGAGGCTGCCGCTGCATCTTATGTTTAAGGACTATCTGTCAATGGTGGTTTGAAGGCAGCCAGTCTCTGCGCTGCCTCTCATCCTCTGCCTTTGCTGGCCTTTTCATTGAATTGTCAGAGCTCTTTGTAAATTAAGGAAATTAGCCTCTGTCGTTTGTGCCACAACTAAGATTTAATTGCAATCAGTAAATGGCATATTAACTGGGGACTTAAATTATTTTTCCTGTACTTATAGGAAACACTTACTCAACATCAATCTCTTCCACACACCAAACCACAGGGAATTCACAGATGAGGACAAGTCCCCATCTTGCAGTTTGATATGGGCTGAATGCAGCTTCCTCCCAGCCCAGGGAGAGATGGGAATCAAATTCATTTCTGATAATGTAGAGATGTGATTTATATTTGTTTCTCATTTAGATTAAGTTTGCAGCTGCTTCAAAAAACAATAATGAATTTGATTGTTCCACTCACTAAAAAAACATGGGATCGGTATTCTTTAATTTAGCAGAATAATCATAAGTCTTTCTGCCATATTACATTCCAAGAAAAAAATGCTCAAACTAGACATTTACCCTGCAACATTTTAATTTTAAAAACAAGCACAAAGCTGGGTGTTTTCCTAGGGTTCTATATTAATCCTTATTTTGTTTCTGTTTGTAAAAACTCTACTATGGGTAAGAACGTGAAACTTTGCCTTCAAAAACACGAGAGGAGTTAGCTCAGTCTACTGGCTCTGTAACCTCTTTAATGAGCCTCTTCTCGTTCAGTCAGTGGGGAGACAATCTTCCTGCGGAGCTGATAATCAACCTAGGGGCACACTAGACAGGCACTCCTCCAGACAGGCACTCCTCCAGACAGGCACTCCTCTAGACAGGCACTCTAGACAGGCACTCTACCAGACAGGCACTCTACCAGACAGGCACTCTAGACAGGCACTCCTCCAGACAGGCACTCCTCCAGACAGGCACTCTAGACAGGCACTCTAGACAGGCACTCTAGACAGGCACTCCTCCAGACAGGCCCTCTAGACAGGCCCTCTAAAGCCAAGTTCCATTCTCAACCAGAATTCTTCCCTTTCACAGAGCAAGAGAACCATGTCACACATGGAAGCTGCTTTCACCTCACACAGCCTCTGAGGTGCCCACGCAAGATCAATACTGTGTCAAGGGTGGGCTCTGGGAAGAAACCCCTCCATGTGGGAACCCCAATACTCTCCTACTTCAATAGGCATGGCACCCCCACATCAGCCTCAGCTACTCTAAGAGGGGTGGTGTGGCTATCTGCAGTCACACCTTCCCTATCATCACCAGAGACCACCTAGTATTGAACACCAGGTGCCCGCAGGGAGGAACCAAGGCCTACATGCAGCGCGTCACAGAAGCCCCTGTGTTCCCAACAGGCACTGTCACTGCTTTAGAGACAACTAAGGACAACCTCCAAGAGGCTGATCTCCCCAGCGCTGCTCCGTTTGCTCTCTAGACCTGGGGAAGCCCCCACCCCTGCCTGCCTGTGACAGTGCTCCCAAGGAAAGGGAGGGGAGAAGAGGCTAAGGAAAAAGCAGAAGGGAAGGGGTGGGGATGTGAAAGGAAGGAGACAGGGACTGGGCAAAGAGATGGAGAAGGGCAGCCGAGGGCAACTACAGATGGCACAGCCTGTGACACACAGCCCCGTGACACAGCCCTAGGGGCTAACTACAGCACCCTTTCTGGATCAAAATGACCTGCACAGGCCAGACATGGTATCGCACGCCTGTTCTCTCAGCAGGGAAGCAGGAGGATATAAGATCTAAGGCCATACTGGGTTTACCATAAGCCTGGGCTACAAACTGAGATCCTTTCTCAAAACAAATCTGTAGAAGTATGGGCTAAGAGCAGAAAAGTACCCAGGTGGGCCCTGCTAAAGCGCACTGCCCCTCCACCCCCACCCCAGGGTCACTGTCTAATCCCTGCTTCCATCCCAAAGACTCCTTTTTCTTGATCATTTTTACCTGCTTTAAGCAAAAAGCCATCTCTCCATACCAAAGTCCTAATTAATTAGAAGCCACAGAGCTCAGTCTCATGTGACTAGCCCTGTGGTGATTCAAGGTAGAAGTCCCAGAGACCAGGTGCTGCCAAGAAGACACAGGTTCAGCCCAAGTTCAACAGAATGCAAAGCAGCACTGAGCCTGGCATTTAAAGAACAAGAGTAAACTCTGAGGGGTACCCAGGCCTGAGTGCTCATGAAGTCAGAGAGCACCAGGGGACAGAGGCAGGGAAGCCAAACTTCCAGGGTGAGCTCGGGCAAGAGAGCAGCTTTGGGAAGAAAACAAACACACACAGGTGGAGCTGAGGCACGCTGAGGAGGGAAGCCACCAGAAGACTTGTCAACTACCGTCCAAACTGGCAGGGACACTAACCCACAGACACTAAGGGAAAGGAAACAAAAGGCTCAACCTAAGCAAGACCATAAGGCAACAGGGTTAGTAAAAGACGCCAGCAATGAACTGATCCCCTAACCTAGGTCTCAAGGCTCCCTTGGATGAGAATACAGTTTACCTGAAGGAGCCCTGGAAGAAAAAGACACTGCAGAGACAGGGAAAGGAGTCACACAGACATAAAAGAAGGGATGCCAGGAGCCCTGCTCTTCCTTCATCTGATCCTGCACGTGGGTGTGAGAAAGGCAGCTAAGGGGTACTGGGGGCCCTTACACAGGACACCAGCACAGGCCACCTCATCAATGGAAAGCAGAGCTCTAGAGCTGTCAATCTTCCCAACGTCCTAGGGCAGGCAGTGGATGTATGAGCTGCCCTGCTGCTTTCCAACCACGCCAATCATCTTTTTTTTTTTTTTTGGTCTTTTTGAGACAGAGTCTCCCTTTAGTCCCAGCTGGCCTGGAGCTCGGTATGTAGACCAGGCTGGCTTTGAACTCACAGGGATCCGCCTGCCTCTGCCTACCGAGTGCTAGGATTAAAGGCGTGCGCCACCATGCCCCGCACCAATCATCTTACAAGAGTATGTTTGTTTGTTTTTTCTGTCTTTTTGAGACAGGGTCTCCCTGTAGCTCCAGCTGTCCTGGAACTCACTCTGTAGACCAGGCTGGCCTTGAACTCCCAAAGATCCGCCTGCCTCTGCCTCCCGAGTGCTAGGATTAAAGGCGTGTGCCACCATACCTGGCTTCAAGAGTATCTTGAAAAGATCTGTGCATCAACCAAAAATAACTAAAAGAAAACTTTGGTGGACTAATATACACTGACATAAAGGCTATTCCAAGTGTGAAATCGGTTCCAGCATCCATCAAGGCAAGATAGACAAATGTGTTTGACACAAAAAACACCCTCTCCTCAAAAGCCACAGGTAAATGGGGGTTGAGGAGGGAGGGGGTTAATACATGTTCATGTTTGACAGAGGGCTAGTTCCCAAAGTCTTTATTAATCAAATGGGCTTCTCCTGAAGAATGGGCAAAGGCTTTATAAATAAAAACCCAGAAAGACAAAAAGTCCACAAAAATATGTTATAACTTTTTTAATGGAAGGCAGTGCTGGGAACAGAACCCAGAGCCTTGCCCATGCTAAGCACTCTACCCGTGAGCCACACTCAGCCCAAGACACCACTTTTTTTTTAATATATTTTTAAAATTTTATTTAGTGTGTATGGATGTACTGTCTGCATGTAGGTTTGTGCACCCATGTCGTGCAATGCTGCAGAGGTCAGAAGAGGGCTACGGATTCCCCTGGAACTGGAGTTACAGACGGTTCTCCAGCAGCCATGTGGGTGCTGGGGACCGAACCCATGTCCTCTGCAAGAGCAGTCAGTGCTTTTAACCACTAGGCCATCTCTCCAGCCCCCCAAGACACCAGTTTTAAGCTACCAGACCTCAACAAAGTTTTTTTGTTTGTTTTTTGTCTTTTTGAGACAGGGTCTCCCTTTAGTCCCACCTGGCCTGGAGCTCACTATGTAGACCAGGCTGGCCTTGAACTCACAGAGCTCTGCCTGCCTCTGTCTCCTGAGTCCTGGGATTAAAGGCGTGTGCCATCACACCCAACCTAAGACAGTTCTTAGCTGCCAAGTGGGTGCTGGGAATTGAACCCAGGTCCTCTGCAAGAGCAGTCAGTGCTCTTAGCCACTCAGTCATCTCTCCAGCCCCATGAGCAAAGTTTTAAGTGCAGGCAAATGTAATTGTAAAGGATAAGTTGGAGCCGGGCGTGGTGGCGCATGCCTTTAATCCTAGCACTTGGGAGGCAGAGGCAGGTGGATCTTTGTGAGTTCTAGGCCAGCCTGGTCTACAGAGCAAATTCCAGGACAGCTGGGGCTACAGGGAGACCCTGTTTAAAAAATAAAAAAAAAAAAAAAAAAAAAAGGATAAGTTGGTAACACTTATCAACACATAAAAGGTCTTTTGGTTTACATGTAACTGCTAATACTGAGCCTGTGGGCAGCTGAGACAGCTCAGCTGGTAAAAGCACTTGCCACCAAGCCCAATGACCAGAGTTTGATCCCCGTGACCCGCATGGTAGAAGGAAAATAATGCCTTCTCCAAGTTTCCCTTTGACTTGCACACCCCCAATAAATAAATAAATAAATAAATGAATATTTTAAGAAAGAGAAGTGAGACTAGAGAAACAGTGCTTGCAGAAGTGTGTCAGCATGTATATGACAAGATGTCCACTAAGCACTTTTCTCTGCTATAGCCAAAAAAAAGGAGTCAACTCCAAAAGGAAACTGGTTTAAAAAACCAGCTGAGTGCATCTCCAGAGAAAGTAGACTGTTCTGCTTCTCACCCACCTGTGCCCCTTTTCTAAGCCTAAGGAAAAATCTGTGGAAGAGGGGGCGTGGTAGAATGTAAGGGCTGCAATTGGGGTGAATGGTAAAACTACAGCAATACAGACTAGACACTTATTTGATCAACTTGATTGTACATACAAGCCCCTCCAGCTGGATGGTGGGAGCCTTGGGCTGTGTGGGTTTGGGCATAGCTGCTTGCAAACTGGTTTTACATGAAGGATGCTTGTACTCATAACTTATTACTTATTGTCAAAAAACAAAACAAAACAAAACAAAAAACCCCCAGCTGAGTGCAGTGGTATGCACCAGCAGCCCAAACTACTTGGCCGGCCTGGGCAAAGAAAAGAAAGGCAAGTATCATATAGTCATTAAAAAGAACAGAGAGATACAATGTATGCTTCAGCACGGAAAGAGCTCTATGATTAGGTTAGACACTGCAAGATCTAAACTAGTGTATCCACACAGGAAACTTTTTTACTCACACTTCTCAAGAGTAACAGCTGACTCTTCTGCTTTGAGTTTTTGAGACAAGGTCTCACTGTCACCCAGGCTGGTCTCAAACTCAGAGCAACCCTACCACCTCTGGCCCCCAGATGCCAGATTCAAGGTGTGCACCATCACTCCGACTTTCCCAGTGACTCCTGAACAACAGGGGAGGGGGGTTGTTGGCTGATGTAACTTTTTTTTTTTTAATTTTATTTATTTATTTATTTATTTCTGTATGTGTATGAATGTACTGTCTGCATGCAGGTCTGTGCACCCGTGTTGTGCAATGCCGCAGAGGTCAGAAGAGGGTCTCAGATTCCCCTGGAACTGGAGTTCTCCTGGAATTGGAGTTACAGACGGTTCTTAGCCGCCATGTGGGTGCTGGGGATCGAACCCGGGTCCTCTGCAAGAGCATCGGTGCTCTTAACCGCTAGGCTATCTCTCCAGCCCTGGCTGATGTAACTTTTTAAAATTTTATTGATGTTTTTGGTTTTTTTTTGGTCTTTTTGAGACAGGGTCTCCTTGTAGCCCCAGCTGTCCTGGAACTCACTCTGTAGACCAGGCTGGCCTTGAACTCCACTAACGATCCGTCCCTGCCTCTGCCTCCCAGTGCTAGGATTAAGGCGTGCGCCACCACGCCCAGCTAATGATGTTTTTATTTTATATGTATGAGTGTACTGTCTGCATGTGTGTGTAAGTGCATCTATATTGTACAATGCCTGAGGACAGAAGAGGGTGTTAGATTCCCTAGAACTGAAGTTATAGACAGCTGTTAGCTGCCATGTGGGTGCTGGGATTCAAACCCGGGTCTTCTGCAAGAACAGGCAGTGCTCTTAACCCCTGAGCCATCTCTCCAGCCCTAATGCAACTTTTGATTCACCAAAAACTTAAGCAATAATGGCTGCTGCTGACTGAAAGCCTTACCAGTAACATTTTTTTATTATTATTATTATTTATTTATTTTGTATGCGTACGAAAGGAATGTCTGCATGCAGGTCTGTGCACCCGTGTCGTGCAATGCCGCGGAGGTCAGAAGAGGGTCTCGGATTCCCCTGGAACTGGAGTTCTCCTGGAATTGGAGTTACAGACGGTTCTTAGCCGCCATGTGGGTGCTGGGGATCGAACCCGGGTCCTCTGCAAGAGCGTCGGTGCTCTTAACCGCTAGGCTATCTCTCCAGCCCCACCAGTAACATTAACAGTCAACTGACACATACTTGGTGTATCCAGGTGTCACACACCATGAGAACCGCACGAGAACTTTCAGAGGTCACTTTGTACTGGCACATGCAACTTACTGGAGTTCATGAGCATTGCAAGGGTGTCTGTTAAACAATTAAAATGCTGGAGCTTACTGCAGTAGCAACAGGAGGCAGCTATGAAATTGCAGCAGTTCAGTACATCCTACAGTGATTGTATATGATTACGATTTAATACTGAAATAAGTTCTTACTGCGTGGCCCTGGCTGGCCTGGAACATGTGATTTGCAGTGAGCACCCTGATTCTGACTCCAGAGTTAATCCTGCATCTTGACATTTGTTTATATTTCTTTTGACTAAAGATACCATCACGGTCTGTTTGTGTGTACATTTTGATAAACTACTTATTATAGATTTCTGTTATACTATGTGGTAACAAATGACAGAATACTATCTATATTTTATGCATTTGTGACATATCTTTTTTCTTAATTTTTTTCCATATTTCTAGATTACATGGTTTCTGGGGTTTTTCAAAGTGTTGCAAATATTTTAAAAATCCACATATTAAATGGGCCCATGAAGGGCTTAAGGGATTTAGTTCCAAGAAAGGGTACTTGTCCAGCAAATGCAAGGCCTAGGTTCAGGCCCACCACAGACGAGGAGACCCATGTATTCAAACCCAGGGCAGCCACGGGTGGAGCGGATCAAGTGTACAGGCTGCTGTTTCCATTCTGGAAGGAATCCCAGGACACTATCAGCAGCAGTCTTTTGAGAAGGACCAAGGATTGAGAAAAGAGAGGGGAAGCACATTTCACTTCAGACCTTTTGTGTTTTTACCACACAGCTGTATTATTTTCACTAGCTTTTTAAACATGTAGGTTTTCACCTGAAAGTGCATAAATTTTTAAACCAAAGGCCCTAGAAGGCCAAATGGACTTTGAATGGACAAGTATTACATCAAGTAAGCAATCAGAGCAGCGACAGCAGAGGACTAGGAGGAGCAAGGGCAAGCTTGATTACCTTTGATCAGAACATCTTCAAAAAGTCAAAAGAGAGCAAAAAGAAACTTCATGCTGGGAGGTATTTTGAGCAGGGCCTTGAACTTCAAGATGAACAGGAACATTCCTGACAGAAGGAACAGCAGAAGCTGAATGTAAGCAGGTGAGGCCTGGGAGCCACTGGCTGAATGAGTGGCCAGGGCCCAGGTACAAGAAGAGCCATGCAGGATGCCACAGGTGGACAGGCTTGGGATATTCTGGAGAGAAGGCAAATGGAAGCCTGGGTCAGCCACCAGGGACATGAGTCCAATTCAACAGGGCTCTGAAAATGGGGGATGACATCCACTCTGGGAGGCAAGTGAGTTCAGCTTGGGTGAGCTGAGTTTAGGTGGCCCACTGGAGAGCAGGAAATAGAGTGGTAGATAGAGGGTAGAGATGGGACCGACCAAATACTGTACTATCTGAAGAGGATGGTGGCGTTTCAGAGTTAGAAACGACAGAGAGCAGAGAACAGAAGAAGTGCACTTGCTTTAGGAAAGAGGTTCTCTAACAGGGGGAACTCATCAAAGAGGCATTTACACCTCAGCCGCTCCTAAAAGCCATTCCACTGAGCCTGGAAGTAAGAAGGGACTCCATATGACCTGGGCAAAACATCCCTGCAGTCTAACATTTCCTTTACACTGCTCTTGGGTAAATCCTCAGAGCCATGTCCCCACAACAAGCAGAACAAAAGCAGAACACAGGCTAACTGATGAGAGCTGTGCAGACAGCACGGAGGTGTCTCAACACCGATGAGCTGAGGGCAGGGACCACACAAAGAGTATCGCAGCAAGTGCATGCTAAACCAAGTGGGTGACTCAAGACACAAGGACTGCCACCACAGCTGTAACCCTTAGCTCCGAAGCTGCCTTGCTGAAGGCCGGTGAGGTGCAGGGTAATCTCTGCAGGACGCACAACCTAGCAAGGTGGCTGCTCCTCACCTCACCTAGAAACACCACTGCTTCACAAGGTGCTGCACTTCCTTTCAAAATGCCGAGTGACACTTCAAGAAAGGAAAGTAAGGTTACAAATTTGGAAGTTGCTTTATTCTCAGTCAAGATGTCATGATTCCAAACCCAGGCTCGCACCTGTTGGCTTCAGTCACTCGCTGACACCCGAGACTCAATGCATACTGGGCTCCTCCATCAGCCCCCGAAGACCCCTGGTTTTCATTCTCTCACAACAAGTCATTACAAAGACCACAGACTGAAGCACTGGAGACGAAAGGCATGGTATCAGCAGTAACTATGCAAAAATAACTTTTCTAGATATTTCTGCCTTGGTCTAGATCAAAACTAAAATGGAGCTGTCATGAGCTACAATCTAATCCTTTGGAAAGCAGAAGCCACTGCTGAACAGCACCAGGGCTGCGGGGAAACATTCTGGTGCCACTGAAACCCAATGCAAGAAAAAAGAGAGAAAGAAAATGGCATTCTGTGATGGATATTCATGAAGCACTCTTCCTAATTTAAAGGAAAACAAGTTTAGAGTTCTTACTGCATTAATTCATGTGAGCTGCAGAGAACATTTTTATCCAAACTGTTACATTTCCGACCAAGGCGTTAACATTCTCCAGGTCTGCTCAGATACACTAATTCTGAGAGGGTGTGATTTGTCTTAGTCAATGCAAAACATCGGAGGCTGCCTCTGAGCTTTCCAGGCAGCTGAGAGGAATGGCCTCTTTAACTGCAGCAGCACTGGTATGGACTGACAGCTACTAAGCTCCTGTGGACACGGTGCTAAGGAAGCTCTTCACTTGCTTCCGGAATCTTCCTGACAACACTGAGACAGATGTTGCAATTATCCCCTTAGTGCAGATGAGGAAACAAACTCAAGAGAGACAAGAAACTTTCCTGGAGTATTTCAGCTAATAACTGACTGGACCAGGAACAGAAAGAGACTGCGTTTGTCAGTCTCTAGAGTCAAAGTATAAACCTCCTAGAAGGAAGATTTTTAACCCAGCCATACCTGTCAGATGTGGCAGAACCTTGTTGAACAACTTCAAGTGGTAAGAGAAATCCCACTGAGGATGTCCACAAAGTCTGGCTGGTGTAACACGGTGATAAGGGGCCATGATGTCTAACTGGTAATACTTCAAATGGGTTTCATAACTTGTCTGTGAAATGTTCATTCTTTTTACCCTGTCAGTAAAGTAGGCAAAAAGGTGTTTCAAGTCTTTAAAAAAAAAAAGGACCAGGCTAGACTCAAACTCCTGGGTTCAAGTGATCCTCCTGCTTTAGCAGGAGGCTCTAAAGATACTAGAGTTGTATACTACCGTGCATGGCTAGATGTTTCAAATTCTATTTATTTTATGTTTTATGCGTACTCGTGTCATGCAATGCCCCTGGAGGTCAAAAGAAGATGTAGCATCCCCTGGACCTGGAGTTACAGACAGTTGTTAGCTGACGTGTGGGTGCTGGGAATCAAACCCAAATGCTCTGCAAGAGCAGTCAGTGCTCCTAACCACTGAGCCATCTCTCTAGCCTCATGATTCAATTTCTAATCATGCATTGAAAGGATTTGTTTCAGGGCAAAAAGTAAGCTTTTTTAAGGCAAGACCTCAACATAAAAACAGTAAGGAGTGGCATCCTATCTGCTCATGGGTGGCTTTCAGGAGGCCTGGGAAATATACACACTCCATCTTTTGTGACAAAACGATTAGAAAAGCTCACCTTGCATTCTTCCAGGAGGTTTTCCATGCCATCAACATCAACAGAAAATAACCACTAGAAGCTTAACTGTGCTCAGTTGGTGACCTTCACTAAGCTAAATTCAGCAGTTAGCTATAAAACATTAAATGGACACAAGAAGTTGGAAAAACATTAAGCAGAATTTAAACTAAAGTAACATGAAAACTAGTGGGCATAAAACATGATGGCATTGTAGATTCACACTGACATTCTTGCTACAACTGAGGCAGACTACACAGAGACATGCAAAGATCCACCATCATTCCTCCACTGAGATACAGTACAGCTCATCATAATAAAACACATGGATTCAGCAGTTCTCAGGTGCTGAAAAGTTTTGCTGCTTTTGTTTGCCATTTTCATTAAAACTCCACAACGTGGTTGGGAGATGGCTCCATTGGTAAAGCGTTTACCATGCAAGCATGAGGACTGGGTTCCCAGCACCCTTGTAAAAAGCCATCCACAGAGGCTCAGACCTGCAGTCGCAGCACTGGGGAGCTAGAGACCGGAGCATCCCTGGAGCCTGCTGGCCAGCCAGTCTGGCTTAATCCGTGAACTCCAGGTTCAGTGAAAGACCCTGTCTTAAAAGGTAAGGTAGAGAAGGTAGAGAGTGACAGAGATACCTGACATCCACCCCTGCCACGCGCACACGCACGCGCGCGCGCACACACACACAAACACACACACACACATACAGATATGCATGAATAGTACACATGCACACACCACACACACAACTGTAGCAATCCTATAAAGTAGACTTTATTACTCCACACCTGATTGAGAACTAGAAGGTTCCAGCTGGGCATGGAGTGTAGCAGTAAAGCACTTGCCTGGCATGAGTGAGGCCCTGGGGTTCACTTCTCAGCACCAAAGAATGAAAAAGGAAGGTTCAGAGATTGAATAAATTGTTAAAGTCCACATAGCTAGTAAGTAGCTTTGCTGAGCTTCAAGCTGAGGCCTGTTTGATTCCAAGCGGACTTTCCCCACAGCCTTCGAAAGAATTACATGACATTTTCTTTCCCTATGAGCAATAATAATAATAATAATAATAATAATCCAATAACATTCCAAAGACTTATTCTGTGTATTTTGTGCTTTCTCCATCCCAAGAATGAAGTTGAAAACAACCCTAGAATGGGCACATCAGTGACAGGATGCTGAAAGCTGGTAACCAATATCAGCTCTCCTTTAACAAAGTTTTAGAAAGTTGTTTACCAACAAGAATCAGGAACCATCTGAGTATCTATTATCAAAATGCAGCTCCAGCCGGGCGTGGTGGCGCACGCCTTTAGTCCTAGCACTTGGGAGGCAGAGGCAGGCGGATCTTTGTGAGTTCAAGGCCAGCCTGGTCTACAGACTGAGTTCCAGGACAGCTGGGGCTACAGGGAGACCCTGTCTCAAAAAGACCAAAAAATAAAGTATTAAAACAAAATGCAGCTCCAGCATGGACAGGAAAAGGGCTTCTTTCAGAAGCATTAACACACTGTGTCTTCAAAAAACCGTCCCACTCCAGTTGGGACAAGAACAAGCTCAGAAACCAAGGACTGGCTGCCACAAAGGCATGGGGGTGGGGCGGTGTGGGAACACCCTCTGGAGGAAGTGGATCTTCAGCAGGGGCTTGAAGGAAGTGAAGTGGAGAATGTGCTCAGAAAGGAACTGCAGCAGCAAAGCCCAAAAGGCAGTCAGTCCTGGCCAAACTTGGGAGAGGAGGCCAGGAAAAAGGTTAGCTTCAGGTAGGTGGGGTGAGGCCAAAGCAAGGAGAGGGGGGAGGGGGGAGGAGAGGGGAGGAGGGGCCAGCAGAGTCTGGACACAACGTGGCAGGCAGGAGGATACCACTCAGTCAGCTCTGAACAGTGGTCTGACTGCTATGGCCCCCTGACTCACCTCCTGACTGCCAGTCTCTTCCAGCACCAGTGTCCTCCACAATGCCTGCCTTTACAGCAGTCTCAACTTTGGCCGAGTAGTCAACATCTTTCAGGAACCAACCCTAACCAATCTTTCCTTCCAGTCCTCTCCCGTCTGAGCCTCTCTGGGTCAGGAGGCTGGTCTAGTCACCAACTCCACAGGATCACTAGGAATGACTCCTCATGTCCTAGCTCAAACCCCACCTTCTCCGTAAGCCCTGACCACTGCCTCTAGTGTCCTCTACCGCTTCTTAATTCTATAGCACGCAGCCTTGTCTCAACCAAAATTACTCTTCCACAGGTAATGTCTGAACACCTAGTATAAAGCCCTTGCAGACTTAGGTTACTTTCCACCACCACATGGAACATTATCTTGACATTTAATAAGCAACCAAGTAGTCAACTATTTTTTTGACTTCCTAAAGAAAGTTTGGCATTAGCATAAAGGAAGGATGGGGGAGGGGGGAACCTCTGGAGTCAGAGACCAGCTAAGACACTGTTGCAATAATCCAGATGTGAAGCAAAGATGGCCTGGACTGAGGAACAAAGAGAAAATGGGCAAACATAAACAGCAAAATGTTTGCATGCAAAAAGCTCCGTAGAAAGGACTAGAGACAGCAGCAAGATCTTCCCAAGAAAACGCTTCTTGGGATCACTTTAAACCTGTCTGAAACACAGTGGACTCAGTGGCTAAGAAGTCTACATCTGCGAAAAGTCTTCAGTAAAACCGCCCAGCATGTTGAAACAGCCGGGAGACCTTCCCATTTTCGGACATCCACAACAGGTCCAGGGGGTCTACAGGGAGTTGCTCTAGAACTCGATTCTCATATGGGGAAACTGAGGTCCAGTACGGCTTGCTGAAATCCTCAAGACAGGGCATATCAGAAACTAGTTCCGCCCTCAAGCAAAGTCACTCTGGGCAGTGTTTACACACCCTCCCCACCCCAGTCCGCCCTCGGCCATGGCAGGACCGGACCCAGCGCAAAGTGTCTACGGAGACCTTGGGGGCCAAGCACAGCGCCGTTGCCTGTAGAACTGGCGCAAGGCGGTGGCACGAGGCAGCTTCTTCTGGGCAGCTCCCGCAGATCCCCCCAGGCCGGGGCCCAGCTTCCAGGGACCTCTGTCCCCCAGACTCTTGTGCATTAGAGCGAGCGCCAGGGGTCCGGAAGCTGGGATCCAAGAGCCGCCCGGGCGGAGGCTGCAGGAGTGCAGGGCAGCTGCCTCGGATCGCCCGTCCGCCCCGAGCCATTGGCTCCCGGCAGGTGTCGGGGCCTCGGGTCCCCGCCCGGCCTCCGCTCTGCCCGGCGCCGCCCGGCCCACAGACCGGCCCCGGCACTGACCAGGCGGCGGAGAAGCCCGCCCCGCCGCGCCCAGAGGCAGCCGGACAGCCGCCGCGCGCGCCGCCTCCGACCCCGCCTGCTCTACCCACGGCCCGCCAGCCTCACCTGCCCCACGCACCGCGCTCACATCGCCCGCCCGCGGCGCCCCCTCCGCCGCCTCCGCCTCCGCCGCCGCCACCGGCGCCAGGCCCTTCCCCGCCGATCCGGCTGCCGCCCCTGCCCGCGCCCCCCGCCCCCGGAAGCGCTTTCAGGCCCCGCCCCCTCAGCGCCCGCGCTTCCGGGCAGGCGCGGACCCAGGGTGGTAGCGTTGCGGCCGGGTCTCTCGCGCAGGCTGGAATGTAGCCGGAACCCTAGTTCGCGGCCCGTGCTGTGGGCGGACCGGCGAGCGGGCGGGCGGCAGTTGAGGTCTCCAGGCTGGAGTCCGGGTTCTACGCTCAGTGGCCTTCCGCTCACCCTCTCCGTGGCGCCCCCTGCTGGCGGGAGCGGGACTCGGGAGTGCGCGCCCCATCCTAACTAGTGGAAGAAGGCAAAGGCCCGCCTTCCTGAGGGTCTTTTTCATTTACTGTTTATTTACTTCCTGAAGTTCGTTTTTAGAATTTATTATTATTATTGTTGTTATTATTTTATTGTTTTTGAGGTAAGGTCTCATGGACATCTCTATAAAGGAGAGGCTGGCCTTGAACTCACAGAGATCCACCTGAGGGTGCTGTGATTTACAGGATTGGACAGTTTTTCTCTTCCTCAAAAGGAAGACAAACGGGTTTAAGAAAAACAAAACAGGGGCTGGAGAGATGGCTCAGCGGTTAAGAGCATCGACTGCTCTTGCAGAGGACCCGGGTTCGATTCCCAGCACCCACATGGCGGCTAAGAACCGTCTTTAACTCCAGTTCCAGGGGAATCCGATGCCCTCTCCTGACCTCTGAGGCATTGCACGACACGGGTGCATCAACCTACATGCAGACAGTACACTCATACACATAAAAAATAAAAATAAGTTTTTTAAAGAAAAATGAAAAAAACAAAACAAAACAGGTTTCAAAAGCTGCGCATTCCCAGACCTTGGAGACAGTCCAGTCTTCACACCGGGGGTTGGAACAGAACTTCACTTCTCAGCACGTTCCTTTGTTTCAGAACACTCTTTGGAGAGCTTCCTTTTATGTTCTGGTAGACTCCTCTGGAGTTAAGGCAGAGTTTGTTGTTTTCTGAGTTTTCAAACAAAATAAGCTACAAGGATGCGGAGTCCTCTTCAAGATGGACACTAACTTGAGGTGCCACCACATCCTTTGCAAGCAGGAGCTGTCTCTCCAGCATCTGTCCTGGGATCATCCCCCCCAGCAGCCATCCTGGGTCAAACATTGAACTGGGGGCACTGTGTAAACATTATAGACATGATCTTTTTCTTTTTCTTTTTTTTTTTTTTTTTTTTGTCTGGTTTAATAGGTACTCCCTAATACGCCCCAGTATTTGTCTGAACATCCCTGTAGACCAGGCTTGGCCTTGAACTCACAGAGATATCCACCTGCCTTGCTAGGATTAAAGGCGTAGCGCCATCCATGCACCTGGCTTCAAGACGGTTCTTAGCCGCCATTGGGTGCTGGGAATCAAACCAGGTCCCTGCAGGAGCAGTCGATGCTCTTAACCAGCGGAGCCATCCTCCAGACCCATGATCTCCTTTTTTTTTTTTTTTTTTTTTTTTTTGGTCTTTTTGAGACAGGTTCTCCCTGTAGCCCAGCTGCCTGGAACTCACTCTGTAGACCAGGCGGCCTGAAACTCACAAGATCCACTGCCTCTGTCTCCCTAAGTGCGCCACCACGCCCGCTACCCCATGAAATCCTTTTATTATTTTTTTATTTTATTTTATTTTTTATGGGAGAACTTGGTCACTTTCTAGAAAAACTATTCTCTCCATCAGACCTTTCTCACCCTGCCCCAGAAAGCTCTATGATGCCACACCACCATAGATACCAACATTAGCCCTAGTGTGACTACATATGCCAGAGAACCCATTCAGAATTGCAGGACATGTCCTCATTCCCTTGTGGGGATTGGTCAGGACCATGATCTCCTTTTAAAAATATTTTTTGGCCGGGCATGGTGGCGCACCCTTTAATCCTAGCACTGGGAGGCAGAGGCAGGGGATCTTTGTGAGTTCAAGGCCAGCCGGATACTACAGAGTGAGTTCCAGACAGCTGGAGCTACAGGGAGACCTGTCTTGAAAAACAACAACACACACAACACAAAAAAAATAAATAAAATATATATAAATAAATTTGTGAGCCAGGCATGGTGGCACAAGCCTATATCCCAGCACTTGGGAGGCAGAGGCAGGTGGATCTCTGATATTGAAGCCAACCTGCTCTACATAGCAAATTCCAGGACAGCTGGAGCTACAGGGAGACCCTGTCTCAAAAAGACACGTTTTTTAAAATAAAGTGCAATGCATTTGTAAAGTGCTGGGAATCACACTTAGAACGTCACACATGCTAGACAAGCAGTCTACCATCAAGCTACATCTCCAGCCTGACCTTCTAACATCCAACCCCTGGAGGTAGCAATCTATTATTCCTATTTTATCCAGGTGGGAACCGAGGGTCAGAGAGTGACTTATGCAATGTGCCACAGATAGTAAATGGCAGATGTGGATTGACCCCTTTGTCCCTAGCTGTAGACTCAGAGCTTTGCCCTCTGTGGTGACAAAACTCCAGCACAAATTTGAGATAGCAACCCTGTAACTCCAGGCCCCTGGGCAGACAGTCTGACTGCTATACTGGTTGATCTGTGTCCTTCAGATCTGTTCTGGGACTGGAGAGATGGCTCAGCAAACTGTTTACTATCTTTCCAAATGACCTGAGTTCGTTTCCCAGCAGCCACTCAGGGCAGCTCACACCACCTGTAAATCCAGCCCCAGGGCTCCTAACACCATCTTCTGGTATTCACAGGCAACTGCACTCTTCACACACACACACACACACACACACACACACACACATACAGAAAAAATAAAATCTTTTTCTTTTTTTTTTTTTTTTTTTGGTCTTTTGAAATAGGGTCTCCCTATAGCCCCAGCTGTCCTGGAACTCACTGTGTAGACCAGGCTGGCCTTGAACTCACAGAAATCCACCTGCCTCGGTTCCTCCCCAAGACTGGGATTAAAGGTATGTGACACCATACCCCACTATAAAATCTTTTTTAAAAAAATTTAAGAGCAGGGCGTGGTAGCCCAGGACAGGTGGGGCTGTAGGGAGACCCTGTCTCAAAAATACAAAACAAAACAAAACAAAAACAAAAACGTAGAAGCTGGAGAGATGGTTCAGTGGTTAAGAACTCTGGCTGCGGGGCTGGAGAGATGGCCTAGTGGTTAAGAGCGCCGACTGCTCCCCAGCACCCACACGGTGGCTGAAAACCGTCTTTAACTCCAGTTCCAGGGGAATCCGACGCCCTTTTCTGACCTCCGCAGCATTGCACGACACGGGTGCACAAACCTACATGCAGATAGTACATTCATACACATACGAAAATAAATAAAAAATTTTAAAAAACAAAGAGCACTCGCTGCTCTTGCAGAGGACCGATTTGAGTCCCAGCACCCACATGGCGGCTAACAGTCATCCAAAGCTCCAGTTCCAGAGGATCTGATGCTCTCTTCTGACCACCATGGGCATTTCACAACATGAGTGCACTTATATACATGCAGGAAAAAATGCTCATACACATAAAAATTAAAAATAATATAAAATTAATTTTCGAGTTCTGTCTCCAAGAGTGAGCACAGCAGACCCTGGACACGGGACTCCATCTAGTCAGGCCCGGTTTCTTCAGAACCTTTGGACTGGTTCTGTTTCACTGCAGACACAGACTTGGGCCCCACCATTTGCACTAACTTTTATTTATTGTTAAGAGCTGTGATCTTCTTGACTGTACACAGTGTTTGAATGCTATGAAAACCAATAGAGACCAAAATGTCCCCAAGTATTTGAACTTCCCACCAAGTGTCCCAAAGTCGTTGGCCATTTCATGTTACTGTCTAACTCCCTTCCAAACTTTGCAGTCTCATTTATCTAAATGTATATTTGTGTTGGCACCTGTCATAATCCTCACACATGACTCATGATTTAACTAGCAAGACACCTGATGTGGTCCATCCACCTGCCTCACAGAACTGAGCCAGCAGGGGGAGCCTGTCTCTTGAAACAGACCCAAGGAATCCACTTTTTAGAGAATCCCCAGGGGTAGGGGTTCTTCCCACCATTAACTCTACAGATGACAGCTGAGCAGTCCACCACAGCCCCACCCAACAGAACCTGGCCAGATGGAATCCTCTTTCTTGGAGACCCTCTCTGACACTCCCTGCTTGGGTGATAGAGACAGGTTGTAGTTCACACCTCTTAAGCATCTGTCAAACAGATGAGGCTGAGTGTGAGAGGTGTGGTTTGTAGCGTCCCACCCCTTCCCACAGCCAAGATTGGCATTAGACAATCCTGTGGATGGGGAAGAAGCAGTTCCAGGTCCAAAGCTCTGCTCAGTTACACCGGAGCTTCTGATTTGGGGCAGCTTGTGACATGAACATGGGTCTGCTTATCAGTGTAGTGACGGCAGTACCTCCCATCTCAGCTCTAAGTGCTGGGGTTACAGGGTACACCACTGTACCTGGCTTGGGAGAGAGAGAGAGAGAGAGAGAGAGAGAGAGAGAGAGAGTGAGAGTCTGAGACTCACTATGTAGCCCTAGCTGGTCTGGAATTCACTCTGTAGAGCAGGATGGCCTCAAACTCAACGGAGATTGGCCTGCCTCTGCCTCCCAAGCACTGGGATTGAAGGCTGCTCCACCACACCTGGGACAATAAATATTCTTTATTTAAAAATTATATTTTATGTCCATGAATGTACTGCCTGCCTGTGTGTAAGCGTACCTATGTCGCACAATGCCCTCAGAGGTCAGAAGAGGGTGTTGGATCTCCCGGAACTGGAGTTGCCAACATGTGTGCACCACCATGTGGGTGCTGGGAATCAAACCCGGGTCCTCTCCAAGAGCAGTCAGTGCTCCTAACCTCTGAGCCATCTCTCCAGCCCCAATAATAAATATTTTTATTAGCAAGAAACAAGTAGCAAGGATGGCCTCAAGGGCCCCCAGCTGTTGCACATAGTCATTTCTCGCTTCCTAGAGAGATGGCTTATTCTCTACTGCTGTGCTGTAATGTCCAGCCTCCAGGAAGGCCCACCATTCAAGTGAGTCTTGCCTCCTCTGATCTGAGCTACCCACACTGTATTTTCTTCCTAGTCTGTGAGATCTCTGGTTTTCCTGCTGATTCACCAACACTGTCTCTTATAACTGATCATCCTGGTACTCTGTAGCTCTTGTAGTAATCACAGTGGTAATTAATTACCTGTACAACTGCATGTTTATTATCTGCATTCCCCAGCATTATCCTGTTCTGTGAGAACTCAATTTCTTTCCTGCTCTTTCTTCAGCACTTAGAACTTAATAAATATGTGTTGAAATAGAGGTAATGAGCAGACACTGTTTTTCCTTCTAAGAATATGTAGAGGGGGAGTGGGGAGGGGAGAGGGGAGATATGTGTGTGTGAAAGCCAGGGGTCAACCTCAGTGTTGTACCTCAGGAGCTGTTCGCCTTGGTTTTTGTTTTTGAGAGGGTCTCTCATTGGTCTGGAACTCATCAACTAGGCTAGACTTGCTGGCCAGTGAGCTTCCGAGACCCGCCTGGTTCTGCCCACAAGTGCACACCACTATGCCCTGATTTTTATTCGGGTTCTGGGGATCAAACAGAGTTTCTCTGCTTACATGGCAAATACTTTACCAGTTGAGCTTTTCCCCCAGGGACTGTTATACTGATCTATTTTCTTTCAGCCCTATACCTACAGAGAATGTACTGAATGGGCAGTATTAACTATTTGCTGAATGAGTGAATGAATTAAAATGAATGAATGGATCACCCATCTCCCTTCCTATTTTACATCACACCTTAAGAGTTTCTTGGACCTGACCAGCCCTAGTCTTGCAGCTAGAACCATCAGGATGACAGGTGAGAGGAGTCAAATACCATCCGCGTTTGTAGAGAACCATGAGAATTAAGGAAGGAGGAAGTCTGCACGGGCCTCTCCAGTTCCTGCACAGCTGGGACACCAAACCCAGGCAGGGCCCACTTTGCACTCTCCTTCCCAATTTCATCAGAGCCACTGAGAATTCTCTACCCCAGACATGGTGTTCGGTACTACTGCAGTAGTAGAGTCTAAGGAGTTGCTTAAAGGGCCAGAGGAATGGCTCAGCAGTTAAGGGAACCAACTGCTCTTCTAAAGGACTCAGGTTCGAATCTCAGTACCTATATGGTGGCTAACAACCATCCATACCTCCAGTTCCAGGGGATCCAATGCCCTCTTCTGACCTCCTAGGGCATTGCATGACAGAGGTGCACTTACATACATGCAGGCAAAACACTCATACACATAAAATGAAAATAAAATATTTTTAAAAGACTGCTTTAGGTGGCTTTAATCATGCTAAGCAACATTGGCACAGAGCTTTATCACCAAGACTCTTTTCCTTTTTGAGATATAGTATCTTGATAAGTTGCCCAAGCAGGCCTTTAGATATTTATTTATTTGTTTGTTTATTTATTTTTTGTCTTTTCGAGACAGGGTCTCCCTGTAGCCCCAGCTGTCCTGGAACTCACTCTGTAGACCAGGCTGGCCTTGAACTCACAAAAATCCGCCTGCCTCTGCCTCCCAAGTACTAGGATCAAAGGTGTGCGCCACCATGCCCGGCTATTTTTATTTTTTTTGAGATAGGGTCTTCTCCCTGTAGCCAGCCCCAGCTGTCCTGGAACTCACTATGGAGACCAGGCTGGCCTTGAACTCACAGAAATCCACCTGCCTCTGCCTCCTGAGTCCTGGGATTAAAGGTGCACGCCACCACACCCAGCCTAGCCCTTTAGCTTTTAAAAAATAATTTTTATTTATTTTATGCATATGTGTGTTTTGTTGCACATATATGTGTACTTGGGCATGCAGTGCCCTCAGAGGCCAGAAGACGGCCTCAGATTCTGATAGATCTGAAGTTACAGGTGGTTGTCAGTCACCATGTAGGTACTGGAATTCAAACCCAGGTCCTCTGCAAGAGCAGCCAGTGCTCTTAACTGTTGAA
This sequence comes from Rhizomys pruinosus, assembly GCA_009823505.1. Lineage (NCBI taxonomy): Eukaryota > Metazoa > Chordata > Mammalia > Rodentia > Spalacidae > Rhizomys > Rhizomys pruinosus. Next base: position 1,137,306 of record VZQC01003608.1, read on the forward strand.
CCATCTCTCCAGCCCCATGGTCTTGAATGTTTAACTCCTTCTTTCAGACTCCCAAGTTCCTGGGATTACAGGCCCACACCACTGGGCCCAGCAAATCACAGAATCTTTTTAACTTTTCTTACCTGAAAATGGGGACTCAATAATCACTGAATTTCTTGTGTGCACAAGTATGTGCGCTTGCACCCACGTGTGCATTCCTGGATGCGAGTGTTGTCGGCACACACATGGTACAGCTCACATGTGGAGGTCGGAGGATAACCTTGGAAGTCCATCTTATTTGAGCCAGGGTCTTGTTGATGAATCCCACTGTGACCTCCCCATGACTTCCAGGCTGTGAACTCCCTGTGACTTCCTGTCTCCACCTGACATCTTACCTCAGGAGTGCTGGGATTACAGAAGGGGACTCCTGCACCTGGCTTTATGGGTTCTGGGGATTTGAACCCAGGTCCTCTTGCTTGCACAGCAAGTGCTTTACTCACTTGGGCATCTCCCCAACTCAAATCCCTTTTACTAAAGAATCCATTTAGTAAAATGTAAAGATTTCTGGAATCCAAATAGATCCTATATCCAAGTTATGTGTCATCTATTTTTTTTTTCCCCCTGAATGGTGAGTGACTCTAGAGCCTACCTCTGGATTCTTGACCACAATGTCTTACCGTGGAATATTGTAAATCATGCTGTGCTCTATCACAGGCAGTCAGGAAAGTGAAGACATCTACAAAGATCTAGCCTGCTTTAAAAAGGTAGCCATGCTCCTGATGTTCTAAGCAGGCAGAAGCCCGCTGGGCACACCCTGGGAGCAAGTTGCACAGCAGAACATTCCTGCTGCCACATGTGTTTAATGTAAAGCCAACATCCTGTCCATCAAACATCAGACCAGAATCACTGCTTGTCTTCACTCAGAATTCAGAGGGCTTTGCCGGATGGCTTTGATGGCCAGGACCTCTTAGGCATCTTAGAGAGATGCCCTGGAAGATGGTGCCTTCTCTCGACCCCAGGTAGATTTCCCTAGAGCAAATAGTTCTATTGACCTTCGACGTGACTTCAGCGCTTTCTTCAGAGTTGAAAGCTATTTAAAAATAAAAGTCATGACATCTGATTCCTTAGAGGGCTCACTGAAGATTTCAAACGTGAGGATGTTGGGGTGCTGTAATACCCCTCTGTCTTTTTGTTCCTTCCTTTCCTCTTATTGCTGAGTCGGAATAGGGTCCCCAGGACCCTGTGGGATCATCACAGGCACTGCAGAAGGGGGAGGAGAGTCCCCCTTTTGCCTTTTGTTTTGGTTTTCTTTTAATCAGTTTAATGAAGGATGAGGGTTGACCCATGTGTACATTTCTTCACAGCTTCCAGGCACTCTGCTTTTTAACTTGTCCTTTTTCATGCATAAGCAGAGTTCTGGGCCTCTGACTTTGATCTTGCCTCCTGGGGCCCCCATACACCCTTGCCTTCCTTGTTCAGGCTGCAGAACTAGTAAACATATGAGAGAATCTCAAAAGGAAAGACAAGCCCACCGTGCTGCAAGCAGAGTCCGCTGCCAGTGGGGCCCTACAGAGCCCACAGACCCTGCTGGGAAAACTGTGTTGCATAGTTATTCATTCAACAAATATTTACTGAGCATTTTACTAAGTACCAATCACTGGAGTGGGTGCTGGGAGTCCAGAAGCGAACAGGGTAGGAAAAAGCCCAAGCACTTACGATGCTTACACTCCATCAAGATTCATGGGAAAGAGACATAAAGTCCTGTCACATGTTCTGTGAGATGGTGAGAAGAGCCATGGGAAAAACAAACCGGAAAGGAACAAGCAAATCCCCAAAGACTGAGCATCAACTTAGTTCTTCCCTTCCTCCTAATCTGGTCCTTCTATGCAAACGAGATGCTCAGATACCCAGGAGCAGTGTTCCTGGCAGGCACATCCCTAGACTTGATCTTAGCCAAAAGGCTGAGACGTAATTACCTGTCTACCTGATAATCCTCCCACTGAGGTTGAGCTGGGGTTTCCCCAAGCCCTGGGAACCAGCCCAGCTCTAGTCCCTTCTCTCCTGGGCTTTCGCATGGTCTGCTCCTTGCCAGCTCCTGTGTCCACTCTCTGAACCTCAATTTTCTTATCTGTGAAATAGGCGGGACAATGGTGTTCCCACCCCAAATGGCTGTTAGAAGGACCCCAGGAGAGAAATGGTTTGCTGAGCTTCACGGGTGCTGAGTCAGCAGACAGGCAGCAGCACCGTGGGGGTGGGCAGCGGGGGAGGGGGGTTACACACTGGTTGTCTCCCCCTGCCCTCTGCCAGGCCTCTCCCTCTCTACCACCTCTGACAGGCTGTCCTTCACTGCTCCCCTTTCATCACAGAGCTTAGTTGTTTGGAATCTTTGCCTCCGGCCACTTGATGATGATGCCCTGCTACTGATCTCTCTCCCTGTTCCCCTCCCTCTGGCCTAACCTCCTAAAGAAAAGACTGTTCAAAGAGAAGGTTGCCTCACTTGTCAATCAAAACTCAAGAAAGCCGAGTGAGAGCTTGGCCCTTTGCTTTGTTTGATGCCCTGGTTTGAAAGACAGTTTTTGTACCCTCCGAAAACAAGTAGCCTTTTGGAACTTTCCAGAAACCTTAGTGCTCAGTGTCAAAGAAGTTGGGAGGTTCTGTTCATCTGGGGAACGCCTCTGGAGAAGGGCTTTCCGCTGCCCTGCCCCCAGCCTTGCTCCGGGTGTGAAAGCCTAGGAAATGAGGGCCTGGAAGTGAAGTAAAAGCCTTCCCTAACACCTGGCTTCTGAACATGCAGGTATGTGAGTCACTTGCCCGCCTCTTCCACAAAACTTTCAGAACTGAAGTTTTTACTAGGGCAGCTCAACTTCTGGTCAAGCCATCACGTAACCAAGTTTCACAGTCAAGACTCAGTGCTTGTCTGTTTCCTTCTGTGTAAAAGAGAGCAAGCAATTTTTTTTTTTAATCCCAAGGTACATTCAATAGTATAGTGACTTGGTGACTGGCAGGTGCTTCGCAGGGGTCAGGTATGTGATCAACACACAGTGAACAGTGACTCCTGCAGCCTCCCTGGGCTATGCTAGGTCAAGCGTAGCTGACCTGGGACCCATCCCTCTGCCTAATCAGGACGTCTGCTGACTCTTCTGTCAGAAGCAGAGGCTTTCTGGGTGTAGGGCTTGGGGCTGGATCCTGTTTCCCACTCTGCCCCTGTGCCCATTACCAAGCCAGGTACAAAGCAAGGGCTTGGTAAATGTTTTCACAAAAGAAGCATGGGGGCTGGAGAGATGGTCAGTGGTTAAGAACACCAACTGCTCTTGCAGAGGACCTGGGTTCGATTCCCAGCACCCACACGGCAGCTAAGAAAGAACCGTCTTTAACTCTAGTTCCAAGGGAATCCGAAGCCCTCTTCTGACCTCAATGTCATTGCACGACACGAGTGCACCAACCTACATGCAGACAGTCCACTCATACACATAAAAAAGAATAAATAACAAAAAAGGAGCATGGACAAGACAAAAGTAGGCTCCTACTAGGATGGGATGGCTCAGAAGAGAAGGCCATGGATTCAGAGAGCCTTCCTGAGAGAGAGGCATCCTAATCAACTTTCCCACAGGCTGATTGTGGCCCCCAACCGTGCCTTCCCTAAATGGTTCTTACTGGCATGCTCCTCAGAATTGCCCCCTGCTTTCCCTAGGGCCAAAAAGCTGGCAATTTTAAGATGATCTCAGTGAGCTACAGGCTATGCTTAACTAACTTTGCTCTGTCACCCAGTGGCAGACTCCATCAATAATCTTGTACGTATATGGGGAGGCGTGCAGGCATTAGAGTGCACAGATACACACGGAGGCTAGAAAAGGGCACTGGGTGTCCTGTTCGCTCATTCTCCACCATATTCTCTTGAAACATGGTCTCTTCCTGAACCTCAAGCTAGACTGAAGGCCAGCAAGCCCCAGTGATCTTCCTGTCTCCCTCCTCTACAGCAGGAGGTTTCCAGGTACATGCAGCTGTGCTCAGCTTTTCTACCTGAGTTCTGGGGATTTGAACTCAAGTCCTCATGCTTGCACAGCTAGCACTCTTATCCCCTGAGCCATCTCCCCTGCTCAACAATATCGAAATGTATTGTGACATGGATCTCTCCAAATGCCTATGGCTACATGCTGGCGTCACAGGCCATATGTCCAATGCCATTTTTAGCAGGATGAGGATCAGGTCTGGCAATCTCAGCCCTGAAACACTCTTCTGTCAAGTAGGGTGCTCGCTAATGGAGCTGGAGCTACTACATTGGGTTCATCCAATTTAAAGAACAACTGCATTGAAATGGAATGTGAGGAATGACAGACACATACAGTATAGAATGAAAAAAGCCACATGTATTGGTATTTGGTCTAGTAACTAGTTTTTTAAAATTTATTATTTATATTTTTTTAATTTTTTAAAATTTATTATTTTATGCGTATGAGTGTACTGTCTGCATGTAGGTTGGTGTACCTGTGTAGTGCAATGCCTTGGAGGTCAGAACAGGGCATCAGATTCCCCTGGAACTGGAGTTAAAGACGGTTCTTAGCCACCATGTGGGTGCTGGGAATCGAACTCGGGTCCTCTGCAAGAGCAGTTGGAGCTCTTAACTGCTGAGCCATCTCTCCAGCCCCTTATTTTTATTTTTTATTTTTTACTTTTGGTCTTTTCAAGACAGGATCTCCCTATAGTCCCAGCTGTCCTGGAACTCACTCTGTAGACCAGGCTGGCCTTGAATTCCCAAAGATCCGCCTGCCTCTGCCTCCCAAGTGCTAGGATTAAAGGTGTGCGCCACCACGCCCGGCTTCCTTATTTGTATTTTATGTGTATGAGTGTATTGCCTACATGTGTGTAAATGGACCCATGTTGTGCAATGCTTGCAGAGGTCAGAAGACGGTGTTGGATTCCCTTGGAACTGGAGTTACAGAGAGCTGTTAACCACCGTGTGGGTGCTGGAATTGAACCTGGGTCCTCTGCAGGAGCAGTTATTGCTCTTAACCTCTGAGCCATCTCTCCACCTCTGGATCTAGTTTCTGTTGTGCTTGAAGATGGGCAAAACATGGTGGCACTAGTGGGGACAGGGTCCCACAGGAAGGAAGAATGAGGGGCCCTGAGCTCTGTGGCTTTGATCCAGACACTGCTAACACGAGCACAGTCATCTTAGGAAAATTCACTAAGTTGTATGAGGATGGTGTGGGCTCTTTTTTTTTTTTTAATTTTTTTAAATTATTATTTATTTATTTTTGTATGTGTATGAATGTACTGTCTGCATGCAGGTCTGTGCACCCGTGTCGTGCAATGCCACGGAGGTCAGAAGAGGGTCTCGGATTCCCCTGGAACTGGAGTTCTCCTGGAATTGGAGTTACAGACGGTTCTTAGCCGCCATGTGGGTGCTGGGGATCGAACCCGGGTCCTCTGCAAGAGCGTCGGTGCT
>VZQC01003608.1:1143603-1170344 GCA_009823505.1 Rhizomys pruinosus
AAAAAAAAAAAAAAAAAAGAACACAGCCCAGGCCCAGCATGGTGGCACATGCCTTTAATCCCAGCACTTGGGAGGCAGAGGCAGGCGGATCTCTGTGAGTTCAAGGCCGGCCTGGTCTACATAGAGAGTTCCAGGACAGCTGGGGCTTCAAGGAGACCCTGTCTCAAAAAGACCAAAGAAAAAAACCCCCAAACCCCCCAAAACCAAACGACAACAACAACAAAACCCAGCCTGAATTGCCACAAGCCTGCATTTGTACAGGATAGAGGGGCCTGCTCTACTCTAATGCAAGTGAACAGGTCACTGGGTACCATACCTATGCTGCAAGGAACTTTGCACCCTTTTGGTCCCTGATCTCCACACAGATGGGTCTGGGCATAACAATGATGCCTGCAGGATGCCCTGACTGAGCTACAGGTGTTGCTGGGATGGAAGAACAAGAAAGACAGAATTCTGGCAGGAAGGAAAGGCAGAGTATCACCATAGGAAACTGAGGCAAAGACCAGGGAAGAGAGGATTTGGCTGGAGGAAGGAGGCTGGAGAAGCAGAGAAACCACCGTCTGGAGAGTTGGAGCTGAGGCATAGAAACTACCCCCCCCCGCCCCCCAGGTGGCTTCTGAGCATGCTGGTGATGGGAGGGAAGAGGGAAGTCTGCCGAAGAGCATTGGGTGAAATGGAGTGTGGAGGCCAGGCTGGCACAACAAGCTAGGTGGGAGAGAGTGAGGGCAGGGTGGCTGCAGCCGCCTCCCAAGGTGAAGAGTCAGACTTAATGGCGAGCAGTAATGGGGTGCTAGGAGGGATGGGGTTTGTGACACCTCCTGTTATCTGCCCTTGTCCTGAAGATCACCATGAAGGCTGGGTATCCCGGCATGTGGGAGGTTGAGGCAGAAGGACTGCCGTGAGTTTCAGGGTAGCCTGGGCTACACAGTTCCTGACCAATTTGGGCTGGAACTGTCTCCAAACAAAAACCGCAGCAGCACTAACAACAAAAAACAGAGAACGACAAGAACAGAAACATCACAGAAGGAGGTAAAGGTTGGAAGAACTGTAGCAGCTCTTGCTGTAGAACGGATGTAACTTAACTACAGCCTCCGGGGCAGCAGAGCACAGTGGGCCCGTTTCATCACCCACTTTGAACTTGACCCACCTGGGGTCCTAGAGGCTCCTCCCTACAGACACCTGTCCCACACCCTGGAGACTGCATTAACAAAGCTGTTATTAGTTTCTCAACCCATGGTGGGAATGCAGCATGTCCACCAAGTCCAAGGTCACAGCATTCCATCAGGGTCATCTTCCTGACAGCTCAGATCATCATGGTTGCTGAACCAGCTCCTCCGTCCCCAGCCCGAGATCCCCCACGTTGGAGGTATGGCCTTGCACAGATCAGGGTATAATTATCATGAGCCTGGGCTCCAGAGATGGTTTACTTGACAATTCTGACTCTGCCATTTACTTCAACTCCCTGAGCCTGAGGTTCCCCTTCCTTTCAAGCAGAGTTGTAGTAATAAATGTTGAGATATTACAGAAAAAGAACAGAGTCGGGCTGGAGAAATGGCCTAGCGGTTAAGAGCACCGACTGCTCTTGCAGAGGACCAGGGTTCGATCCCCAGCACCCACATGGCTGCTGAGAACTGTCTGTAACTCCAATTCCAGGAGAACTCCAGTTCCAGGGAAATCCGACACCCTCTTCTGACCTCTGAGGCATTGCACGACACGGGTGCACAAACCTACATGCAGACAGTACATCATACACATAGAAAATAAAATAATAATAATAAAAAAAGAACAGAGTCACTGGGCATGGTGCCGCATGCCTTTAATCTCAGTACTCAGGAGACAGAGGCAGGTAGATCTCTGTGAGCTCAAGCCCAGTCTGGTCTACATAAGTGAGTTCCAGGACAGCTGGATCTCACTCCAGGACAGGGGGATCCTCTCTTGAAAAGACAAAAAAAAAAAAAAAAACATAACAAAAAAATAAAAAGAATTCAAGGGCCAACCTGGGCTACAGGAGACCCTGCTTCAAAAAAGGAAAGGGACATTGACGGGGAGGGAGGGCGGGGAGGGGAGAGAAGAGAAAAAAGAAAAAAAAAAAAAAAAAAAAAAAAGAAAGACAGAGAGAAGGGGCTAAGGGAAAGTGGGACAAATTCTGAGAGGCAGGAATTTCTGATGTAGAAGTGACTTCCTTTCTACTGTGAATTGGTAAATGACGAGTTAACTAAAATTAAAGAAAAAAAAAAAAAAGCCAAAGGGGTCGAGGTAGCTACAGGAAGTGGCTGTGACTCAGGTCTTTCCAGGTCAGTGGAGCCCACGACACATCAGTGTGCCGGCTGCCACCCACAGCCTGCTTTAAGGACTGTTCTCTTCAAGTTGATGGTTAAATCTTATTTAAAGGGCTGCATTCATAAGGTTTACCCAGCTAGGAATGGAAAACATACACAGAGCAAAAGACCTATTAGGAAATATCCATTTTTTGGTCTATTGGAATGATTTTCAGAATCCCTGGAGACAAAAATCACCCACCCTAAGGCCAAAGCAAGTGGTCAATAAGTATTTGTATGCTAAGCATGGCACATTCTTGTAATCTCAGCTACTTGAGAGGCTGAGGCAGGAGGATCACTTCAGCAGAGAAATTTGAGGCCAGTCTGGGCCATATGTTCGAGACCACCTTGTCTCAAAAGGGATGTGACTCAGTTGGTGGAGTGATTCTCTAGCACATACAAGGCCCTGGGTTTGATCCAGCACAATGTAAACAGGTATGGTGGTGCATGTGTAAAATCACAGCACTAAGGAGGCAGAAGTGCATCCTCGGTTATATACTGAGTTTGAGGCCAGCTTGAGCTACAGGAGATCCTGTCTCAAAGAAGAAAAACAAATCAAAAGTACAATAAAAATTTAGCAGGGTTTGGTGGAACATATGCCTTTAATTCCTATGCCCTTGGGAGACAGAGCAGGAGGATCTTTGTGAGTTTCGTCCAGCCTGGTCTAAGAGTGGCAGTTCCAGGAAGCTAGGGCTATAGGGAGCCCTTGTCTCAACAGACCAAAAAAAAAAAAAAAAAGTAAATAAAAATTTGACAAATAAGTGAATGATCTGGGTGTGGTAGACACCTTTACTCCCAGCACTTAGGAGGCAGAGACGGGTGGATCTTTTTGAGATCGTGGTCAGCCTAGATTATATAGTGAGTTCCAGGACTACATATTTATACCCTGTCTCAAAAAACCAAAATGAGGGCTGGAGAGATGGCCTAGCTGTTAAGAGCACCAACTGCTCTTGCAGAGGACCAGGGTTCAATCCCCAGCACCCACATGGTGGCTGAGAACCATTTGTAACTCCAATTCCAGGAGAACTCCAGTTCCAGGGGAATCCGACACCCTTTTCAGACCTCTGCGGCATTGCACGACACGGGTGCACAAACTTGCATGCAGACAGTACATTTATACACATAAATAAATAAATAAACAAATAACCAAAATGAATGAATGAGTGAATGACTGAACCAATGAATAGACTCTGGCCATAAAGCTGCTTTTAAGTCTCCTCTGTTTGTGCTAAGACTAGTCAAAGTGTATACTTTGGAAATGTGTTTTAGCATTGCTGGAGTCTAACTCCGTGTGTGTGTGTGTGTGTGTGTGTGTGTGTGTGTGTGCGCGTGCATGTGCATTTGTATGTGCAGGTGCACATGTGTGTTTAGGTACATATGCAGGTATGAGTATGAGGGTGGAGGCCAGAGGTCAATCTCAGGTCACTCTTCAGGAGCTGTCCACCTTGATTTTCCTGACAGGGTCTCTCACTGGCCTGGAGCTTGCCCATTAGGCTAGGCTGGTTGGCCAGCGAGCCCTAGGGCTCCAGATCTCCATCCCTCAACACTGAACTACCACTCCAGCTGTCTACACAGCCCTGAGATTTAAATTTTTCTTGACTCAACTTATCACCACGTGATGGTGGAGGTTCTGTGAAATATCCTAATATCCAGAATGATCCTTCTGCTTGGAAAGATTGGAAAGGAGCCCCTGGCCACTTCCAGCAGAACTGCACAATGCCTTCTTGGCAGAGCTCCCTCAAGAGGCCTGCGCTTCACTGCTGCCCTTTCTAATTTCAGGCAGTCAGGAAAAGCTCAAGCCATGCTCTCTTCAGAGCCAATTCACACAACACAGTTATTATTACACAGAATGCCCCACCGTCATCTGGCCCAGATTCTGGGTTTTCTGACTGTAAGCATTCTAATGTTACTTAAAGCCCAGATTGGCACAATCCCAACTTGAAAGTGGTCCAAAAGAACTCTGGTTTTTGCTCCACTGCCACAAGTTTTAAGACTAAATGAAGAACCAGATAACGGGTAACCACCTGTTTTTGGATCCTCTGCAAGAGCATCCAGTGTTCTCAACTACTGAGCCATCTCTCCAGCCCCAGAAACCCTTTTCTTGATACCTGCCCATTTCCGCCTGATTGTATTTAAACCACCATCCAGTACACAGCAGTGAAATACCTGTACAGATATATAAAATCTTTCTTTAAAAATGTTTGTTTTTATTTCATGTGTATGAGTGTCTTGGCTGCATGTATCCATGTATGAGCAATGCTTATGGAGCCCAAAAGAGGACATCGGATCCCCTGGAATTGGAAGTAGTATTAGCCACCATGTGGGCTGGGAACTGAATCTGGATCTTCTGCAAGAGCAGCCATGCTCTTGACTGCTGAGCCATCTCTCCAGTCCTCAGATATAAAATCTTTCATTTGTGCCGGGCGTGGTGGCGCACGCCTTTAATCCTAGCACTTGGGAGGCAGAGGCAGGCGGATCTTTGTGAGTTCAAGGCCAGCCTGGTCTACAGATTTCCAGTCTCAAAAAAAAGACTTTAAAAAGAAAAAAACTCCACGGCAGGCAGCTGGCAAGATAGCTCACTGGGTAAAGGTGCATGACACCATCCCTGAGGACCCACATAGCAGGAGAGAAATGACTCCTGCAAGATAAGATGGCCTCCGACCTCCCGCATGTGCACGGTGGCACTTACACAATAAAATGTAAGAAGAATTTAAGACCATAGTAGTAAATTTGTGGATAAACACCATCGGCTCACCTCTCTCTCTCTCTCTCTCTCTCTCTCTCTCTCTCTCTCTCTCTCTCTCTCTCTCTCCTGTGTGTGTGTGTGTGTGTGTGTGTGAGAGAGAGAGAGAGAGAGAGAGAGAGAGAGAGAGAGAGAGAGAGAGAGAAAACTCTTCTGTAGCCCCAGTTGGCCTGGAACTTGCTATATAAACACCTCACAGGGATCCACTCACCTCTGGCTCCCAAGTGTCACCTGCATTTAGGGTGGGTTTTACTCAGCAACTTCAGTGCTTCTTAGGCCAGTTAAGTAGGTATGGTTTCAGTGGGTTGAGTAGCTATAAATACATTAAACCGTAGTTGAAAAAACTCTAAGAGCTAGGCATGGTGGCACACACTAAAGCCAGCAGCTGGGGGCATTTGGCCTCCAGAATTCTCAGTCAGTGTGAGCTGGGAAACAAAATGAAACCAAAAATACTCCCAGCAGTATTACTGGCTGTGAATCAGGACATTGCCAGGGGCATATTCAGAGATGATTACGGTGTGCCCCTGCCAGGTGTGGCAATGCACACCTGTAATTCCATCTGCTTCCTAGGCTGAGGCAGCATTGAAGATTTGAGGCCAGTCTGAGCAACTTGGTGAGATGCTGTTTCAAAATAAAACTAAAACAGACTAGGGGGGTGTAGCTCAGTGGTAGAATGCTTGCTTAGCATGTATGAGGCCCTGGGTTTGATCCCCGGTTGCTACAATAAATAAATAAGGAAAAGGGCAGCTCTTCTTTCTGAGGAGCTTGCCATCCAGTAGGGACCAGCGGTGCAGAGAGTGAGGAATGGATGGCATAAAAGGAAACAAGCTGGGCGTGGTGGCGCACACTTTTAATCCTAGTGCTTGGGAGGCAGAGGCAGGAGGATCTCTGTGAGTTCAAGGCCCGCCTGGTCTACAGTGAGCTCCAGGCCAGCTGGGACTTAAAGGGAGACCCTGTCTCAAAAAGACCAAAAAAAAAAAAGGAAACGAAACACCACCCCAAACCCAAACCAACATTAAAACACCAAGACATGCCACCACAGAGCAAAGCTCACATGAAGTGGGATCACTAAGAGCCGTGTGAATTTGGGGGTGTGAACCTGAGTAGAGAAGGTGCCACAAGGTTGTTTTGGCAGAGCCTCAGAAGATAGAAAAGAACCTTCTAGAAGGACAAGGTTTAGGGAGGGAAGAATGGAAAAGAAAAGGAAGAGTATCCCAAGTAGACAAAAACCAGGGGAAGCCAAAGGGAAGCAGCGCTGACGGTGAAGAGCAGGCTGGTGTCAGACCCTAGGGCTTGGGTAGCAGAGTGAGGAGTCAGGGTCTGTCACATGGCTGTGCACAGGAAGGCACTTTGGAGCCGGCTAGGTGTGGAATGGAGGCTACTGGGAAAAAGGGCAGTCAATGGGGCTGAAGGGAACAGGGCGGGCCTGCCCTCCCCCCTCACGACACAGATAAGCAGGTTCTGCTGGAGCTGGGACCTGGGATCTCCTGGTGATAAGCACCAGGGGTGCAGCCAGATAAGCCTGTGACCTTTGAACTCCTTTTCATAAGCCTGTGACCTTTGAACTCCTTTTCATACTGGTGTAGTACTGGAATACAGTGCGTTTATTCTGGATGAGCTGAGCCCTTGGTCATGGGGTGAGAGCAGACACACACAGCTCAGTGGCCCTAAGACACGGTAACCCCCTAAGACACGGGTTACCTTGCCTGGCTTGTATTCAGGTTGTGCGCGGGCGCACGTGTGTGTGTGTGTGTGTGTGTGTGTGTGTGTGTGTGTGTGTGTGTGTACACACGTATGCATATGCATGTGAAGGCCAGAGATCAACATTGGTGGTCATTCTTCAGAAACCATTCACCTTTTCTTTTAAAAAAAATATTTTACGGGCTGGAGCGATGGCCTAGCGGTTAAGAGCGCTGACTGCTCTTGCAGAGGACCCGGGTTCCATCCCCAGCACCCACATGGTGGCTGAGAACCATCTGTAACTCCAATTCCAGGAGAACTCCAGTTCCAGGGAATCCGACACCCTCTCTGACCTCCGCGGCATTGCACTACACAGGTGCACAAACCTACATGGAGACAGTACATTCATATATATAAATAAGTAAATAAATAAATTAAATTAAAAAATTAAAAATATTAAAAAATTTACATATATGAATGTCTTACCTGCATGTATATAAGTACACTGTATGCCTTGTTTTAATTTTTTCCTTTTTTTGTTTTTTTTTGGTATTTTTTGAGACAGGGTCTCCTTGTAGCTCCGGCTGTCCTGGAACTCGCCATGTAGACCAGGCTGGCCTTGAACTCACAAAGATCCGCCTGCCTCTGCCTCCCAAGTGCTAGGATTAAAGGCGTGCACCACAATGCCCGGCTTATTTTTTTTTTAATTATGTTCATGGGGCTAGAGAGGTGGCTCAGTGGTTAAGAGTACTGACTGCTCTTGCAGAAGAGCTAGGTTTGATTCCCAGCACCCACATGGTGGCTAACAATATCCTTAACTCCAGTTGCAGAGGAAACTGAGTCTCTTCTGACCTCTGTGGCATTGCACGACACAGGTGCACTCACAAACATGCAGGCAGTACACTCATATACATAAAATAAAAAATAATAAGGGCTGGAGAGATGGCCTAGCGGTTAAGAGCGCTGACCGCTCTTGCAGAGGACCCGGGTTCGATCCCCAGCACCCACATGTGTTTGTCTTGCCGATAACCTCTTAAACATTCAATCCAGGGGATAACTTAGTGCCGAGTTCAAGTAATCCGCATCCTCCTTTCTGAGCCTTCCTCACTGATTGCGCTACAGCGGTGTTTCAACAACTTTCATGCAGACAGTACATTCATACACATACAGAAATAAAATTAATAAAAAAAAACTAAAAAAAAAAAATAAAAATAATAAAATAGTTAAAAAAAAGACATTTGTCTGTATCTACATGTGTGGGGTACAGTGTGTGTGCAGAGTCAGAGGTAACTTGTAGGAGTTGCTTTTCTCCTTCCACCAGGGAAGTCCTGAGGATGGAATTCAGGTCCTGAGGCTCAGTGGCCTTTACCAGCTAAAAATCTAGCTGACCCCACTTTTTCTCGAGATAGAGTCTCTCACTGGGACCTGGGGCTGAGCGGGCCTCTAGGCTGGTTGGTTTGTAAGCTCAGAGTTCCCGTCTCCACACCCCGAGTTGGAGGATTCAGGACCCAGGCCTCACGCTTGATCACCTTACCACTGAGCTACCCCTCTCAGCCCGGCTAGTGTCTTACATTCTCCAAGTCAGTGTCCTGCCTTGCAGGGCTGGCTGGTGGCAAAGACTCAACTCACTAAAAGTATTCAGAAGAGTGAAAGACAGTCCTAGAAAGGAGTAAGCCAGTGGTGGGCTAAGCCCTAGCAATGAAAGCTGGTCTGCCTAAAGAGGAGTGGAGCCTCTCCTCCTCGTAGCAGCAGGCTTAATGGAACTTTTTTTTTTAAACAATCCCCGATCCCCATCACGGATGGGGTTCAACGGGTTACCCGCACCTGCCGGCGTAGGGTAGGCACATACAGAGCTAGTCAGTGTAGCGCTCGTGCAGCCCCGGACATCTAAGGATATCACAGACTTGTTATTGCTCAATCTCGGGTGGCTGAAGACCACTTGTCCCTCTAAGTTGGGGGAATAGAACTTTCTTAGGAGCCTGAAAATGACGGGGGTTCTCCATGCCTGGGGCTAATGTCTACGTGTTTTCTAGATCCAGCAAGGCTACAAAAAATTAGCTGTTGATGCCTGAAGTTCTGCTTCTCCTTGGATAGCCAAGTGTAGCAAGCTGAAGAGAACACGGTGCCATCCACTGTTGCAGAGGATAATCCAGCCTAGACCCAAACTGCCTGATGCCAGAGCTGGGCTCAGGGCCCTACAGTATGCAGAACACTTGTGTAAAGCTTGCCTCAGATAAAGCATATCCCTGCTGGCCGGGAAGGGCTTTTGTTTGTTTAATTAAGGTGCTGGAACTCCAATCCCTGGCGCTGTTCAACATGCTGCTGAACTATGTCCCCATGTCCATCAGAAGGGCTCAGAGAGAGAGAGGAGGGGGATTCCACCTCCCAATTCTGTTATAAATGAGTTAATCTAAATACTTAACATACATTAAGCATGTAAAGGACATAGAGTGGATTTTACTCAGCAACCTCAGTGCTTCTTAGGCCAATTAAGTTGGTATGGTTTCAGTGGGTTGAGTAGCTGTAAATACATTGAACTGTAATTGAAAAAACTCTTAAGAGCCAGGCATGGTGGCACACACTGTGAAGCCAGCAGTTGGGAGCACTTGGCCTCCAAAGTTCTTGGTCAATGTGAGCTGGGCAGTGAGGAAGGAGATAAAACAAAACTAAAAAACAAAAAACAAAACAAAACAAAAAAACTAGGAAAAATGCTCTTACTTAGCATGAAAAGACAAAAGACGCTTCACATTCGACACACTACATAAACGAGGCAGAAATGGGTCCTTTCTGCATGGCTTGAGGTCCCTTTGCACCTGTTCCAGCTAAGCCAGATCCTGTGGGACTGCCAGCCTGACATCCATCCGTCTGTCCTTCAGTCCATCCATCCATCCATCACAACTAGAGTGCTGGGTGGTTGAGCTTTCCAGAGAACCCTAATAAGTGAAATTTTATCACAGCATTGCTGACCCCAAATTAAGAAGATGGGAGGTCCTAGAGGCTTCTATTCATCAAGGTTAGCTGTGATGTTAGCCAGACCAGTAAGCTCTGGGGAGTAACTCGTACCTTATTAAGTTATAAATACACTTAATGGCTTTTGCACCCATTTATTCTGGAATATGGGGCAAAAAAAAAAAAAACTCATAATCACTCACTAAGTAAAAACTCGCTATTTTTAACAGTGGATTTATGGGGCTGGAGAGATGGCCTAGTGGTTAAGAGCACCTACCGTTCTTGCAGAGGACCCGGGTTCGATCCCCAGCACCCACATGGTGGCTAAGAACCATCTGTAACTCCAATTCCAGGAGAACCCCAGTTCCAGGGGAATCTGAGACCCTCTTCTGACCTCCGCAGCATTGCACAACACGGGTGCACCAACCTACATGCAGGCAGTACACTCATATACATACAAAAAAAAAATTAACAGTGGATTTACCTACAATACTGCTTCTGAATGATCTTTTTTTTTTTTTTTTTCATGAATGATCTTTTATAGAGCTGCAAGCTCCCTTACACAGGACAACGGCAATTCTCCTAGAATTGTGTCCAGCTACCCGCAAAGCTCAGCTGGTTTATCTGCTTGGGAGAAAGTAAAGTGGTACAAGACTCGAAACTCAAATCGTTCAGTTTTGACTCAAACCAGTGGAACTGGTTCAGAGAAAGACCGGAGCCTTCTCCCCACCCCCACCGGCCTCTGTGGTTTCTCATCAAGGGACATGCATGCCCTGATAGCTTTATTCACTCAACTTCAGTTTTTTTCTTTAGTTTTGCAGGGCTGGGCAGGAAACCCAGGGCCTCCCTTACTAAGCAAGTGCTCAGCACTTTAAGGACATGTGAGCAGCTTTTTCCTTCATTTATCTACACTGAGAGAAAGCCTATTTAAAATAATTCACCAAATAAGAAAGCACCTCTGGTCACTGGCGGCTGGAGCTTACCTCATTCCCAGTGACCTGCCCCTGGGTGCACCAGACTAGGCCGATTCCAGGGCAGTGCGCTCACCAGCCAGCAGGGACGAGGATGGTCTCCAGGAATGCTTCCCTCGGTGGCTTGGTGGGAAGCGCTCCCTGAGCCAGCTAGGGAGGAAGCTAAATAAACCGCACAGGTGCTATAAGCTCCATCTGGGTCCCACCCCTCCCAACCCACCCCCTTCTGTTCCCAAACGTGCGCCCCCTTCTCTGCCTAGTGCTCAGGAGCTGCAGTCTCTAGCCCCTCGGGCTCCACCCTGGGGGCTGGGGAGATGTGTACTGAGTGACTGCTTCCTAGGAGGCTACCACTGCCCTGCTGACCAGCAGGGTTCCCAGGAAGTGTTCGTGGCAGGGGGTGGGGGGATCAGAGGGGTCACCATGCTGCAGTTGGGGAGGTGTCTGCCCATGGCCAGGCCTCACCTTGAATAAGGGATAGACAGGGTCTTTGGGAGCGACTTCTTCCCCACCTAGGGAACGGCTGAGTGAGCGAGGCAATCTGGAGCCGGCTTCAGAATCAGCAACAGGGCGGGCGAGCACCTCACAACAAACATGGTAACAGAAGGTTTGTGTGGGAAGATGGTTAAGTTTGGTCTAAAACAAGCAGAGTCTCTGGTAATGAGCTGTTGTTAGGAAATAACGTGGGGCCTCTGAAAGGCTTCGGCTGCCTTTCCAGGGCTGGGCTTTTTGAGGAGAAGGAATTTAAGAGGGCAAATATTCAACTGAGGTGCATGGGGCATTAGTGCAGAGGACGAACCCTGAGTGGCAGACTCGCAGGCCTGCTGTTTTGGCACCACCTGGGTTCACTGTGCCACCTCTGAGAAACCCCCACCCTCTCTAAGCACAGCTGGCTCCTGTGTGAGGGCACCTAAGGTATCAGCAAGGCTCTCAGGAGGAAGCAGACACAGGACAGTGTCTTAGGGCCGGTAAAAGGCAGGAACTCAGGACCAATACATCAAGAGCCTGAAGAGACAAAGTCGCCTAACTGGGATGTGGCCCTGGGCTGAGGAACCCACACCAGGAGGGAGCCAGGGCCTAAGTCTCCACACTAGGAGGGAGCCAGGGCCTAAGTCTCCACACTGGAGGGAGCCAGGCCTAAGTCTCCCAACCTCTCCATCACACTCCTCCCAGCTTAGCACCTCCAGTGGCTTCAGACCAGCCAGGGAGGCCAGGGCCAGACCAAGAAGCCAGGCAGCCTGAGCAGGGGTTCCAGTTGAGAGAACCACTGCTAACACCCTTTCCTCAGCAGGGGTTCCAGTTGAGAGAACCACTGCAAACACCCTTTCCTCAGCAGGGGTTCCAGTTGAGAGAACCACCGCAAACATCCTTTCCCGGGACCAGTCACTCAAGGTTCTGGGCATCAGCCAATCTGTCATTTCCATATCAAAAGGCAATGACACAACTTTCATCTTAGGAAAATAAGAGCAGAAAAACAAAAATGAAACTTTTTACAAAATGGACAGATAACATTTATTAAAACATGTCATACAAAAGGGTGTGATCTCTTCTATAAGAAGAAAATACCAAACAGTAACATTCAGTTAAGTAAAACCATGCTGTACACTGAAGACAGCAATCATATAAAGACAAAACTGTTCAACTTTTTCAACACAGGCCTAACATTTCACAAAATACTAGTAAGATATGCACCTAATGATAATCTGTTTATCATCAAATGGTTCTGTGGCCTAAGAGTCACCTGACTTGCATAAATAAATTTTTCTAGAAGAAACATTGGGGACCTCCTAAAAAGGAAAGAGGCAGCAGCAACTGACATGACACAGGCTTCAAGCAAAATTTAAAAAGGAAAAAAAATCACATTTGCAAATATGTTCCAGCATCTTCCCAATAGGGAACTATCAGTAGAGATTTGAAGTAAGAAACTAGTACCTTTAAATATGTAAATAGCAAAGAAAAAAAACGAAAATAAAACTCACATCAACCCTGGATTCACTGGCTAACTACTTGGTTACCTATGAGAGCAACAAGCTAACTCATAGGAGGCTGAGGTAACCTGTCCCTTGGCCTCTGCCATTCCCAACCCTGATCTGTGGAAGAGGCCCCACTTTACCCAGAACCAGGTGGCAACACACTCTCCCCAGAAAGCAGAGCCTGTGTCACTTCTGGATCGCAACTTCCCTCCCGCACCCGGCTCAGGGTGTGCCAGCCTCTGCAGAAGAGGCCCACCAGAACCTGCAGCTTTCCTAAATGGCTAAAAGTCTGCCCAGGGGCTGGTATAGTTCAGAGAATGTTTCCTGCAGTGGAGGGGGCCTGTTGGGGCAGGCTTTTAATAACAGTAGCCAGAAGGGGCTGGAGTGGTGAGATCTAGAGACTGCAGTTCACAGGGCAAGAGTCACCAGCACCCTTCCTCGGCTGGACCACAGGGCTGACTGTGTTGGGTGCGCCTGTGATTAAAGGCATAGTGCGCACAGAATGTGAAACAGCACTGGAGGCCCTGGAAGCCTTTCTTACTGGGACTAGAAAAAAAGCATTCAAGACCCAAAGGAAGAACAGATACCTTGGCTGTAGGCTATCAAATACCCCCGAAAGACTGGGGAATGCTGCCCACAACTATTCAAGCTCTTTTGGAAGGATAAGGATTTCCTAAAGCTGGGGTGAGGCTAAGGGAGAGACTTCAACTGCAAAGAGGGGAGAGGGTGGATGGAAGGCGGGCGGGCAGCAATGTGCTATGATGTTCTAGCCTTAAAAGGCTGTTTAGGAACCAGGAAAGCTCGCTTTAACCTCTAGACTAAGACTAGCCCCGCCCCCTGCCTCCAGAATACGGCCAGCACCTCAGACGCCCCACTTTCACACAGTATCTGCCTAGTGACAGCCACACTCCTGCTCCACAAAAGCTTGTCATCAGCATGCAGAACAAGGGTGCTGATTCGACACAACACAAGGACACGCAGTTCCTGTAGGTTAACTCTCCAACCCTTCTCCCCAAGGACCCCAGTACTCACATCAATCTAGACTTTAATGGGAAGCCACATACAACCTTCCCAACGGGTAGATGCTCTGCTCATACAAGGCAGTGGCAAGCAGCCTCTCTGCCTTCGTGTGGAAATTAGCAGGAGCAATACAATCCTTTCTGCTCACACAGTTTAGGACCAGCCCTAAAACCCACTGGCCTCTAACATGAGAAAACTCAGAGGCGCAAGTGAGCCTGAACGTACGATCACGTCTACACCTCAGGTGCCCACAGAGAGGACAGCTGACTGGCAAATTTCAACACTAAGAGATTATACTAATGTGGCAAACAACCAGGAGGTAATATCTAGTTTCTAAGCAAAAACAAACAACAACAAAAAACCAAACAAACAAAAAAAGAAAAACCCCAATATATATTATGATAAAGTTTTAAATACAAAGTGCTTTTTATACATCAAGAATGATACAGTGTTAATGAACAGCTAGATCCCTGTTTTGTAATCTTGACCACCAGTTAACTGGCAAAAGGTATTTTCTTTCCCCTTTTCAGACACCATCAGTAAAGGGGTTAGGATCAGAGGACACTGCTAGCAATGCCTGTCACCTTAGAGAAAGCCAAACTTTTAAAACAAAATTTCACCCCAAATCCAAGAAAAAATTATTTTTATTTTAAAGTAATAAAAGTTTCTACTTAAGCAGTAATAGACCAATAAGTTTATGGAAAGATGACACAGTAATAACATCCTGTCCCATCATCCTAGTCAGCCTTAACTGTCAACAGGACCCAACCCAGAATCATCTCAGAGGGAAGTCTCAACTGAGGGACTTCCAGGACTTCCCAGGCCAGGCTGGCCTGTGGCCATGCCTGTGGGGACTGGCTGGATGTGTAAGAAAGCAAGCTAAGGGCTGGGCATGGTGGCAGAGGCAGGAGGATCTCTGTGAGTTCAAGGCCAGCCTGGTCTACATAGAAAGTTCCAGGCTAGCTGGGGCTCAAAGGCCAAAAGAATAAGTAAAGCCTCCAAGTAAGCTGGCAAGCAGCATCCCCATGGTTTCTGCTACAAGCTCCTGTCCTGACTCCCTTCAACGATGGACCTGGAAGTGTAAGCTGAAATAAAACCTTTCCTCCCCTAAACTGTTTTGGTCAGTGTGCTGTCACAGCAACAGAAATCAAACACCTATCCTGGCAATAATCTCAGGTATATCAGACTGCTTAAAAGCATTCTTAATATATGTCTTCCTCTGGACTTGAAACACCGACCCCATAGCAGAAAAGGTCTCAGAAGAGCTGCCTTTCTTATTTGCTGGGTGAACAGCTATTTGGACTTGTAAATTTATGCAGCTCTATCTGTGACTTGGGAACATGAATCTGTAGACTATTTTGCTAAAATTAGGACTTCTTTTTCCCTTTAAACCTATATCCCAGCCTTTATAAAGAACTGAGAGTTTAGCTCAGGGCCCTCTAAACCAGCACACTGTGTTTTCTGGAAACTCTTTTTCCTCAAGTATAACCTGCCATGTGTAAAATTCTGCCTTTCTTACTCTCACTCTTGACTATGGGAGTGTCCCGCTCACAGGCCACACTGAGCCATGGGGTCTGTCTTGGTCCCATGAACTGTGGTCCCTGGCTGTCTTTGTTGAGAAGCACCATGATCTAAGACAGGACCACAGCCTGGGCATTTCTTGTTATTGTGGTCAGTCGGGCATCTCCTAGCAAAGATGCAAGAACTAAACGAGGAGGACTTAGAGGCAACAAAGCAGCTTGAAACACCTATCTCTGGCACCCAAGAGAATTACGAGTAGATATAATAGTTCAAACCCAATTTAGTACTAAATATAAAACTGTGGCTTATCAAGAGTCTAAGTTTTACGGCGTCTGTGGCATCATCCAGAAATGAGGCTTCTACCATGTTACTTAGAAAGTCACCATCTTAACAGCTCCATAGTTTTAGTTAAAATACCCTTTAGAAAGAATGAGACCAGACAAAAGACCTCTATTTATCTCTCATCCTCAGAACCAGGTTATTTGTAGCTTTTAGGCAAGTAGCCCTACGTGAAGCTGCTACCAAAACAAATCCACAGAATCTAAGTGTTACCTTAAGAACAAAATAACATATCTCAACATGACCTTGTAATAACGAGTGATTGCAAGTGCTGCTACCTGGAATGGAACTGGGAGTGGGAGTCCAGGCCGCCCTGAGGTGTCAATCACCAAGTCCACCTGCCTCAGTCACAACTGGCTTGAAGGCTTTTATCAGCTGGGCACTGGGTGAACTTATTCTCATCACCCATTCTAGGCCAGGGCCAGAACACAAATTTGAGGAATTAAATTTTTTAATTGGCCTACTTAGAGCTGGTCTTTCAGAAATATCCTTTTTTTTTTTTAAGCTTCTCTCATAATAGCAAGTAGCACGCATCATCTGTGCCCAGATTTGCATTAATTACCATAGTTTATTTTTGTGCATGCCACTCAAGGGCCAGACCCTATTTTTAGTTAGCCTCAGTTGTATTCTGTTCAGCCTTTGCAGCTTCGTAGGACTTGGTACAAGAAGTCACGTGCCTGTGGAAACTGTCCCTCCACATGAATCTCTTTGCACAGATATTACACTCGTACGGCTTTATGCCTGTATGAATTTTCATGTGGCCCACGAGATGGTGCTTCATTTTGAATTTCTTACCACAGACAACACAGCCATAAGGCCGGAGACCGAGGTGCATGCTCATGTGCCGATCTCTCTGACTCTTGTGGGTGAAGCTCTTCCCACACTGACAAGGATACAGTTTGTCGGTGGCAGAGAACCCTAAGTGGGAAGCTTCTTCTTTTATCCCCGTCACCATCTCCATGTTCTCACTGTAGCCGGCTGCGAGGGCCGCCTCCTGTCTGTGCCCAATTAGATTCCCATCCGACCTCTCTCCAGAAAACTCTTCCATGGAAGAGCCGTAGAAGTCCACGTGCTCATCATAGGTGCTTTCCTCGGCCTGGTCCTCAAACTCTGCTTCCACTTTCTTCTCCCCGACGTGGAAGCCCTCCTCCACGCCAGAAGGCTGGGCCAGGTGCTCTGTTTGCATGGCGTTGATGGACTCCGTCACCTGGTGCTCATCGTAGGCTGCGTGCACATCCATGCCCTCACAAGCCTGCTCCAGGCGCTCGGGCTTCACGTGGATCCAGCGCTTGTGAGCCATGATGCTGGGCTTGCTGTACATGGGCCGGCTGTAGTGGAACTCGGCACTGTCACTGGCCCCCTCCTCTCCATCCTGGCTTGCCATCTCGGTGCTCAGCCGGTCATGCTCGGTGGATGAGTTACTGGGCAGGTACTCGTGCTCGGTGAGCTGAGACGACAGCTCGTCTTTGGTGCTCTCCTCCTCGTTCTCACCGTCCCTCAGTTCCTGGGCTTTGGGGAAATCAGCGTGGCCCCCTGAGCCCAGCTCAAAGCTCTCTACCAGGCCATTGTAGCTGCTGCTGCTGGGGGACTGGTGGTCACTGCCGTGGCTCAGCTTCTGACACAGGACTGCCGGGTTTCCCTCCAAGACCTCGGTGCATTTGTCCACCACATGCCACATCTGGAGGAAGCTGGCAGCTGTTAAGTAACTAACAATTTCTGGAGCAGGCATTACAAGGCGCCCCGTGTAACTAGACAGCAGAATGCTCTCAAACACTCTGGGGTTCATCACATCAGGCAAAACAATTCTCCGACTATTTTTCAGGAGTACTTGGTCACAAAAGTAGGGTGAACTGGCAGCAAGGACTGCTTTGTGTGCCCGGAAAATGTGGCCTTGGACAACAATGGAGACGTCACATAGCTGTCCTTGCTGGCGCTGCTGGTTCAGTTTCTGCAGAATGGTGTTGGAAAAATCTGGAAATTCCACTCGAAAAGAGTTTGTTCCAGGCTCCATTTCATCACAAATCTTGTTTAGTGCTGCAAGAGAAAGAAAGGTTAGTGATAATTCCGGCCTCAAAAGAGCCTTCATCTACCCCTCCCCTGCACTAAGAACACAACTCCGACATCCCATAGCCTCCCCTTCATCTACCCCTCCCCCGAACTAAGAACACAACTCCGATATCCCATAGCCTCCCCTTCTACCCCTCCCCCACACTATGAACACAACTCCGACATCCCATAGCCTCCCCTTCTACCCCTCCCCTGCACTAGGAACACAACTCTGACATCCCATAGCCTCCCCTTCTACCCCTCCCCCGCACTAAGAACACAACTCTGACATCCCATAGCCTCCCCTTCATCTACTCCTCCCCCGCACTAAGAACACAACTCTGACATCCCATAGCCTCCCCCCTCTGGGTACTCCTGGCTTGGACTTGGTTCCTGGGGTGGCCTGCAGGTGTGAGGGTGCCCAAAGCAAGAGCTGCCACCACCGCACAGTACTGACTGGATTTTTCTGGTGTCTGTGAGAAACGTCCACAGTGACTGCATACAAATCCCCTAAGCCAAACAAAGTATTTCAAATCAAAACACCATTCCTAGCAAAACAACTGAACTGTCAGCCTCAGCAATGGACCAAAGAATTATGGGATGAGGCTGAGGATGTGATTCAGTGGCAGAGCATGTGCTTAGCATGTGCTTAGCATGTGCTTAGCATGTGCTTAGCATGTGCACGTGTCTCTAGGTCCCATTCCTACTCCAAAGATAAAAGAAAAGAAATGAATTATGAGAAGAAGGATAGGTATATGTAAAGGCTCTTAAGGCAGGAACAAACAGGAAGGAACCAGGTCAACAGCCCCACAGGAGGACCTGAGTTTGTATCCCCCAAATCCATGTAAAACTCTTGAGTGTGGCAGAGGACGTCTGTGACCTCTGGCACTGGGGGTGGAGACAGGAGAGTCCCTAGAGCTCAGGGGCCTACCAGTCTAGCAAGTGGTGAGCTCTGGATTCAAGGAAAGATCCTGTCTCAAAGAACAGGGTGGGGAGCACAGAGGACACCCAAGTGCAACTTCTGGCTTCCACACACAAAACCACACACAAGACACACAGACACACAGAGGGGTGACTAGGCAGGCTACAGTTCAGGCAAGAACTGAGGGACAAGATGCTGGAGACATGGAGTCAGGACAATTGGACCTGTTAGCACCTTGGTCTTTTAGCACCAAAGGTACTGACTATGGGTGGAACAATGCAGGTTACCCTAGTGATAGTATCAGTTTTAGCTCAAGAACTTCTATCAGGCACAAAGAATAAAACTGCAGGGGCTAAAGAGATGGCTCAGCAGTTAAGAGCACTTGCTACACTTACAGAGGACCCCAGTGCCATTCCCCAAACCTACAACTGCTTGTAATTCCAGCTCTAGGGGGATCAGATGCCTCAGGCCTCTGTGGCAAAATGAAAGGATAATGTTCCTTCTAGCTGGCTTTCTATACACTATTTCAAGAGTTACAGACTGGAATGGTTAACTACTGTCCCTGCCACTAGAAGACAAAGCTTCAGTACACAGCAGGGATTGCCTGTGCTGCTGCTGTATTCTGTGGGACATGTCCTGCATTAGACAGTCCTAACAGCAGTACCAGAGCTCCACTAGAAATCCTCCAGGTGCCCCTGATTCTGCAGTGCATGCGCACGGGACTAGAAAACTCACAGAAGGGGCTGCAAAAAGGGCTCAGTAGGCAAAAGCATTTCCCATGCAATGGCTGAGGACAGGAATTCAGATCCTATCATGCTAGGGGGTGTGGCGGCTGCCCAAACTCCAGATGCAAAGAAGAGATCCCCAGAGCAAGCTGGCCAGCTAGAACAGCCTAATGGCTGAGCTCTGAGACCCTGGCTCAATACACAAGTTGGAGGGTGATCAAAGATGCCTGACTCAACCTCTGGCTTCCATAGATGTGTGCTCGTATAAGGGTGCACATGTGTATGATCTCAAACACACATGTATGTACCTGCCCACTCATACACACAAAATAACTCACCAAAGTGTTTATCACTGCTGTTTGTCACCTTGCTCTGACATGGTGACCAAACATCAGTGAACACCACCAGGTTTTCTAAGTACAAGATAAAGAGCCAGGTAACTCAAGCAAAGATAGAAAAATCATTCTTGAGGGACAAGGAGAGATGACAGGAGAAGAAAGTAAGGTGTCTTGAGTAATTACTCTGTGCCAAAGACAGTCCACCAATTTCCATGGAGTTTTGGTATTTGTCTGATTTTGAGAGAGGGTCTTACTATGTATCCCTGGCTGGCCTGGAACTCCCTATGTTGTAGACTACGCTTGGCCTTCTCAGTGCTAGGATTAAAAGAGCTGTGCCAGTAGGCCTGGCTTTTTAAATTTTATTTTATTTTTTTATTTCTCAGTCCGAAAGAATAACCCAGGGCTTGGTTCTACCACTGGGCTACATGCTTAGCCCTCCGTTCAGTCTTTAAATTTACTGTAAATGTGTAAGGGGCTGGAGAGATGGCTCAGCAGTTAAGAGTGCCGACTGCTCTTACAGAGGACCCGGGTTTGATCCCCAGCACCCACATGGCAGCTGAGAACCGTCTGAAACTCCAGTTCCAGGGGAATCGGACACCCTCTTCTGACCTCCGCAGCATTACATGACACAGGTGCACAAACCTACATGCAGACAGTACATTCATACACATACAAAAATAAATAAAATAAAATAAATTACTGTGTAAATGTAGGGCTTGATAGTCTTCAGTTATTTTAAGTAACTTTCCCAAAGTTAAAAGCTCATTTTTACTAAGTTGAGAGATGAATCTAGGTCAGTGTAACTCGGAAGCCTGCAGCACTTTTCCTATCACAGCACTCTGCCTCCTCCGAGAGGATAAAATGCCACATTAGCCACTAATCATTTAAGACGACAATGCTTTTTAGAACAAAGTAGTAATGCATGGCTTTATTCATCTTAAACATTTCATAGTAACTTCAAAAGAGAACAGAGCATGGAATGAACACTTAGGATTTGTAGTTTGAAAGGAAAGGCTGCTTATACATTTGTATAGAGTTCAGGTCTACATATACTACATATACCTTTGGGTTATTTTTGTTTGTTTGTGTCTTTTTGAGACAGGGTCTCCCTTTAGTCCCAGCTGGCCTGGAGCTCGCTACGTAGACCAGGCTGGGATTAAAGGCATGTGCCACCACCACACCAGGCCTACATATACATTTGTACAGAGTGCAGGTCTACATGTAAATTCTGAGTTGGGAAGGATAATGCATGGTCATGTAAAAAAAAAAAATACAGGATGGGGCTGGCGAGATGGTTCTGTGGTTAAGAGCACTGGCTGCTCTTGGAGAGGACCTGGTTCAGTTCCCAGCACTCACATGGTGGCTAACAACCATCCCTATCTCCAGTTCCTGTCCTTTTCTGTCTTCTGCAGGTAGACCAGGATGGCCTTGAACTTACAGAGATTCACCTCCTGAATGCTAGGATTAAAGGCGTGCTTACAAAGATCCACCTCCCGAGTGCTAGGATTAAAGGCATGCACCACCAGGCCCGGCTTTTTTTTTTTTTTTAATGTGTATGAATGTACCATCTACATGCAGGTCTGTGTACCTGTGTTGTGCAATGCCGCAGGTCAGAAGAGGGGGTCAGGTTCCCCTGGAACTGGAGTTAAAGACGGTTCTCAGCTGCCATGTGGGTGCTGGGGATCAAACCCGGATCCTCTGCAAGAGCAGTCAGTGCTCTTAACCACTAGGCCATCTCTCCAGCCCCTCAAAACTCTTTTCATGTGAGCCCCAAAGAGCTGTACATTGTTTCTTGGCTGCACACTTCCTGGAGCACAGGTGCATCCTGATTCATCTGCTCTCCTTTACATATTTTCATTCTCATGGGCTTTTGAATTGTTAAGTGATGCTACAATGGAGACCGACACCTGACTCCATTGGCACATGGCTGAAATGTTTACCAGTGCAAATGCAGGGTCAAAGGGCATGGCATGTCATACTCTGAATTCTATTATCAAACTACTTTCCAGGAAAGTTGCACCAAATAGCAGCCCACTAACAGTGAACAACAGGTCTACCTTTCAAACCCTCATCAAGACTGAATGTTATTAGACTGCTTAATTTTTTTTTTTTAATTTTATGTGGTGACGGGGCTACAGAAATGGCTCAGTGGTTAAGAGCACTGGCTGCTCTTGCAGAGGACCCAGGTTTGATTCCCAGCAACCACATGGAGGCTGACAACCATCCATAATTGTAGACCCAGGGGATTGATGCTGTTTTCTGACCTCCATGGGCATTGCATGACACAGGTGCACCTACAGTCTGTCTCATAGACAAAAAAATAAAAAAAAAATAAAAATAAAAAAATAATTTTGTCTTTATAAGTTGTGGGAACTTTTTTCATGGTTCCAGAGTGGTAAGACAGAGCACATTCTAAACTTCCTAATTTTTTTAACGAAAAATAATTATTTGGGCTTTCCTGGTACCATTAAAAATAATTTAAACTTTTGGCCAGGCGTGGTGGCGCACGCCTTTAATCCTAGCACTTGGGAGGCAGAGGCAGGCGAATCTTTGTGAGTTCAAGGCCAGCCTGGTCTACAGAGTGAGTTCCAGGACAGCTGGGGCTACAGGGAGGCCCTGTCTCGAAAAGACAAAAAAAAAAAAAATAATAATAATTTAAACGTTTTTTAATTTTTAGTATTTTTGATACAGGGTCTCCCTTGAGTCTCAGCTGGCCTTGAACTCATAGAGAATCCACCTGCCTCTGCCTCCAGAGTGTTGGGATTAAAGGTGTGCGCCACCATGCCCTACCCATTTAAACCTTTTAATACATGGAATTTATTTGGCATAAAGATTGTGGCTAGAACCCAGTCCTTTTCTCTCTAAAATGGCTAGCCTATCTTTATAACTCCATTTATTGAACAGCCATCTTTTTCTCATAAAGTTCAAGTGTCGGGCTATGGCTCAGTGGTTAAGAGCAATGGTTATTCTTACAGAAGACCCGGGTTCAAATCCCAGCACCCACATGGCAGCTAACAACTGTCTGTAGCTCCATTTTCCTTCCTTCCTTCCTTCCTTCCTTCCTTCCTTCCTCCCTCCCTCCCTCCCTCCCTCCCTCCCTCCCTCCCTCCCTTCCTTCCTTCATTTGTATGAGTGTACTGTCTGCATGTAGGTTTGTGCACCCAGGTCGAGCAATGCCACAGAGGTCAGAAGAGGGTGTCGGATTCCCCTGGAACTGGAGTTCTTCTGGAATTGGAGTTACAGAGGGTTCTCAGCCGCCACGTGGGTGCTGGGGATCGAACCCGGGTCCTCTGTAAGAGCAGCGGTGCTCTTAGCCACTAGGCCATCTCTCCAGCCCTGTAGCTCCATTTTCAAGGGGATCTAACACCCTCTTCTGTCCTCCTCATTTTTGTAGACCAGGCTGGCCTTGAACTCAGAGATCTGCCTGCCTCTGCCTCCTAAGTGCTGGGATTAAAGGTGCGTGCATGCGTGCGTGCGTGCGTGTGTGTTGTGTGTGTGTGTGTATATGAATGTTATGCCTGCATGTGTGTAAGTGCACTGGTATCATGTAATGCCCACGGAGGACAGAAAAGGACATTGGATCCCCTGGAACTGGAATAATGGATGATTGTTAGCTGCCATGTGAATGCTGGGATTTGAGACCCTGTCTTCTGCAAGAACAGCTAGTGCTCTTAACCACTGAGTCATCTCTCATAATTTTTCTTCGCAATGCCGTGGAGGTCAGAAGAGGGTGTCGGATTCCCCTGGAACTGGAGTTCTCCTGGAATTGGAGTTTCAGACGGTTCTCGGCCGCCATGTGGGTGCTGGGGATCGAACCCGGGTCCTCTGTAAGAGAGGTCGGCGCTCTTAACCGCTAGGCCATCTCTCAGCCCCTTTTTATTGCATAGGGGAAAAAATAAATGGAAAAATTGTCATATATTTTTAGCTGTGTCAAGGTGGTAGCTGTTCTTGTCATTTAGTAACACCTTTAACCTTAAATCTGGGTAGATGTGGTATTTTTTTTTTTCTGTTCTCTGAACTTAGCATACACTCTCAACTTTTTTTTTAAATCAGGTTTAAAAAATATTTTTATTTATCATTTTTATTTATTTATTTTCAGTCAGTAATAGACATGGATATATTTATTCCCTTCACTGTTCACAGTATACAAGGGTGAAAAGGAGTAATTTTCATTGGGCAGAACGTGGTCTCAGACGGTAGAGGCAGAAGGATGAGCAAGGCCGGGTACACAGAGCTTTTCCAAGCCCAGCTACGGTCACATTTGCTAACATCTCATTGGCTAAAGCAAATCACAGGGTTGAGCTGAGAGCCATTTTTATTTTATTTTATGTGTACAAGTGTATTTTCTGCATGTATGTACGTCTACCTGTGTTGTATAATGCCCTAGGAGATCAGAATAGGGTGTCAGATCCCCTCTTTTTTTTATTTATTTTTTATGTGTATGAATGTACTGTCTGCATGTAGGTTTGTGCACCCCTGTCAATGCTGTGGAGGTCAGAAGAGGGTGTCGGATTCTCCTGGAACTGGAGTTAAAGACATTTCTCAGCCACCATGTGGGTGCTGGGGATTGAACCTGCGTCCTCTGCAAGAGCAGTCAGCGCTCTTAACTGCTAGGCCATCTCTCCAGCTCCAAGATCCCCTCTTATATATTAGACAGCTGTTAGCTGCCACATGGGTTGTAGGAACAGAACCTAGGACCTTTGCAAGAACAACCAGTGCTCTTAACTGCTGAGCCTTCTCTCCAGCTCCCAGCAGTTTGAACTTTTTTTTTTTTTGTCTTTTTGAGACAGGGTCTCCCTGTAGCCCCAGCTGTCCTGGAACTCACTCTGTAGACCAGGCTGGCCTTGAGCTCACAAAGATCCACCTGCCTCTGCCTCCCGAGTGCTAGGATTAAAGGCGTGCGCCACTACACCAGACTTATTTATTTATTTATTTATTTATTTATTTATTTATTTATTTATTTTTGGTCTGAGTTTGAACTCTTAATAGTAATATTTACACACCCAGGAGCAGCTCTGGCTTGTAGAGAGTTGCTGTTTCAATTGGTTAAAAGATTCATTGTTAGTGCTCACCTTTAATGCCAGTGCTGGAGAGACAGAGGCAGGTCGATCTCTGAGTTTGAGGATGGACTGGTTTACGTAGCCAGTTCTAGGCCAGCCAGAGCTACATCTACATCGTGAGATCCTGTCTCAAGAAAACAACACAAAACAGAACACAACAAAACAATAAAACAAAACAGCGAAGATAAATGGGATGACTCACTAAAGGTACAATAAAGCACCC
This sequence comes from Rhizomys pruinosus, assembly GCA_009823505.1. Lineage (NCBI taxonomy): Eukaryota > Metazoa > Chordata > Mammalia > Rodentia > Spalacidae > Rhizomys > Rhizomys pruinosus. Next base: position 1,168,429 of record VZQC01003608.1, read on the forward strand.
GACATGCAAAGCACCCTGGGAAACATCAAAAGAAATGTTATTGTCCTTGGAGAATTTATTATCTTGTAGAAGAGATTAAAAACAAACATGTACACAACACAGTGATTCAGGGCAAAGCCTGATAAAATACGACAGGGAAATTACAAACCCAGGAGGACTCCTGGGGGTGAGGCTGGCAAATGGTCACAATGCCCTACTGCTATAAATTTTGAAGTCACCAGACTTGGGAGACAGGCTCTCAATTTCCTCACCTGCCATATCTTTACTGAAATAACCCAAGCAATATGAAAAAAAGAAAAAAAATCAGCCTAACTCCTGGAGTCCTGCAGAATAAGCTAGAAGGCAAGGGCTTTAAGAACAAAGCCACAGTAGAGCTGGGACGAGGCCCCTGAACTCAACTTCCTGCCCCCAGCCATGTTGGGAGAGTAGCAGCAATCCCTGGAGAGCCAGTAGTGGCCTTTCACCTGGATGCTCCAGCTAAAACTCAGGAGGCCATGGGGCAGGCAGGCAGGCAGGCAGCCTGGCAACATTAGAGGGTAAGGCCCAGTCACTTGGAGAAGACCCAGCTATCACTGTCAGCTGGGCCCTAGTGACAAGAGGCCTCTCTACCACTGTACAACTTTACTAACACAAAAAGGGCATAGAGAGCGAGTGGCTAACCCACTCTGAAGGCCCAGTCGTTTCCACAGGCTCTGTTCTGCATCCAGCTTCAGAACCAAGTCCATCCAAAGAATTTTCATTTATTATTTTTAATTTATGAGTGTATTGCCTACATGTATGTAAGCGCACCTGTGTCATGCAATGCTCATGGAGAACAGAAGAGGGCATTAGATCTCCTGGAACTGGAGTTATGGATGGCTGTTAGCCACCATGTGGGTGCTGGGATTTGAACCCTGATCTTCTGTAACAGCAGCCAGTGCTCTTAACCATCTCTGTGCCATCTTTCCAGCTCAGAACTGAGTCAATTTTAACAGCATTCAAGTATAAAAGGAGGGCCCCCAAACCACCCATTTATATGAGGGCACAACTTCAGATCTGAACAGACTGTCAAGAACACATCAATATGTCTGATTTCCGAACCTGACGGTGCCCATAAGCTCCATGAGAAAGTGAGTCCTGAGGGGAAACCCACAAGCCAATCTTTGCTTGCCACAGAACGAAAAAGCCAGTCACACTGCATTCTGCTTTAATTTTTAAATTATTTCTTTTTACTTTATGTGTATGAGTCTTTTGCCTGCATGTGTAAGTGTACCCACATCATGCAATGCCTGCAAAAGCTAGAAGAGAGTATCAGATTCCCTGGAACTGGAGTTATGGACAGATGTCAGCCACCATGTGAGTGCTGGGAAATGAACCCCGCCCGGTCCAGTGGTCAGGACTTAGTACTGCTGAGACATCTCTCTAGCCCCTGCATTCTGCCCTGTTTAATCTCCTGAAGGATTAGTGTATTTTGAGTCTGTCTGGCATACTAAAGAAACTGAGCCACAGTTCCCATCAAGCCACACCTCATGACCTCTGCTTCACCCTCCAAGTAACCACGGATGGTGGGATAAAACCGGACAAGAGCTAAAGATGGGGTGTACTGGCAACCTAGAGTTGTCTGGGAGGAAAGCCTCGGCTGAGGATTGTCTAAATCAGACTGACCTATGGGCATGTCTGTAGGTGACTGCCTTATTAATGGAATACAGGAGGGCCCAGGCAACTATGGGCACACCATCCATGGGTCAGTAAGCCCTGGACTGTATAAGAAGCTAGCTGAGCTGGTGTGTGGTGGCGCTTGCCTTTAATCCTAGCACTCGGGAGGCAGAGGCAGGCAGATCTTTGTGAGTTCAAGGCCAGCCTGGTCAACAGATTGAGTTCCAGTACAGCTGGGGCTACAGGGAGAGCCTGTCTCGAAAAGACAAAAAAAAAAAAAA
>VZQC01003608.1:1170499-1183191 GCA_009823505.1 Rhizomys pruinosus
AAAAAAAAAAAAAAAAAAAAAAAGCTAGCTGAGCATGAGCCCTAATAAGCCAAAGAGCAAACCAGAGAGCTAGTCAGCCGGCAGCTGCTCCAAGGTTCCTGCCCCGACTCCCCTCAGTGATAAACTATGACCTGTAGTGTAAGCCAAATAAACCCTTTACTTCCAAGTTGCTTTTGGTAAGTATTTTATCACAGCAACAGAAGGAAACTAAAACACTGAATTTCGGCTTTAAACATGGGCCCAGGAAGCTGAAGCAGTGCAAACCACACTCAATACCACCAAGAAAGTGGAGGCCAGCCTGGTGGGGCATACCTCTAATCCCCGCATTCAGGAGGCAGATCTCAGTGAGTCTGAGGCCAGTCTGGTCTACAGGGCTGCATAGTGAGGCTCTGCCTCAAACAAAAAGGGCTGGGTGTGGTGGTGCATGCCTCTAATCCGGGCAGAGGCAGAGGAGGCAGAGGCAGAGGAGGCAGAGGAGGTGGAGGCAGAGGCAGAGGAGGCAGAGGCAAAGGCAGAGGAGGCAGATGCAGAGGCAGAGGCAGAGGCAGAGGTGGCAGAGGAGGCAGAGGAGGCAGAGGAGGCAGAGGCAGATCTCTGTGACTTCAAAGTCAGCCTAGTCTACATAGTGAGTTCCAGGCTAGCTGGGGATACAGGGAGACCCTGTCTCAAAAAAAAGAAAAAGAAAAAGAAAAAGAAAGGGGGGGGGGGAGGAGACAGACCATTTGCACTGTTGAAATTTGAAGGGGTCAGAGAGCAGCTGAGGCTTGGCACTGTGACAGGCCAGGAAAGGCCATTGGTAAAAGTGTACCTCAGTTGCAGTGAAGACTCCAGGATTGTGGGGTTCATGAAGAAAAGCTGAGGCTTTGCACCAGGAGAGGTCAGAAACACCCATTCATTGGTGAAGGTGCAGCCTCAGTTTCAGTGAAGACTCCAACCTTTTGGAAATGCCAGGACCATGGGACGACCATCAAGAGCAGCAGCAGGTGTGGAATGGAGCTGGCCTGGGCCTTGGAGAGGAGCTGTGTGTGCTGTGGACGGCAGTCAGAGAAGGGGAGCTGCCTGAAACCTTCTGGAGCCCAGAATATTGTGAGTGAATCCCGGATGTCCAGACTTGAGCTACTACTTGCTGGGCTTAGGTTTTGCTTTGGTGTGCGTGATTCTTCCCTTTGAAATAAGACAGTACTTGTTTTGGATTTTACAGGAGCCCATAGTTAAGAGACTTTTAAAAGTGACTGAACTTGGGCTGGAGAGATGGCCTAGCGGTTAAGAGCGCCGACTGCTCTTACAGAGGACCTGGGTTCGATCCCCAGCACCCACATGGCGGCCGAGAGCCGTCTGAAACTCCAATTCCAGGAGAACTCCAGTTCCGGGGGAATCCGACACCCTCTTCTGACCTCCGCAGCATTGCACGACACAGGTGCACAGACTTGCATGCAGACAGTACATTCATACACATACAAAAAAAAAAAAAAGCAGGCTGGGCATGGGTGAGGGGAGCAAGCCAGTAAGCAGCATTCCTCCATGGCCTGTGCTTCAGCTCCTGCCTCCAGGTTCCTGCCCTGAGCTCCTATGTTGGGCTCCCTCAATGATAAACTGTGACCTGGGAGATAGGAGCCAAATAAATCCTTTCCTCCCCACGTTGGTTTTGGTCAGAATTTTTTGTCACAGCAATGGAGAAGCAAACTAGAATAAAGATATTTCTCCAAAGAACATATTCACATGAGTAATAAACTCATGAAAAACACTAAGTATCATTAATCACAAAGATGCAAATCTGAACTATGAAGGCTGTGGGTGCAACTCGGGGAGAGTTCTTGTTCACTAAGCGAGTACTGGGTTCTATCTGCAGTGACAAACACAAACACACACACAGTCCATCAGTGGTGATGTGTGGAGGCTAGAACCCTTACTTGCATGGCTGGTAGGCACAGACATGGTACAGCTGCTGCAGAAAAGGGGTTGGCAGTTTCTCAAAACAGTTGAACAGAGTTATGTCATAGGGCTGGCAATTGTACCCCTGAATATGTGCCCAAGAGAAGTGAAAGCACAGGATATAGGACGTGAGCATTCAATCAGCATTATTCACAAAAGCCCCAAAATAGAAACAATTCAAATGCATGTCAAGTGATCACTGGACAAAATATGGCAGAGCATCCCAAGAAGGATTATCTATAAGACTGGACAAAAGGAGAAGATGCAGGGCTCTGAAAACAGCATAAAGTGAAAAAGACCAGGGATGTGGCTTGGGTAGAGCAGCCAACACTGTGAGAAAGAAAGGGGGGCTGGACACGAAGGTTACATTTTTACTGTTCCACTACATGACATGGTCAAAACAAGCCAAGTCAGACAATACAGTAGGTGAGTGGCTGCCTGACCTCAGAAACTACAGGAAAGCAGGAAACGAGTGATTACTGAGTTTCTTTTTGGGAGGCCCAAAGTTTTACAATTGGTGTGGATATGGGAGTATGTGAATATCTGAATATACTAAAAAACTTTTTTTTTTTTTTGGTCTTTTTGAGACTGGGTCTCCTTGTAGCACCAGCTATCCTAGAACTTGCTCTGTAGACCAGGCTGGCCTTGAACTCAGAGATCCGCCTGCCTCTGCCTCCCAGTGCTGGGATTAAAGGCGTGCACCACCACCCCCTGCTAAAAATGACTTCTTAAGGCCACTACACACCTTTATTTTATTTTATTTTTTATTATTATTTTTTATGTGTATGAGTGTACTGTCTGCATGTAGGTTGGTGCATCCGTGTCGTGCAATGCCACGGAGGTCAGAAGAGGGTGTCGGATTCTCCTGGAACTGGAGTTAAAGACGGTTCTTAGCCACCATGTGGGTGCTAGGAATCAAACCCAGGTCCTCTGCAAGAGCAATCGGTGCTCTTAACCGCTGAGCCATCTCTCCATCCCCAGATGCACACATTTAATACTAGCACTCAGGAGGCAGAGCTAGGTGGATCTGGTCTACATAGTGATTTCCAGGACAGCTGGGGCTACAGGGAGACCCTGTCTCAAAAAGACAAAAAAAAAAAAANGTCCTCTGCAAGAGCAATCGGTGCTCTTAACCGCTGAGCCATCTCTCCATCCCCAGATGCACACATTTAATACTAGCACTCAGGAGGCAGAGCTAGGTGGATCTGGTCTACATAGTGATTTCCAGGACAGCTGGGGCTACAGGGAGACCCTGTCTCAAAAAGACAAAAAAAAAAAAAGAGCTGGGACTATAGGAAGACCCTACCTCAAAAAGACCAAAACAAACAAACAAACAAAACACAAAAATGCTTATGAAAAATTTTAAGACCCTGGGGATTAGACCCAGAGCCTCACGCATGACAGGCAAGCACTGAGCACATTTATCTCGAGCCCATGGACACAATTTTTATAATTTTTTCCCTCCCTTTCTTTCCTTTCTTCTCTCTCTCTCTCCTCTCTCTTTTTCCCTCCCTCCCTCCCTCCCTCCCTTTCTCTTTCTCAGGGTCTTGCTTTATAGCCCAAGCAGGCCTCAAACTCTGTCCTCCTGCCTTACCCTCCTGAATTCTGGGATTACAGGTGTGTGTGAGGCCATGCTCAACTGTCAACGCCAAGTCTGAGGGTTTGTCACTGGGTAGTGTAGGGTATTTTCTCTCCTGGGTAAAACATGATGCCACTATACAATAGAAAACAAGTTGGCCAGGAGCCATGGCTACTAATAAACAAAATGACACAGTTCAAGCCAGGCTCTGGTGATAGACCTCCAGACATTCCCTAGTACATGACAGGCTATTATTCCCCTCCTGCCGCCCCCCCCCCCAAGTGATCCTGAGAGATGCTGGAGGATACAGGGAGTGGAAGCTTAACTGAAGGGCAATTCCATGTCACAGCTTTCATGAGACTGTCCTACATAATGCATCAGGGATCACCCATGTTCCTGTAAGTAATCCCTTAGACATGCTCTGTATGCAACCCCAATAAACTCACTGGTTCATCAAGCTGGACTTGATGGAATAGTACTGTGCTCTGTCCTTGGTACCCTGTCTGGGATGAATAAATGTTTGTTTGCATCTCCCTAGGAGAAGTTAATGCAACACTGGGTAAGTAGGAAAATGTCATCATAGAAATAACAGCTACTGGGGGCTGGAGAGATAGCCTAGTGGTTAAGAGCACCGACTGCTCTTGCAGAGGACCCGGGTTCAATCCCCAGCACCCATATGGCGGCTAAGAACCGTCTGTAACTCCAATTCCAGGAGAACTCCAGTTCCAGGGGAATTCAAGACCCTCTCTGACCTCCGCGGCATTGCACGACACGGGTGCACAAACCTGCATGCAGACAGTATGTTCATACACAAACAAAAAAAAAAAAAAAAAAAAGAAATAACAGCTACGACTTATTAAATGTACGCACAAAAACATAAAGTACATATTTGTAGACAAGCATGCATATGAACATGGCCGTCCTGCAGTATCTGTGGGGACTGGTTCTAGGACTATCCCTCAAATACCAAAAATTGGTGGATGCTCAAGTCCTTTTAATAAAGTGGTACAATATTCACATGTAGCCCACACATATCTTCAAGAATACTTCAAATTACCTGTTGAGGAAAGAGCAAGAAAACCTGCATACCTGGGATACAAATTCAGTTACAGAGCTCCGCCTGCCTCTACCTCCCAAGTGCTGGGATTAAAGGCATGCACCACCATGCCTGGCTGAATTACTTTTTTTAAAGATGATTATTATTATTATTATTATTATTTGGTTTTTTTGAGACAGGGTCTCCCTGTAGCCCCAGCTGTCCTGGAACTTGCCTTGTAGACCAGGCTGGCCTTGAACTTACAAAGATCCGCCTGTCTCTGCCTCCCAAGTGCTAGGATTAAAGGCATGAGCCACCACACCCGGCTTTTTAAATTATTTTTATTTATTTTTTTGGGTCTTTTCGAGACAAGGTCTTCCTGTAGCCCCAGCTGTTCTGGAACTCACTCTGTAGACCAGGCTGGCTTTGAACTCACAAAGATCCACCTGCCTCTGCCTCCCAAGTGCTAGGATTAAAGGCATGTGCCACCACGCCCAGCTTATTTATTTATTTTTATGTGCATGAGTGTACTGTCTGCATGTAGGTTGGTGCACCTGTGTTGTGCAATGCTGCAGAGGTCAGAAGAGGGAGTCTGATTCCCCTGGAACTGGAGTTAAAGATGGTTCTTAGCCGCCATGTGGGTGCTGGGAATTGAACCCAGGTCCTCTGCAAGAGCAGTCGGTGCTCTTAACCGCTGAGCCATCTCTCCAGCCCCTTTAAAGATTTAATTATTTGTATGCATGTGTGCCTGTGTGTGGGTATATGCACAATATTGAGTGCGGGAGCCTACGGAGGCCAAAAGCAGGCACTAGATCCTCTGGGGGGCACTAGATCCTCTGGGGGGCACTAGATCCTCTGGAGCTGTAGTAACTGGTGGTTGTGAGCTGGGAACTAACTCTGGTTCTCTGTAGGAGCAATATACACTCTTAACCACTCTCCCCTCTCTCCAGCCCCTAGGGCTGCATTTTTTTCCTGAACATTTTCTCTCTCTCTCTCTCTTTCCTTTTTTTGTCTTTTTGAGACAGGGTTTCCCTATAGCCCCAGCTGGCCTTAACCTCACAGAGATCCACCTGCCTCTGCCTCCCAAGTGCTGAGATTAAAGGCATACACCGCCACACCTGGCCTTCCTGTGAAGGGTTGACTCCATGGATGAGGGCTCCACAGAGAGAAGTAACTTGGGTATAGGGTGCTTTGCAGACACTGTAACAGATTCTGCACTCAGCACTTTATAGTCTCTACCTCATTTAACCCTTCTTATGACAACCTACTTGATGGATTTATGTATGTATGTATGTATGTATGTATGTATGTATGTATGTATGTTTTTCGAGACGGGGTCTCCCTGTACCCCCAGCTGTCCTGGAACTTGCTATGTAGACCAGGCTGGCCTTGAACTCACAAAGATCCGCCTGCCTCTGCCTCCTGAGTGCTGGGATTAAAGGCGTGCACCACCACACCTGGATGACGGTTATTTTTAAAATCCTATTATTCAGAATAGAAGAGGCCAATCCACTTGCCTAAAGTGATACAAAGGATATGTTAAGGCCTGTTAGAGTCTGAGAGGTGGCATGTAGTAAGACAGAAAAGAAAGTAAATGTATGCTTCACAGGAAACTTAATTTTTTTAATTAATTAATATTTTCTGTGTATGAGTGTTATGCCTGCATGTAAGTAAGTGCACTTCTTTCGTGCAGTGCTTTTGGAGGACATAAGATAGCACTGGATGGATCCCCTGGAACTAGAGTTATGGATGGTTGTTAGCATGTGGGTACTAGGATTCAAAAACCTGCGTCTTCTGCAAGAACAGCCAGTGCTCTCTTAGCCAGTGAGCCATCTCTCCCGTCCTATCACTGATAATTTTTGAGACAAGGCCTCTCTACATAGCCCAGGCTGGCTTCACATGTGGGACAATCCTCCTGCTTCAGCCTCTAGAATGGTAAGAGTTTAAAAAATTTTATTTTATGGTTAATTATCTTTTTTTTTTTTTTTTCCTTTTGAGACAGGGTCTCCCTATAGTCCCAGCTGGCCTAGAACTCACAGAGATCTGCCTGCCTCTGCCTCCCGAGTACTAGGATTAAAGGCATGTGCCACCACGCCTGGCTTAAAGACGGTTCTTAGCCGCCATGTGGGTGCTAGGAATCGAACCCAGGTCCTCTACAAGAGCAGTTGGCCCTCTTAACAGCTGAGCCATCTCTCCAGCCTGGTTAATTATCTTTTTTTTTTTTTTTCCTGGTCTTTTTGAAACAGGATCTCCCTATAGCTCTGGCTATCCTGGAACTCTGTGGACTAGACCAGCCTTGAACTCAGAGATCCTCAGCCTCCCGAGTGCTAGGATTAAAGGCATGTGCCACCACACCCGGTTAGAATGGTAAGATTATAGGCAAGTGGCCACCAGGCCCAGTTCTAAGTAATCCACAATTTAGATTATTCACAGTTCACTGATAAATTCCAGGATATTCACTAACTTCAGACTTAAATCAGCAATTCTTTATCTTATCAACTGTTCCTAACTCCAGTTCTAGGGGACTCAACGCACCTCTTCTGACCTCTGCAGGCACACGGGTGCACTTACATATATGCAGAGAATACACTCATACACATAAAATAAAAATAATAAACTACTTAAAAAAATTCTGATAGCAATGGTTCTTCTAAAACAGTACTGTCATCCTAGCTCACCCCCTCCATTCTTCAGGGAAGCTATATGGAAGACGGTATTAAAAAACAGCCTTGGAGCTGGGCATGGTGGCGCATGCCTTTAATCCTAGCACTTGGGAGGCAGAGGCAGGTGTATCTTTGTGAGTTCAAGGCCAGCCTGGTCTACAGAACGAGTTCCAGGACAGCTGGGGCTACAGAGAGACCCTGTCTCGAAAATACCAAAAAAAAAAAAATAAATAAAAAAAAAAAATAAATAAAAAACAGCCTTTGGGGCTGGAGAGATGGCCTAGCGGTTAAGAGCGCCGACCGCTCTTACAGAGGACCCGGGTTCAATCCCCAGCACCCACATGGCGGCCGAGAGCCGTCTGAAACTCCAATTCCAGGAGAACTCCAGCTCCAGGGGAATCCGAGACCCTCTTCTGACCTCCGCGGCATTGCACGACACGGGTGCACAGACCTGCATGCAGACAGTACATTGATACACATACGGGGAAAAAAAAAAACAAAAAAACAAAAAAACAGCCTTTGTAAAGGGCTGGCAGGATGGCTCCGTGGGTAAAGAAAGGGGCCTGCCATGCCTGAGTTCAATCCTTAGGACCCACACGCTAGGGGAGAACTGATTCTTGCAAATTGTCCTGTGGCCTACAAGTGACAGGTGTGGGCCCAACCACATACACAGACAACAAACAAACAAAAACTTCGATAAACAAAAAGCAGGAGTCAAAGGGCAACAAACTAAAGCCTCTCGGAAGCAGACAACCTCCAATGCTCCTTCAAATTCTAGTGAGTCCCATAGCAGCCACTGTTCATTATTCAGCTGAGGAAAATGGGTATCAAATTTTATACAGCATTTAAACAAGGACCAAACACCCTAAAAGCACAGGTGACAGCAATATCACAGGGAAGCAGAGCTACCGGCTCCTTGTACCAAAGGCCTCTGGGGATTTTTTTTAATCAGAGCATATGGTAATTTGCATGCTTACTGTAGAAAGCACGTTTAAGCACAGTAAATGTTGCTTTAGGAAATTTAAAGTCTGGCACAAACGTACAAAAATACCAACACCCTATGCCTACTGAAATTCTTTATATGAGTCAAATGTTTCAAGTTCAGAAAGCACGGTCTGTAAACCTGGGCCTTGCAAGGCCTGAATTGTTCTACCCACTTTAAAGGAAAGTGAACCAAAATTCAGATTAAATGATCTCCCCAAGATTATATATCTTAGCAGGGTATGCCAGGAGTCAGAAGTTTAATTCCAAGTCTAATGCTTTTCTTTTTTAAAAAGATTTTTTTAACAAATTATTTTTTTTTTACACGGAAGGGTGTACTGCCTGCAGGCATGAGTGCACCTGTGCTGTGCAGTGCTCATGGAGGGCAGTAGAGGGCATCGGATCCCCTGGAACTAGAGTTACAGATGGTTGTTAGCCACCACGTGGTTGCTGGGAATCAAACCTGGGACCTCTGCAAGAGCGGTGAGTGCTCTTAACAGCTAACTCATCTCTTCAGCCCCATCCAAGTCTAATACTTTTCTAAGTTGAAAAAAAAAAAAAAAAACCAGAAAGTTTCTCTGAGATTAAGAGCTGTATCCATGGAAAGCACAGCAGCAAATGGCTTCCGAATGTGCAATATTTCTTCAGAGAGTGATCTGTTCAAGCTCCATCAAAAACCTCCACAAAGTACATTACTTTTGCTGATAGAAATCGTTCTAACACACAGTCTTAGAAATGAGAGCTTACCCACTGCAAAGCTGTATTCCTGGGATAAGGCTCCTTATGCCATGGCCATCAAAGAGCACTCTCAGTGCAGGAAAAAAGGAGGCCCATTTTGCAAGTCTGCTTTAATTAAACCGCAGTTGTTTCTGAACGGAAAAAGCACATTGAAAGTTTAAGATGCCAGTGTTATCTATGGTTCCTATGCCCCTCCCTCTCGAACCTTGCCTGTGAGGAACAGACTGAAAGCCTATTAACATAGGTGTTAGCCCAGCTGACATCCCAACACGGGATCCGCCTCTAGTGGAAGGGCTACAGACAGCCAATGGGGGCTATGGAAGGGAGGCTCAGTTTTCTCTAGGGACAAGTTCCCTGATGGGTTATCCAATCCCAAGTGATCAGTCCTAAACACACATACACATAAGCTCCACAAAATGGACTCTGCATTGTATGTGTCTGTGTGTGTATAAATGTATGTATGCACATGTAAGAATAAACAGGAGGAAAAGAAATTGAGAGGGAATCAGGCATGGATTTTGGTGCACACTTTTAAATCCAGCACTCGGCAGACAGAGGCAGGTGGATCTCTGTAAGACTGAGGCCAACCTGGTCTATATAGCAAGTTCCAGGCTAGCTGCCTCAAAAAACTAACAAAGCAAAACAAAACGACAACAAAGGATGAGGGGAAGGGGGCATAGGAGAAACTGGAGGAAGGAACGGGAAGGCAGAATGAGGCAAATACAGCTCTCACGTATGAGAGTCTCAGAGACAAAGCCAGGCGTGGTGGCACACACCTTTGATCCCAGCACTTGGAAGGCAGAGGCAGGCATATATCTGTGAGTTCAAGGCCAGCCTGGTGTACAAAGAGAGCTCCAGGCTAGCTGCGACTAAAGGGAGACCCTGTCTGAAAAAGATTAAAAAAAAAAAAGAAGAAAAAAGAAAATCTCAAAAACAAAAATAAAAAATAAAGGAGTGTTAGCTCAGGGAGGGAGTGCCTGCCTGTCACCCCACTGTCGAGAGGACTAGAAACAGGAAGACTGCAAGTTTGAGGATAATGGGACTTTCTAGCATGTTCTGAGCCAGCCTGAACTACATTATCAAAACAAAACAAAGTTTTTAGTTACATGTTTATTCTAGAATTTCTTGGCTTAGGCTTTTTTAAAAGTAAAATTTTATTACATTTTACTTTTATTTTTTGTGTGTGTATGTGTGTAGGTGTGTGTGTATGTGTGGTCAGAGGACAACTTGCAGGGGTCAGTCCCCTCTTTCACCATGTGGGTCCTGGGAATTAAACTGGTAATCGCCTTGACAGTGTCCACCAGGGCAACAGCATTTTGTAAAGCTCCTCTGTTTTGGTTAAATTTCTATAGTTATACTCATTTGGCTTCCAGAGCTGAAGTAACTTATTTCTCTAGATTCTTACCTCCCCTGACACATCAACTCCAAGTACCACCCCACCCTGCCAGAAAAGATGTTCATTAATCACTAACATTCTTTGACTGAATCACTAGTTAAACTCCACATCAGCTACCACAGACCAAAAAGGAAACTCAGCGGGCATGGTGGCGCACGCCTTTAATCCCAGCACTCGGGAGGCAGAGGCAGGCGGATCTTTGTGAGTTCCAGGACAGCCTGGTCTACAGAGTGAGTTCCAGGACAGCTGGGGCTATAGGGAGACCCTGTCTCAAAAAGACAAAAAAAAAAAAAAAGGGAAACTCAATCTATTTCCCTCCCTCCTCAAAATGTACAAGAGACTCCCACCCTTTCCAGTGAGACTGATCTCTCCTCAGAGCCCCTACCAGGCTCCTGTCTGTCTGTCTATCTATATTTCCCACCTGGAACAATTAGCCTCTGTCTCCTGTTTGAACTCTCTATCTGAAACCTTTCATAATGGTGCCAAGCCTGGGAGGAGGGTCCACTGAAAGCTCTCTGTAGAAACCCCTCCACCCCGTACCTGCATTCTCCATACCCATCACTGGGCTCCATTTCCCACCGATGAGAGCCTGGGGTTGGTATCCAGGAGCTCTCCCTCTTAGGCTTTTTCCAGAAAACCTCATTACCAGCTCACTTTCCAGGCTTGGGTGATACCCTGGCTTTCAACCAGCTCAGTCTAAGCACACATTCTGGCTTGGTTTACCTTTTGTGCCATATCATAGCTCTGGAGGGGAGTAGAGATAGGAAGGGAAACTGCACATGTTATCTCTCTCAGGGAAGGTTTGTAACCTCCAGCCAGCTAGAGAGAGCCATTTTTGAAGTAGACTTATGACAAGGTTGGAAAGGGGAAAGAGGTACTTTGCAAAGCAGAAAAGACTCTGATATAGGAAGTATCTAACAATTTGCTGGTGCACTGTATAAAGTTATCCAACTCTGTAAGAATTTTGAGACTCATTTTGAGATTTTGAGGGAGTTAAACCAAGCCAGGCAAACAGCCCAACAGAAGCACTCATTTCTTTAAAATTTAGACCTTCAAGGGCTGGAGAGACAGCTCAGTGGCTAAGAGCACCAGCTGCTCTTGCAGAAGACCAGAGTTTGAATCCCAGCACCCACATGGTGGCTAACCACTGTCCGTAACTCCAGTCCCAGGGGTTCTGACACCCTTTTCTGTCCTCCTTGGGTACTGCATGACATGGATGCACTTACACACATGCAGGCAATACTCTTATACATAACTCACAAAAATTTAGAACTTTAAAGCCAGGTATAGTGGTTGCAACCCCAGCACTTGGAAGGTTGGAGGAGGATCAGGAATTCAAGGTCATCCCATAGGGAGTTAAGTGAGACTGAGCATAAAGATAAAAAGAAACTATGTGGGGATAGCTTTATACAGTAGAAGCAGGAAATGAGAAATTGATAAACACTAAAAAATTTTAGTTATACAAAATGAATAAACCCTGAGAATCTAATGTAGCCATAATGAGTAATTTTGTAGTGTATGTTTGAATCATTCTAAAAGGATTGATTTTTAAATGCTTTTACCAGGGGCTGGAGAGATGGCTCAGCAGTTAAGATTACCCAGTGCTCTTTCAGAGGACCTGGGTTCGATTCCCAGCACCCACGTGGTGGCTAAGAACTGTTTTTAAGCTGGGTATGGTGGCGCATGCCTTTAATCCTAGCACTCAGGAGGCAGAGGCAGGTGGAGCTCTAGTTCAAGACCAGTCTGGTCTACAGAGTGAGTTCCAGGCCAGCTGGGGTATGTATAGGAAGACCCTGTCTCAAACATAAAATAAAATTAAAATTAAAAAATAAATGCTTTCGGGGCTTGAGAGATGGCTCAGTGGTTGAGTGCCCACTGCTCTTGCAGAGGATCCGGGTTCGATTCCCAGCACCCACATGGCGGCTAAGAACCATCTTTAACTCCAGTTCCAGAGGAATCTGATGCCCTCTTCTGACCTCTGCGCCATTGCACCACATGGGTGCACCAACCTACATGCAGACAGTACACTCATACACATAAAAAAATAATAAATAAAAAAAAATGCTTTCACCAAAAAGAAAACGGGAACAAAGTTACATAGTGAGTGACTGAGTGAAGATTTTGTGATCAGAGACCTCAGAACTTACCACGTAATTCTTTAAGAATAATAGCCTGGGGGGCTGGAGAGATAGCCTAGCAGTTAAGAGCACCGACTGCTCTTGCAGAGGACCCGGGTTCGATCCCCAGCACCCACATGGCGGCTAAGAACCGTCTGTAACTCCAATTCCAGGAGAACTCCAGTTCCAGGGGAATCCGAGACCCTCTTCTGACCTCCGCGGCATTGCACGACACGGGTGCACAAACCTA
>VZQC01003608.1:1185177-1237577 GCA_009823505.1 Rhizomys pruinosus
AAAAAAAAAAAAAAAAAGAAAAAAACCCACAATTTTCTATTACCATAATAAAAGGGATATTTCACTAGTCTTTTTAAGTTTTCTCCATGTCAAAAGTAGTATGTTTTTCAAGTTTTCCTCTGATGAGTTTTTTTTTTTGCATTAATTTCAAAGGGGCAAAATGGGAGCTAGGTGGTAATCTACTGTCTGTCAACTCAAGATTTTAAAGCAATTCATTGCCTGCAAGTCCTCTAACCCTTCAGTTGCACCCACTGTGGTGAGGAGTAGGCAGCAATGCATGCAGGCTCAACTAAATGTTCTAAACACCTACAGAATGAAGTTTTTAAAACCTCATTTTAAAAGGGCTTACTGGTTTCAGAAGTCTCCAAGGAGTGCCTGCTTTGTGGATACAGCCTAAAATACACAGAACACAAAACTTACTCTGTAACTATTTTTTTAGTAAGCCACTCAGTGACATTACATTATTCACAAGGCTGTGCAACTCTCTGCACAATCCATTTCCAGAATATTTCCACCCCGCCCCCTTAAACTCTGAACTCACACTGAACAATACCCTATCGACCTCAGCACCTGGTAAACCATTATGCCTCCTGTCCAGAGGATTTGATTATTCCATAAGTTTCAAGCAGTATCTGTCCTTGAGACTCACTTCTTTCTCTCCAGCAGTACTTTGGAAACAAATCTATCATTAGGTTTCTCACAATTTAACTGCAGACCATAAGTCAATCTCCTAGCTAAGCAGCTCTCAAGAAAGTTTGCTAAGGTTCTAAGAACCCCTAAGGGTGATGTCAGCTTTGTCCTTCCTCAGACAGGCCTGGTTAAAGAGCAGGTGTGCAAAAGAGCAGGATCCTGGCAGGCCCAGAGGCCATCTAGGGTTCATGGACGGAACCGAGTTGTGGAGAGCTGTATAGACCACAGGGGAGGAGAGAAGAGCCACCAAGCTGCTCTGACCCTGAGATGGGCGCCTGACACTTTGTCAGGCTGGGCGGGGACACCTGTCAGAATTGAGGCCAAACTGCGTTGGAGTCACAGAATGTCACCCGGGCAGGGGAGTTCCACAGGGTCATGAGTCACCTTCAATGGCTCAGAGGTCCAGGCTGGCCCGCCCTGCCTAAACAAACCCAGATAGGAGAGAGGAGGACGGGGGCGGGGGTTGCGGGGGCAGTTTGAGAAACACAAAACTGGCAGAGAAACAGGCCAAGAAGTCGGCCTGACATTCAGGGTCTGAATGACAAGAGTCAGGGGGTCAGGAAACACTCCAGGAAGGTAAAAACAGAAATAAAGACAAGATTCAGATACGCACAATCCGCTCTGGAGATGCACAGTGGAGAGAGACCCTAACTCAGAGGCCGGGCTGGGTCAAAGAAGACAGGTGACAACAGGTGACAGCAACCGGGGTGCAACCCAGACTCCATCTCGGGCTGAGGTCGCTCCGCGGGGTATGCGCCCCAAAAGTCTCGGGGCCGGGATCTCCAAGCGCACCCGCTGGACAAGCACCTGCCGCGGGGTGACCTTGGCCCAGGGGCCGCCCGGGAGGCCCTGGAGGTTGCGGTCTGCGCGGCAGCGGCGGGAAGGGGAACACGGGGAAGGAAGTCGGGCCCCCCGGGGCTCCCCAGGCTCAGCAGCGTTCCCTCGGGAAAGGAAGGGCCCCGCGCTGCGCATGGACCTCCTGGACTCTCCGGCCCCCGGCCCTGGCCTGGCCCGCTCCCGTTCCCGCCGCCCAAGCTCCCGGCCCCGCCGTACCTGCTTAGGCTGCGCGCTCGAAGCCCCAGCCCGCTGGCCGTCCGCACTGCCCGCGCCGAGGCCTTGCTCTCCGCCGCCACCGCCGGGACAGCCTCTGCAGGAGCCTCCCGCCTCCGGAAACGCTTCCCAGTTCCCGCCCCCGATCCCCACCAGTGCTTCCCGGGGCGCAAAGTGCTGAAGCGGTGTGCGCATGCTCCGGAAACCCTTTGGCGGGAGGGGCATCCGGTGAGCCGGCGGAGGCGGAGGCATCTGGCGCATGCGCAGTACGATCCAGAGCGGGTTAAGGTTTGGGAATGAGTACAATCGAAATTGGGGGAATCAAAAAAAAAAAGGAAATTGGGGGATCTAATTCCCAGTTCGAAACCCTGAAAAATTCTGAAACATTGGGCCTGAGAGATGGCTCTGTGGGTAAAGGTGCTTGCCACCAAGGCTGGGGACCCGAGTTCCCTGGAAACGTGGAAGGAACGAACTGACTCTTTAGCAAGTTGTCTTTTTTTTTGGTCTTTTCGAGACAGGTCTCCCTGTAGTCCCAGCTGTCCTGGAACTCACTCTGTAGACCAGGCTGGCTTTGAACTCACAAAGATCCGCCTGCCTCTGCCTCCCAAGTGCTAGGATTAAAGGCGTGCGCCACCACGCCCGGGCAAAATATCCATTTTCATTTTCCCAGCTGAGTGCCTACTTGGGCTCTTGGACCCAGGAATACTCAGAGAGGAGACTAGGGGGTTTCCAAGTGAATTCTACAAAACAATTCTTGGAAAGAAAGCAAATATTTAAGCACAGAAATAGGTATGGATGCAAAACAACTTATTAGAAATAACTAGGGGCGCCGGGTGTGGTGGCGCACGCCTTTAATCCTAGCACTTGGGAGGCAGAGGCAGGTGGATCTTTGTTGAGTTCAAGGCCAGCCTGGTCTACAGAGAGAATTCCAGGACAGCTAGGGCTACAGGGAGACCCTGTCTCGAAAAGACCAAAAAGAAAAAAAAAGAAATTGGTCTTCCTAAATATAAGATATGGTTTTTGCACAACAATAACAGAGGTACCAAGCATGAACTTCTTGTTAAAAGGTCAATTTCTCAGGAGTTTAGACTGAGGTTTACTTTTAAATCTTTAAAAAAATATTTTTATTGAAGTTTTGTGCATTTATACATCATTTCTCAGTCCAATTCAGACTCATTTCCCTTTCCATGCCTCTCACTCCACCCAGGTTCATGCATTTTGCCATACATGTCTTGCATTTTTTACTGAGTCTTTCCAGATATTTTTTTTTCAAAGCAGAGGATTATTGTTTTTGGGAGAACTTCAATGTTTCAGTATTTATTTTTGTCCCAGTTCTTTTGTTGTTATTCCCTCCGACTTGTATTGCTTCAATGTATGCATATATATATATATATATATATATATATACATATCACCTATACTTAAATTATGTCATCTGAAAACAAACTGTGTGTAATTTCCAAATCATATTTCAGGATTCATACTTTTCCGTTTTGATTTTATATTACTCTAAAATATGCATACATACCTTCCACCCACGAAACAAGATTACATAGTCTGAAAATAAGTGGTAGGTTAATTCTAGAGCCTGTTAGGGGTTCACATTATAAGAGCACAGTTTCTTTCAGATAAAGATGAATATAACATTAACATTGCTCAGTTTGTCTTACAACTAGGTACTTGGTGCTAGCATCCACAAATGAAGGATATCATTCATCGTTTGTTTTTTCTGGGACTGTGTTACTTCACTTAACATAGTATCTTCTAGTTTCATCCATTTACCTGCAAATTTCATGATGTCATCTTTCTTTACCACTGCATAGAACTCCACTGTGTAGATGTACCATATTTTCACTATCCACTCGTTGGTTGAAGGGCACTTGGGTTGGTTCCAGCTCTTTGCTATGGTGAAGAGAGCTGCAATAAACATGGTTGTGCATGTATCTTTGTGGTAGGATGAGTCTTGTGGGTATATACCTGGAAGTGGTATGGCTGGGTCAGGTAGTAAGCTCATTTTGAATCTTTTAAGGGCTCTCCACACTGCTTTCCATAGTGGTTGTACAAGTTTACATTACCACCAGCAGTGGATGAGTGTTCACCTTTCCCCACAACCTCTCCAGCATTTGGTATCATTTGTTTTCTTGATCCTAGCCAGTCTTATTGGAGTGAGATGATATCTTAAAGTGGTTTTAATTTGCATTTCCTTAATTATTAGCAATGTTGAACACTTTTTAAGATGTTTCTCAGCCATCTCTATTTCTCCACTTNAACGGGAACAAAGTTACATAGTGAGTGACTGAGTGAAGATTTTGTGATCAGAGACCTCAGAATTACCACGTAATTCTTTAGAATAATAGCCTGGGGGCTGGAGAGATAGCCTAGCAGTTAGAAGCACGATGCTCTTGCAGAGGACCCGGGTTTCGATCCCCAGCACCCACTGGGCGGCTAAGAAACGTCTGTAACTCCATCCAGGAGAACATCCACGTTCCAGGGAATCCGAGACCCTTCTGACCTCCGGCCGGGCTCTGCACGAGACACGGGTGCACAAACCTTATGCAGACAGTACCATTCATTACACAATTCAAAAATAAATTAAATTTGAAAAAAAATTAAAAAAAAAAAAAAAGAAATAGCCTGAAACTTTAGAAGTCTTAATTATCTGGTAAATGACAACATGTGCTGTGGATAGGTTTTAATGTGTGTTTGATTGTGGAAACATATTAATACAACTGTGGTTAAAAAAAGATAAAAGAAAAATAAAGATGGGGCTGACAGAGGGCTCAAAGTTTAAGAGGCAAGGGTGGAGAGATGGCTAGCGGTTAAGAGCGCAAACCGATCTTACAGAGGACCCGGGTTTGCGATCCCCAAGCACCCCATGCGGCCAGAACTGTCTGAAACTCCAATCAGGAACTCCAGTTCCAGGGGAATCCGAGCCCTCTTCTGGCCTCCCGTGGCATGCCACCAGACAGGAGGTGCACAAACCTGGCATGCAGAAAGTACATTCATGACACATCACATCAAATATAAATAAAATTAAAAAAAAAAAGTTAAGAGCACTGGCTTTTCTAGGCAAGAAGACACAGTGGGTAACCAGCGTCCGTAACTGCTAGTTCCAGGGGAGCTGACACCCTCTTCTTGACCTCCACAGGCATGGCATGCCATGGTGCACTTACATACAGCAGGCAATACCTCCATACACATAAAAATAATTTTTTAAAAGAAAATAAAGGTAAAAAGAAAAATCTAAAAAAAAAAAAAGAATAAACAACAAATAAGAAAATAACACAAATGTTAAAAATAAAGAAAAGGTTGAATGAAAATGATTCAGTTGATTCAAGAGACTGCATTTTTTTGGTTGTTGTTGGTTTCTTTTGAGATCAATTTTTTAAGATTCCTGAAATCACCATGCGATCATTAGGCAACAGTTTAACACCTGTGGCTGCCAGAGCTGACAGCTAGAGGATCCTGAGGGTGCACAACATGACACTCTGCAGACTCTGAAGTGGACAGTGATTTGGACCAGTAGGGCTGTGGATCATTAACAGTTTCTCAGGAACTTTTAATTTTTAAAAATGTTACGACCTGCCAGGTGTGGTAGGTGTGCACACCTTTAATCCTAGCCACTTGAAGGGCAGAGGCAGGTGGATCTTTTGAGTTCAAGGCCAGCCTGGTACTACAGAGCAAGTTCCAGGAAGCTTGTGGTCTACAGGAGACCTGGTCCTCAAAAAGAGCCAAAAAAAAAAAAAAGTTACTGACCTGTACTACCTCCGAGAGTGCGGGGTTAAAGGGTGCTGCCACCAGGCCTGGCTTCTTGGGCACTTTAACAGATGTCCTTTTACTTATACTTCTCTTTTTACGGGAACATCAGAATATGCACCGATTTTGCTTTTTGAAAATGTAAGATGTTTTAATAAAAATTTATTTTCTAGTTAACTGAAGGATATTGTTGCCGGAAAGTAAGTGTACCATGTGTTTGCAATCTCTACGAAGGCCAGAAGAGGGAGCTAGGAAAGAACCGGGTACCTCTCAAGAGCAGCCAGTGCTTGTACTGAAGAGCCATCTCTATAGCCCCAGATCTCAAAGTGTTTTTAAAGACAGAAGAGATAAGAACTATGTTACAAACTTACATGGGCAAGGGCCAGTGTTTGTCTCTTCTTGGTGAATACACAAAATAATTGATGGCCTCTAACAAAGATTCAATGGAAATGATGCAAGGCAGATGTTACATAGTATTAGAAAGCTTGATAAACAAATGACCTTAAAGACAAGCAGACTTAGGTACGCGCGCGCACAACACACACACACACAAACACAAGGATCTAAAAAAAAAAAAAAACCCGGGGGCTGGAGAGATGGCCAGCGGTTAAGAGCCCAACTGCTCTTACAGAGGACCCGGGGTTCGATCCCAGCACCCACAGGGCGGCCGGAGCCGTCTGAAACTCCAATCCAGGAAGAACGTCCAGCTCCAGGGGAATCAGACCCTCTTCTGACTCCGCAGATTGCACGACACGGAGTGCACAACTTGGCATGCAGAGCATTACATTCATACACATACATGTAAATTAAACTAAAATTAATAAAAAAAATAAAAAAAAAAAAAAAAAGAAAAAAACCACATTTTTTTTTTCTTTACCAATGTAAATAAAAGATATTCACTTTTTTAAGTTTTTCTTATCTCTTTTAAAAGAAGAAAGACTCCATGTAAATAGCAATTTCTCTGATGAGTTTTTTTTTTTGCATTAATTTCAAAGGGGCAAAATGGGAGCTAGGTGGTAATCTACTGTCTGTCAACTCAAGATTTTAAAGCAATTCATTGCCTGCAAGTCCTCTAACCCTTCAGTTGCAAACCCACTGGTGGTGAGGAGTAGGCACAATGCATGCAGGCTCAACTAAATGTTCTAAACACCTACAGAATGAAGTTTTTAAAACCTCATTTTAAAAGGGCTTACTGGTTTCAGAAGTCTCCAAGGAGTGCCTGCTTTGTGGATACAGCCTAAAATACACAGAACACAAAACTTACTCTGTAACTATTTTTTTAGTAAGCCACTCAGTGACATTACATTATTCACAAGGCTGTGCAACTCTCTGCACAATCCATTTCCAGAATATTTCCACCCCGCCCCCTTAAACTCTGAACTCACACTGAACAATACCCTATCGACCTCAGCACCTGGTAAACCATTATGCCTCCTGTCCAGAGGATTTGATTATTCCATAAGTTTCAAGCAGTATCTGTCCTTGAGACTCACTTCTTTCTCTCCAGCAGTACTTTGGAAACAAATCTATCATTAGGTTTCTCACAATTTAACTGCAGACCATAAGTCAATCTCCTAGCTAAGCAGCTCTCAAGAAAGTTTGCTAAGGTTCTAAGAACCCCTAAGGGTGATGTCAGCTTTGTCCTTCCTCAGACAGGCCTGGTTAAAGAGCAGGTGTGCAAAAGAGCAGGATCCTGGCAGGCCCAGAGGCCATCTAGGGTTCATGGACGGAACCGAGTTGTGGAGAGCTGTATAGACCACAGGGGAGGAGAGAAGAGCCACCAAGCTGCTCTGACCCTGAGATGGGCGCCTGACACTTTGTCAGGCTGGGCGGGGACACCTGTCAGAATTGAGGCCAAACTGCGTTGGAGTCACAGAATGTCACCCGGGCAGGGGAGTTCCACAGGGTCATGAGTCACCTTCAATGGCTCAGAGGTCCAGGCTGGCCCGCCCTGCCTAAACAAACCCAGATAGGAGAGAGGAGGACGGGGCGGGGTTGCGGGGGCAGTGAGAAACACAAACTGGCAGAGAAACAGGCCAAGAAGTCGGCCTGACATTCAGGGTCTGAATGACAAGAGTCAGGGGGTCAGGAAACACTCCAGGAAGGTAAAAACAGAAATGAAAACAAGATTCATCATACGCACAATCCGCTCTGGAGATGCACAGTGGAGAGAGACCCTAACTCAGAGGCCGGGCTGGGTCAAAGAAGACAGGTGACAACAGGTGACAGCAACCGGGGTGCAACCCAGACTCCATCTCGGGCTGAGGTCGCTCCGCGGGGTATGCGCCCCAAAAGTCTCGGGGCCGGGATCTCCAAGCGCACCCGCTGGACAAGCACCTGCCGCGGGGTGACCTTGGCCCAGGGGCCGCCCGGGAGGCCCTGGAGGTTGCGGTCTGCGCGGCAGCGGCGGGAAGGGGAACACGGGGAAGGAAGTCGGGCCCCCCGGGGCTCCCCAGGCTCAGCAGCGTTCCCTCGGGAAAGGAAGGGCCCCGCGGCTGCGCATGGCTCCGGACTCTCCGGCCCCCCCGGCCCTGGCCTGGCCCGCTCCCGTTCCCGCCGCCCAAGCTCCCGGCCCCGCCGTACCTGCTTAGGCTGCGCGCTCGAAGCCCCAGCCCGCTGGCCGTCCGCACTGCCCGCGCCGAGGCCTTGCTCTCCGCCGCCACCGCCGGGACAGCCTCTGCAGGAGCCTCCCGCCTCCGGAAACGCTTCCCAGTTCCCGCCCCCGATCCCCACCAGTGCTTCCCGGGGCGCAAAGTGCTGAAGCGGTGTGCGCATGCTCCGGAAACCCTTTGGCGGGAGGGGCATCCGGTGAGCCGGCGGAGGCGGAGGCATCTGGCGCATGCGCAGTACGATCCAGAGCGGGTTAAGGTTTGGGAATGAGTACAATCGAAATTGGGGGAATCAAAAAAAAAAGGAAATTGGGGGATTCTAATTCCCAGTTCGAAACCCTGAAAAATTCTGAAACATTGGCCTGAGAGATGGCCTGTGGGTACAAGGTGCTGCCACCAAAGCGTGGGACCCGAGTTCCCTGGAAAACGTGGAAGGAAACGAACTGACTCTTTAGGCAAGTTGCTTTTTTTTTTGGTCTTTTCGGAGCAGGTCTCCCGTAGTCACCACTGTCCTGGAACTCACTGCTGTAGACCAGGCTGGCTTTTGAACTCACAAAGATACCCCCTGCCTTCTGCCCCCAAGTGCTAGGATTAAAGGCGTGCGCCACCAGCGCAATATTTTTTTATTTTTTTTCATTTTCCCAGCTGAGTGCCTACTTGGGCTCTTGGACCCAGGAATACTCAGAGAGGAGACTAGGGGGTTTCCAAGTGAATTCTACAAAACAATTCTTGGAAAGAAAGCAAATATTTAAGCACAGAAATAGGTATGGATGCAAAACAACTTATTAGAAATAATAGGGGGCTCGCCGGGTGTGGGTGGCGCACGCCTTTAATTCCTAGCACTTGGGAGGCAGAGGCAGGTTGAGCTGTTGTTTGAGTCAAGGCCAGCCTGGTCTACAGAGTAGATTCCAGGGACAGCTAGGGCTACAGGGAGACCCTGTCTCGAAAAGACAAAAAAAAAAAAAAAAAAAAAAAAAAAAAACTAGGGGCTGGGGGAATCGCTCAGTTGTGTAAAGCGCTTGCAAAGTATTGCAAACACAACGGCCTGAGTTCGAGCACCAGAACCATGTGAAAATGGCACTCTCATCATTCCATTGTGGGAGAGGCAGAGACCCGAAGATGCCTGGGGTCTTGCTGGCTAGCCAGTCCTCTAATTGTGGTGGGGTTTCACAGCCAAAGGAGAAAAAAACTTGTCAATGGAGGGACGGCATTCCTGAGATTGGATCCACGGTTTGTATTCTGCTCCGTCCACAACAGCAGCCACTCACATCACCTGACCCACCATGTACCCACACCGTAACACTGCCGATCATGAACACAGACATACCAAAACAGATCAGTTCAAGGGAATTTGCTCTATGCCTTTTTTTTTTTACGGAAAAGTAAATCTTACTTTGTTCCAATGGTTTGAGCTCAGGAAATGTAGACTGGAACAGATGACTCAGAACTGGCCCAACCATCTTGATCATCTCATTCTCAATAGCCAGTATTGGATTAGGCATTGTCAGGTGACTAGCTTCTTGCCACAAGTAAACAGAAGTTAACAGAAGTGAATAAACACATAGAAGTCATGGGAAAATTCTAGAAAAGTTTTTTGAGTGTGTGTTTTAGTTTGCCTTTCTTTTTTTTTAAAATTTTATTAGATTTTGCTATGTGTATGAATGTACTGGTTGCATGTAAGTTTGTGACCCGTGTATGTCCAAAGCCAAGCGAGGTCCAGAAGAAGGGCATCGGATTTCCCCTGAACTGGAGTTAAAGCCGGTTCTCAGCCACCATGTGGGTGCTGGGGATCGAAACCCCAGTCCTCTTCAAGAGCAGTTGGCGCGGTTAAACCGATAGGCCATCTCTCCAGGCCCAACCTGTTTTCTTATGCAGTACAGAACCACCCACCCACGGAGGTGCATCACCGCACAATGCGGCTGAGCCCCCCAACACACTCAACAAGAAATATACTTCCACAGTTGGTGGCCACAGGCCAGCCAATGGAAGCAACTCCCTAATCAATGCTCCCTCAGCCCAGGTTTGTCAAGCTGACAACGTAAAGCTATTCAGCAACAAGTGTCCATAGGAGTACTAGTTGAATAAATTTAGTTGCCACTCCATTTTCGTTGCCTGGTGTCTGAGCCCACCGCATTAGTCACTTTTCTGATGCCTGTTAACAACCGACCATGACTAGAATGTTTATAAAAGGAAGGAGTTTATTTGGAAGCTTATGTTGAATGGTTCCAGGGAATTGGAATCCATCCTGGTCAGGAGCTGGAGCAGGAAAGCCAAGGTTCACATCTGCCATGAAGTACAGGAAGCAACAGAGGACAACTGGAGCTGAAGTCTTGGTTGAAACTCTCTGAACCTGCCCCAGTGAACTTCCCCTCTCCCAGATGGCCACACCTCTAAAGTTCCACAGCTCCTCAAAATGGGCCACTAGCTGGGGACCAAATGTCTGCTAAGCATTGAGGCTAGGGGGGACATTCTCTTATTCCAAACCACCACACTTGAGCTGGACATTCAGCATCATTACATACCTATGAGGTGACAAGGATGTACTGAACTGAGATTGTCAAAGCCAGAAGACTGAGAGTCTAGAGTTCAGGTGACATTTAATGGCAGTCCCAATTTGGGACTGCTGTTTACTACGCTTTTTTTTTTTTTTTTTTTTTTTGGTCTTTTTGAGACAGGGTCTCCCTATAGTCCCAGCTGTCCTGGAACTCACTCTGTAGACCAGACTGGCCTTGAACTCACAAAGATCCGCCTGCCTCTGCCTCCCAAGTGCTAGGATTAAAGGTGTGCACCACCACTCCCGGCTGGACTGCTTTACTCTTAAATGCTTTCCAGTTTCATTTTTTGCTTTTTTCTGAGACAAGATATCACTGTGTAGTTCAGACTGGCCTGGGGCTACCTATGTATCCCACGCTGCCTTCTGACTCAAAATCCTCCTGCCTCAGCTTCCTGAGTGCTGGGACTACAGCTGTGTGCCTGTCAGCATGGCAGGGACCCAGAGACAGTTTCATGTTGTTACTCCAAGTAGCCTGATTACTGTTACTCCAAGCTCCTGTAGTCTTAGTGACCTTAAGCTGGATAAAACTGGGTCCTTGGTCTTGGTGCAGAAAAGAATTTTAGGATAATCTGGTATAAATCAGAGTCATTTATTTTTATTACGTGACTTATTTATGGGAGCCTACACGTGTCAGTGTTCATGTAGAGATCAGAGGACAACTTCTGAGAGTCAGTTCTCTCCTTTCCTTAGGTGAGTGCCAGGATCTAACTCAGGGTACTAGGCTTAGGGGCAACTTACATTTTTAAGACACAGATTAAAAATTTTTTTTAATTATTATTTTTTAATATATATATTTTTAAATTTATTTTTGTACATGTATGAATGTACTGTCTGCATGTAGATCTGTGCACCCGTGTCATGCAATGCCACGGAGGTCAGAAGAGGGTGTCGGATTCCACTGGAACTGGAGTTAAGATGGTTCTTAGCCACCAAGTGGGTGCTGGGAATCGAACCTGGGTCCTCTGCAAGAGCAGTTGGTGCTCTTAACTGCTGAGCCATCTCTCCAGCACCTAAATCTTTTTAAAATAGTTTAAGTTTATAAGGCTGAGTCTCTGGTAGGCCACACCTGTAGAGCATTCATAAAAGGAACCAGTCATTCAGTCACTATAAACATTTTTTCAGTTTTTGATTTTGCTGCTCGTCTTCCAGTGGCATCAAGTAACATGTCTCACTTTTTCCTTTATCACTCGTAAAATGGTTGTTGGTTCTAGATGCTTTATCTAATTCCACTTTGATTTTTTTTTTTTTTTTGCAAAAATACCTCCTATGTGGCAATTGGCACTTACCTTGGGAGGTGGCGATATCTGACTGTCTTTACAATGTTAGCAGCACTTGATGAGAATGTCTAGTTCCAATATTTACATCATTAATATTTTCTGATTTTTTGGGGGGGTCTTTTCAAGACAGGGTCTCCCCGTAGCCCCAGCTGTCCTGGAATTCATTCTGTAGAGCAGGTTGGCCTTGAACTCACAAAGATCCGCCTGCCTCTGCTCCCCAGTGCTAGGATTAAAGGCGTGCGCCACCACGCCCGGCTTACTTTCTGATTTTTTTTTAATTTTTTTTAATTTTATTTATTTTTGTATGTGTATGAATGTACTGTCTGCATGTAGGTTTGTGCACCCGTGT
The DNA here is from genome assembly GCA_009823505.1 of Rhizomys pruinosus. Lineage (NCBI taxonomy): Eukaryota > Metazoa > Chordata > Mammalia > Rodentia > Spalacidae > Rhizomys > Rhizomys pruinosus. The sequence goes on from VZQC01003608.1 coordinate 1,197,463, forward strand.
CGTGCAATGCCGCGGAGGTCAGAAGAGGGTCTCGGATTCCCCTGGAACTGGAGTTCTCCTGGAATTGGAGTTACAGATGGTTCTTAGCCGCCATGTGGGTGCTGNCAAACAAACAAAATAACCTCAAAAACTTTTTATGTGTATGAATGTATTGTCTGCATGCAGGTCTGTGCACCCTTGTCGTGCAATGCCTCGGAGGTCAGAAGAGGGCGTCGGATTCCCCTGGAAATGGAGTTCTCCTGGAATTGGAGTTACATCTCAGCCACCATGTGGGTGCTGGGGATCGAACCCGGGTCCTCTGCAAGAGCAGCCGGCGCTCTTAACTGCTAGGCCATCTCTTCAGCCCCCAAAACTTATTTTTCTTAATCACTGCTTTTTATGTATATCTCCTTTAAAAAGTATTTTATTTATTATTTTTAGTTTGTTTATGTGTATGAGTGTACTGCCTGCATGGATGTGAGTTCACCCATGCCATACAATGCTGAAGGAGGTCAGAAAGGGTGTCAGATCACCTGGAACTGGAGTTACAAATGGTTGTTAGCCACCATGTGGATGCTGGGATACAAACCTGGGTCCTTAGCAAGAGAACCTCTAAGCCATCTCTCCAGCCCTTAGGCATTATCTCTTATCATTTAATTAAACTTAAACCTGTTAGGAGTCTGAAGATGGCCTGAAGCCGGTGGTCATCACTGGAACTCTTTGTACTTCTAAATGCAGACACACAGAATTAATCTTTTTTCCTTCTTTTCATTACTACTTGTTTAATTGGCCTACTGAGGACAGGTAACTAAACCTGACATGTTAGGAAGCTGTCAAAAACCAGGGGAATCCGACACCCTCTTCTGACCTCCGCGGCATTGCACGACATGGGTGCACAAACTTGCATGCAGACAGTACATTCATAAACATACAGAAATAAATAAATAAAATTTAAAAAAAATTTAAAAAAAAACAAAAAAAACAAAAAAACAAAAACCAGGCTCTGACCTTAATTCTGGTAACAAATTGTCTAGTCTCTCACTAATATCACACTGTTTTGTGTATATGTGCTATATATATGGGTTAATAATGTGGGTCCATAATGTTTGTGGATGGATACTTGTCAGAAATTCATGCTGGAGGTCTTCTTTACTCCCTGCCTTATTGTTTGAAACAAGATCTTTCACTGACTCTGGGACTCATCATTTCAACTAAACTGGCTAGCTGATGAGCTCCAAGGCATTTGCTATGCCAGTTTTTTGTTTGCTTTGTTTTTTTCTCTTTTGTCTTTTCGAGACAGGGTCTCCCTGTAGCCCCAGCTGTCCTGGAACTCACTCTGTAGACCAGGCTGGCCTTGAACTCACAAAGATCCACCTGCCTCTGCCTCCCAAGTGCTAGGATTAAAGGCATGTGCCACCCCGCCCGACTCTAAGCTTAGCTTTTTTTTTTTTTACACTCCTTACAAACAGAAAATTTACCAAGTCTGAAATTAAACTATAGGTTAATAGCAAAACATACTTAGGGATTCACAGTTTAACTGTAAGCTTGTATACAGGTAAAAAAATATAACTTTATTATTAGGTTATAAAAGGCACGAACCCCAGATAAAAAGGCACATGAGGCTTAAGTCACTCCAGGAACATGATTTTCTTCCATGTGGGACTGCAGAGCCGGCCACCTGCAGACACTTGGTGGAACAGGAGGAGCAGGATCAGGGCAGGGGCAGGATGGGGACTGGGGAGCCCATTTATAGCCATGGGGTGGGCCTTCAGGTACAGAGGAAGAGATCAGAAGATTGACAGCCTCTGGAGGAAGTAGACATCTGTGTGCCACTTGGGATTCTGGGAAGCCCAGACCTAGCATTTAGATTCCTAAATTACATAGTGAGTTGATGTATATTTTAATGTACTTAAAAAAAGAGGGGCTGGAGAGATGGCCTAGCAGTTAAGAGTGCTGACTGCTCTTGCAGAGGACCTGGGTTCGATCCCCAACACCCACATGGCGGCTGAGAACCGTCTGTAACTCCAATTCCAGGAGAACTCCAGTTGCAGGGGAATCTGACACCCTCTTCTGACCTCTGTGCCATTGTACTACACGGGTGCACAGACCTACATGCACACAGTACATTCATATGCATAAATAAATAAATAAATAAATAAAAGAGATTTTTTTTCTTTCTCATAAATTGTGGAACAGGAAAGTAGAGACATATTTCCAGCTATATCTATAGCGATAATAGTCAAAGTGATATTATCTTTACCAACCAAAGTGATATTATCTTTATCCGCTTCGACTTACACATAAGGATTTGGTGTTTGGAACCACAAATGAGTGCTAACATATGTCATTTGTTTTTCTGAGACTGTGTTACCTCACTTAGCATAATAGCTTCCAGTTCCATCCATTTGCCTACAAATTTCATGTGGTCGTCCTTCTTCACCGCTGCATAGGACTCCATTATATAAATGTACCACATCTTCATTATCCACTCGTCAGTTGAGGGACACCTGGGCTGCTTCCAGCTCTTTGCTATTGTGAAAAGAGCAGCAATAAACATGGTTGTGGATGTATCTCTCTTATAGGATGAATCCTTTAGGTAAATTCCTAGGAGTGGTGTAATTGGCTCAAATGGTAGGTTCCTTTTTAGTCTTTTTATATTTTATTATAATTTTTTATGTGTATGAGTGTTATGCTTGCATGTAAGTGCACCTGTGTCCTGCAATGCCCACAGAGGTCAGAAGAGGTCATTGATCCCTTGGAACTGGAATTACAGATGGTTGTTAGCTTCCATGAGTGCTGGGAATTGAACCTGGATATTGTGCTGCAACAGTGGTCACTGCCCTTAATGGCTGAGCCATCTCTCTACCCACATGTGTGAAATTAAAAAAAAAATTTTAAGCACTTCATTTATGGAAAAGCAGCCTGTTCCTCAAGCATGGACGCCTCTGAAGCACCTGGGGAGAGCTCAGGGCACAGTAAAACACTGCTTGAGGTCTGCACATTCCATGCATGGGGCCTCGTGCAGCACGACTGAGAAAAACTCAGAGACACCCCTCCAAAAGAAGCCATTCTGTTGTCAAAAATGCCTTCCAGCACCTGTGTGCTGGGGCCCTGCAAAGACCTCCACAGACTTGGCAGTGGTCAAGTAGGCGCGAGCCTCTGCAGGCCCAAGGGGGAGCTCTGCATGGTTTGCCCCTGCCTGCGCGGTGGTCCTAGCACTCCTAGGACGCAGCTTCACTCAAGCAGGTGCCCAGTCTGGAGCTCTGCACTCAGAGCATGTCCTCAAAATGCTGCCCGGTGGGAAATGCACCAGGCGGGTACCGAGGATGCACAGGGCGTGTCCCAGGCAACAGCGTTACCATGCGCTGCCCCAGCTGGGAACTGAACCCTGTTCCTCTGACCAGGGACAAAGGGCTCAGATAGGGCGTCACCCAAAGGGCTCCCGACGCTGCTCCCACCCAGAAGGGACTGTCCTAGTCTCCTAAACACGCTGCAAAGATGTCTGGAGTGGGGCATGAAGGGGCCAGTACAGGACAGACGCGCCCACAAGGACTAGGGCAAACCGAGGGTGGTGGCGCATTTCTTTAATCCTAGCACTTGGGCGGCAGAGGCAGGCAGATCTCTGTGAGTTCAAGGCCAGCCTGGTCTACATAGAGAATTCCAGGACAGCTGGAGCTACAGGGAGACCCTGTCTCAAAAAGACCAAAAAAAAAAAAGTATANAACGGGAACAAAGTTACATAGTGAGTGACTGAGTGAAGATTTTGTGATCAGAGACCTCAGAACTTACCACGTAATTCTTTGAAGAATAATAGCCTGGGGGCTGGAGAGATAGGCTAGCAGTTAGAAGCACCGACTGCTCTTGCAGAGGACCCGGGTTCGATCCCCAGCACCCACTTGGCGGCTAGAGAACCGTCTGTAACTCCATTCCAGGAGAACATCCAGGTCCAGGGAATCCGAGACCCTCTGCTGACCTCCGCCGGCATTGCACGAACAGGTGCACAAACCTAGTATGCAGACAGTACCATTCATTTACACATTCAAAAATAAATTAAATTTGAAAAAAAATTAAAAAAAAAAAAAAAGAATAGCCTGAAACTTTAGAAGTCTTAATTATCTTAAATGACAACTATGTGCTGTGTATAGGTTTTAATGTGGTTGATTTGGAAACATATTTCAATACAACTGTTTAAAAAAGAGATAAAAGAAAAATAAAGATGGGGCTGACAAGGGCTCAGAAGTTAAAGAGCAGGGCTGGAGAGATGGCTAGCGATTAGAGCGCAACCGCTCTTACAGAGGACCCGGTTCGATCCCCAGCACCCATGGCGGCCAGACTGTCTGAAACTCCAATTCAGGAACTCCAGTTCCAGGGAAAATCCGAGCCCTCTTCTGGCCTCGTGGCATGCCACCGACACGGCAGGTGCACAAACCTGGCATGCAGACAGTACATTCATGACACATTCACATCAAATTAAATAAAATTAAAAAAAAAAAGTTAAGAGCACTGGGCTTTTCTAGCAAGAAGACACACGTGGGACCAGCCGTCCGTAACTCTAGTTCCAGGGGTCTAGACACCCTCTTCTTGACCTCCACAGGCATGCATGCCATGGTGCACTTACTACATGCAGGCAATACACTCCATACACTAAAAAATACATTTTTTAAAGAGAAAATAAAGGTAAAAAGAAAAAAAAAAAAAAAAAAAAAAAAAAAAAAAAAAAAAAAAAAAAAAAAAAATGTTAAAAATAAAGAAAAGTTGAATGAAAATGATTCAGTTGATCAAGAGACTGCATTTTTTTGTTGTTGTTGGTTTCTTTGAGATCAATTTTTTAAGATTCCTGAAATCACCATGCGATCATTAGGCAACAGTTTAACACCTGTGGCTGCCAGAGCTGACAGCTAGAGGATCCTGAGGGTGCACAACATGACACTCTGCAGACTCTGAAGTGGACAGTGATTTGGACCAGTAGGGCTGTGGATCATTAACAGTTTCTCAGGAACTTTTTTTTAATTTTTAAACAATGTTACTGACCTGCCAGGTGTGGTAGGTAGTGCACACCTTTAATCCTAGCCACTTGAAGGAGCAGAGGCAGGTGGGATCTTTTGAGTTCAAGGCCAGCCTGGTATACAGACGCAAGTTCAGGACAGCTGTGGTTACAGGAACCCTGGCTCAAAAAAGAGCCAAAAAAAAAAAAAGTATGGACCTGTACTACCTCCTGAGGTGCGGGGTTAAAGGGGTGCTGCCACCAGGCCTGGCTTTCTTGGGCACTTTAACAGATGTCCTTTTACTTATACTTCTCTTTTTACGGGAACATCAGAATATGCACCGATTTTGCTTTTTGAAAATGTAAGATGTTTTTAAAATTTTATTTTACTAGTTACTGGGATATTGTTGCCGAAGTAAGTGTACCATGTGTTTGCAATCTCTACGAAGGCCAGAAGAGGGAGCTAGGAAATGAACCCGGGTTACCTCTGCAGAGCAGCCAGTGCTTGTACTGAAGAGCCATCTCTATAGCCCCAGATCTCAAAGTGTTTTTAAAGACAGAAGAGATAAGAACTATGTTACAAGACTTACATGGGCAAGGGCCTAGTGTTTGCTCTTCTTGGTTGAATCACAAAATTAATTGATGGCTCTAACAAAGATTCAATGGAAATGGATGCAAGGCAGAATGTTACATTAGTATTAGAAAGCTTGATAAACAAATGACCTTAAAGACAAGCAGACTTAGGTACGCGCGCGCACACACACACACACCACAAACACAAAGGCATTTCCCCTTAAGAAAAAAACCCGGGGCTGGAGAGATGGTCCTAGCGGTTAAGGCCCAACTGCTCTTACAGAGACCCGGGGTTCGATCCCCGAGCACCCACAGGGCGGCCGGGAGCCGTCTGAAACCCCAATCCCAGGAACGAAACTGTCCAGCTCCAGGGGAATCAGACCTCTTCTGAGCTCCGCAGATTGCACGACACGGAGTGCACAACTTGGCATGCAGCAGCATGTCACATCAGTCACACAAATGTAAATTAAACTAAAATTAATAAAAAAATTAAAAAAAAAAAAAAAAAGAAAAAAACCCACATTTTTTTTTTTTTTTTTTTAAATTTAAATTTAAAAATATCTCTTTTTAAGTCTGTAACTGAGGATTCTACCATGAAATAGCTGAATCCTGATGAGTTTTTTTTTTTGCATTAATTTCAAAGGGGCAAAATGGGAGCTAGGTGGTAATCTACTGTCTGTCAACTCAAGATTTTAAAGCAATTCATTGCCTGCAAGTCCTCTAACCCTTCAGTTGCACCCACTGTGGTGAGGAGTAGGCAGCAATGCATGCAGGCTCAACTAAATGTTCTAAACACCTACAGAATGAAGTTTTTAAAACCTCATTTTAAAAGGGCTTACTGGTTTCAGAAGTCTCCAAGGAGTGCCTGCTTTGTGGATACAGCCTAAAATACACAGAACACAAAACTTACTCTGTAACTATTTTTTTAGTAAGCCACTCAGTGACATTACATTATTCACAAGGCTGTGCAACTCTCTGCACAATCCATTTCCAGAATATTTCCACCCCGCCCCCTTAAACTCTGAACTCACACTGAACAATACCCTATCGACCTCAGCACCTGGTAAACCATTATGCCTCCTGTCCAGAGGATTTGATTATTCCATAAGTTTCAAGCAGTATCTGTCCTTGAGACTCACTTCTTTCTCTCCAGCAGTACTTTGGAAACAAATCTATCATTAGGTTTCTCACAATTTAACTGCAGACCATAAGTCAATCTCCTAGCTAAGCAGCTCTCAAGAAAGTTTGCTAAGGTTCTAAGAACCCCTAAGGGTGATGTCAGCTTTGTCCTTCCTCAGACAGGCCTGGTTAAAGAGCAGGTGTGCAAAAGAGCAGGATCCTGGCAGGCCCAGAGGCCATCTAGGGTTCATGGACGGAACCGAGTTGTGGAGAGCTGTATAGACCACAGGGGAGGAGAGAAGAGCCACCAAGCTGCTCTGACCCTGAGATGGGCGCCTGACACTTTGTCAGGCTGGGCGGGGACACCTGTCAGAATTGAGGCCAAACTGCGTTGGAGTCACAGAATGTCACCCGGGCAGGGGAGTTCCACAGGGTCATGAGTCACCTTCAATGGCTCAGAGGTCCAGGCTGGCCCGCCCTGCCTAAACAAACCCAGATAGGAGAGAGGGGACGGGGCGGGGTCGGGGGGCAGTGAGAAACACAAACTGGCAGAGAAACAGGCCAAGAAGTCGGCCTGACATTCAGGGTCTGAATGACAAGAGTCAGGGGGTCAGGAAACAGCTCCAGGAAGGTCAAAAACAGAAATTGAAATACAAATTCATCATACGCACAATCCGCTCTGGAGATGCACAGTGGAGAGAGACCCTAACTCAGAGGCCGGGCTGGGTCAAAGAAGACAGGTGACAACAGGTGACAGCAACCGGGGTGCAACCCAGACTCCATCTCGGGCTGAGGTCGCTCCGCGGGGTATGCGCCCCAAAAGTCTCGGGGCCGGGATCTCCAAGCGCACCCGCTGGACAAGCACCTGCCGCGGGGTGACCTTGGCCCAGGGGCCGCCCGGGAGGCCCTGGAGGTTGCGGTCTGCGCGGCAGCGGCGGGAAGGGGAACACGGGGAAGGAAGTCGGGCCCCCCGGGGCTCCCCAGGCTCAGCAGCGTTCCCTCGGGAAAGGAAGGGCCCCGCGCTGCGCATGGACCTCCTGGACTCTCCGGCCCCCGGCCCTGGCCTGGCCCGCTCCCGTTCCCGCCGCCCAAGCTCCCGGCCCCGCCGTACCTGCTTAGGCTGCGCGCTCGAAGCCCCAGCCCGCTGGCCGTCCGCACTGCCCGCGCCGAGGCCTTGCTCTCCGCCGCCACCGCCGGGACAGCCTCTGCAGGAGCCTCCCGCCTCCGGAAACGCTTCCCAGTTCCCGCCCCCGATCCCCACCAGTGCTTCCCGGGGCGCAAAGTGCTGAAGCGGTGTGCGCATGCTCCGGAAACCCTTTGGCGGGAGGGGCATCCGGTGAGCCGGCGGAGGCGGAGGCATCTGGCGCATGCGCAGTACGATCCAGAGCGGGTTAAGGTTTGGGAATGAGTACAATCGAAATTGGGGGAATCAAAAAAAAAAAGGAAATTGGGGGATCTAATTCCCAGTTCGAAACCCTGAAAAATTCTGAAACATTGGGCCTGAGAGATGGCGTGTGGGACAAGGTGCTTGCCACCAAGAGCGGGGACCCGAGTTCCCTGGAAACGTGGAAGGAACGAACTGACTCTTTAGCAAGTTGTCTTTTTTTTTTGGTCGTTTTCGGAGACAGGTTCTCCCTGTAGTTCCCAGCTGTCCTGGAACTCACTCTGTAGACCAGGCTGGCTTTTGAACTCACAAAGATACCGCCTGCCTCTGCCTCCGCAAGTGCTAGGATTAAGGCGTGCGCCACCACGGCCCGGCAAAATATCCATTTTTCATTTTCCCAGCTGAGTGCCTACTTGGGCTCTTGGACCCAGGAATACTCAGAGAGGAGACTAGGGGGTTTCCAAGTGAATTCTACAAAACAATTCTTGGAAAGAAAGCAAATATTTAAGCACAGAAATAGGTATGGATGCAAAACAACTTATTAGAAATAATAGGGGCGCCGGTGTGTGGCGCACGCCTTTAATTTCCTAGACTTGGGAGCAGAGGCAGGTTGATCTGTGTGAGTTCAAGGGCCAGCCTGTCCTACAGAAGTAGATTCCAGGACAGCTAGGGCTACAGGAGACCCTGTTCGAAAAGACAAAAAAAAAAAAAAAAAAAAAAAAAAAAGAACTAGGGCGCGGGGAATCGTCAGTTGGTAAAGCGCTTGCAAAGTATTGCAAACACAACGGCCTGAGTTCGAGCACCAGAACCATGTGAAAATGGCACTCTCATCATTCCATTGTGGGAGAGGCAGAGACCCGAAGATGCCTGGGGTCTTGCTGGCTAGCCAGTCTCTAATTGGTGGGTTTCAAGCCAAAGGAGAGAAAAACCCTTGTCAATGGAGGACGGCATTCCTGAGATGGATCCACGGTTGTATTCTGCTTCCACAGCCACTCACACTCACCTGTACCCGAACATGCATGAACACAGACATACCAAAACAGAAATCAGGTTCAAGGGAATGTGCTCTAGCCTTTTTTTTTTTACGGAAAAGTAAATCTTACTTTGTTCCAATGGTTTGAGCTCAGGAAATGTAGACTGGAACAGATGACTCAGAACTGGCCCAACCATCTTGATCATCTCATTCTCAATAGCCAGTATTGGATTAGGCATTGTCAGGTGACTAGCTTCTTGCCACAAGTAAACAGAAGTTAACAGAAGTGAATAAACACATAGAAGTCATGGGAAAATTCTAGAAAAGTTTTTTGAGTGTGTTTTTATTTGCCTTTCTTTTTTTAAATTTTATTAATTATTGCTATGTGTATGAATGTACTGGTTGCATGTAGTTTGTGCACCCGTGTATTGCCAAATGCCAAGCGAGGTCAGAAGAGGGCATCGGATTCCCTGGAATGGAGTTAAAGCCGGTTCTCAGCCACCATGTGGGTGCTTGGGGATCGAAACCCAGATCCTCTCCCAAGAGCAGTTCGGCGGGTTAAAGCCGATAGGCCATCTCTCCAGGCCCCAACCTGTTTTCTTATGCAGTACAGAAGCCACCCCACCCACGGAGTGCATCACCGCACAATGGGCTGGCCCCCCAACATCAGGCGTCAACAAGAAATTACTTCCACAGTTGGTGGCCACAGGCCAGCCAATGGAAGCAACTCCCTAATCAATGCTCCCTCAGCCCAGGTTTGTCAAGCTGACACGTAAGCTATTCAGCACAAGTGTCCACTAGGAGTACTAGTTGAATAAATTTATTTGCCACTCTCATTTTCTTCCTGGTTCTGAGCCCACGCGGCATTAGTCACTTTTCTGATGCCATGATAAACCACCATGACTAGGAATGTTATAAAAGAAGGGGTTTATTTGGGCTTATTGTTGATGGTTCCAGGGAATTGGAATCCATCCTGGTCAGGAGCTGGAGCAGGAAAGCCAAGGTTCACATCATTGCCGAGTGAATACAGGAAGCAACAGGAGTGACAACTAAGCCTGCAAAGTCTTGTTGAAACTCTCTAAGAACCTTGCCCCCCAGTGATACTTTCCTCCAGATGGCCACACCTTATAAGAGCTCCCAAATGGGCCACTAGTGGGGACCAAAACTGTCTGACTAGCCTGAAGGCTAGTGGGGACATTCTCATTATTCAAACCACCACACTTGAGCTGGAATGCAAGCATCATTACATACCTATGAGGTGACAAGGATGTACTGAACTGAGATTGTCAAAGCCAGAAGACTGAGAGTCTAGAGTTCAGGTGACATTTAATGGCAGTCCCAATTTTGGACTGCTTTACTCTTTTTTTTTTTTTTTTTTTTTTTGGTCTTTTGAGGACGAGGGTCTCCTATAGTCCCAGCTGGCCACCAGGCTGGCCTTAAACTCACTCTGTAGACCAGACTGGCCTTGAACTCACAAGATCGCCTGGCCTCTTGCCTCCCAAGTGCTAAGGATTGAAGGCGTGCGCCAACACACTGCCCCGCTGACATGCTTTACTCTTAAATGCTGTCCAGTTTGCATTTTTGCTTTTTTCTGAGACAAGATATCACTGTGTAGTTCAGACTGGCTGGGGGGGCGTACCTAGTACTCCCGACGCTGCCTTCTGACTCTAAGAATCCTCCTGCCTCAGCTTTCCATGTGAGTGCTGGGACTACAGTCATGTGGTGCCTGTCCGCATGGCAGGACCCAGAGACAGTTTCATGTTGTTACTCCAAGTAGCCTGATTACTGTTACTCCAAGCTCCTGTAGTCTTAGTGACCTTAAGCTGGATAAAACTGGGTCCTTGGTCTTGGTGCAGAAAAGAATTTTAGGATAATCTGGTATAAAGGTCAGATCATTTATTTTTATTAGTTTTTTTTTTTTTTTTTTTTTGTGTGTTTGTGTGTTTGTAGGTCAGAAGACAACTTCTGAGAGTCAGTTCTCTCGCTTTCCTTAGGTGAGTGCCAGGATCTAACTCAGGGTACTAGGCTTAGGGGCAACTTACATTTTTAAGACACAGATTTAAAAATTTTTTTTAATTAGTATTTTAATATGAGTAATTTTTAATTTATTTTTGGTACATGTCATGAAGTTACTTCCGCATGTAGGTCTAGTGCACCCGTGTCATGCAATGCGCACGAGGTCAGGAAGAGGGTGTCGGATTCAAATGGAACGTTTGGAGTGTAAGATTGTTCTTAGCCACCAAGTGGGTCGCTGGAATCGAACCTGGGTCCCTCTGAAGAGCAGTTGGTGCTCGGTTAACTGCTGAGCCATCTCTCCAGCACCTAAATTCTTTTTTAAAATAGTTTATTAATAAGGCTGAGTCTCTGGTAGGCCACACCTGTAGAGCATTCATAAAAGGAACCAGTCATTCAGTCACTATAAACATTTTTTCAGTTTTTGATTTTGCTGCTCGTCTTCCAGTGGCATCAAGTAACATGTCTCACTTTTTCCTTTATCACTCGTAAAATGGTTGTTGGTTCTAGATGCTTTATCTAATTGCCACTTTGAAAATTTTTTTTTTTTTTTGCAAAATACTCTATGTGGCAATTGGCACTTACCTTGGGAGGTGGCGATATCTGACTGTCTTTACAATGTTAGCAGCACTTGATGAGAATGTCTAGCTTCCAATATTAACATCATAATATTTTTTTTTTTGGGGGGGTCTTTGTCAAGACAGTGCGCCTGTTAGCCCAGCTGTCCTGGAATTCATTCGTGATAGAACAGGTTGGCCTTTGAACTCACAAGAGATCCGCCTGCTCTGCCTCCGCCAGTGGCTGCTAGGATTAAAGGCGAGCGCCACCACGCCCGGCTTACTTTCTGATTTTTTTTTTTAATTTCTTTTTAATTTTATTTATTTTGTGTATGTGTATGAATGTACTGTCTCAATGAGGTGTGCACCCGTGTCGTGCAATGCCGCGGAGGTCAGAAGAGGGTCCTCGGATTCCCTGGAACTGGAGTTCTCCTGGAATTGGAGTTACAGATGGTTTTTTTTTGAGACAGGGTCTCACTACATAGCTATGTTTGGCCTGGAACTCTACATAATCATTATGTAGATTAGGCTGACCTAATTCTAAGATTAGAATTCACAGAGCTCCACCTTGCCTCCACCTCCCAAGTGCCGGGACTAAAGACAAGCACCACCCTTATGGAAATAACTTGAAATTTGTTTTACAGGTTTGTTTTGTTCTTGCTTTTTGTCCTCAGAGATGTCCCAGTAGGCATGTACAGTCAACAATGTGTTTTAATATCCCTCATACTCGAAACAACCAGTTGGAATCAATCAGAATGGATATCCTTCTGCTATACCATGGTTTTATCCATGAGTCAGTGGGGTGGGAGGCAAAGTTGGGCAGCTGCAACTCACCAACCCATAGAGAACTATTTCAACATCATAAAACCCAGGGAACTACGCATACTGGCTTGTGACAAACCTCTATATGGTTATCCGCTTCGTCAGCCCAGCAGAGAATTTTTATAATATCAGGTTGAGCAAGTTCGCTGATTTTATGCATTCCTTATTCTTTTTTTTTTTTAATTCTCTCTTCTCTTTATTAAAAAACAAGTTTTATTGATATGTTTTAAAGAATTTTTTTTTATTATATTTTCCTTTTTTTTTTTTTTTTTTGGGTCTTTTCGAACAAGGTCTCTTGTAGCCCCAGCTTCCTGGAACTCACATGTAGACCAGGCTGGCCTTAGAACTCACAAAGATTGGCCTCTTTTGAGACCGTCAAAAGACGCAAAAAAAAAAAAAAAAAAAATCAACCCTTTTAGAATGATTCAGACTACACTACACAAATTGTGTCATTTATGGCTAACAGTTGGTACATTAGGTTCTCAGGATTTGCTCATTTTGTGTAGCTGAAATTTTGTAGCTTTTATCAAAATTTCCTCATGTCCTGCTTCTACTGTATAAAGCATCCCGCATATTAGCCTTGTTCTTATGGTATGCTTTGTTATGAACACCAGATCCTTATTTAGTACATTGTCCTTTATTAGCATCAAATTCACAGAGCTTGCTTGTACTTTATGCTTTGAAAAAGCTTATAAAATTGTTTTCTACTCGAAGCACATCACGAGCTTCTTGCACTCTAGTACTCGAAACAACACTTCACTCTGTGCTTTGGGAGCATCTATCATGCCCACCCATCTGATTTCATGATTTACTCTTACTTTTTTTTTTTTGTTTCTTTTTGTCTTTTCGAGACGAGGGTTCTCCCTGTAGCCCCAGTGTCCTGGGCAACTCACTCTGTTAGACCAGGCTGGCCTGAGCTCACAAACTGAGATCAGCCTGCCTCTGGCCTCCCAAGTGCTAGGATTAAAGCATGTGCCACGCCGCCCGACTCTTAAGCCGTGTTAGCTTTTTTTTTTTTTTACACTTCGCTGTACCAGAACAGCAAATTTACAAAGTATGAAATGAAACTATAGGTTAATTCCAAAACTACTCTAGGGATTCACAAGTTTAACTGTAAGGTTGTTATGAAGGTTAAATACTAAAATATAACTTTATTATTAGGTTATAAAAAAGCACAAAACCCCAGTAATGGAAAAGGCACATGAGTCTTAAGTCACTCTGGAAGCATGATTTTCTTCCACTGGTGGGACTGGCAGAGCGGCCACCTGCAGGCACTTGGTGGAACAGGAGGAGCAGGATCAGGGCAGGGGCAGGATGTGGGGACTGGGAAGCCCATTTATCAGCCATCGGGGTGGACCGTCAGGTAAGAGGAAGAGATCAGACAGATTGAAGCCTCTGGAGAAGTAGACATTGTGTGCACCTTGAGATGTGGGAGAGCCAGACCTCGCATTTAGATTCCTTAAATGACATAGTGAGTTGATGTAATTTTTATGGTACTTAAAAAGAAGAGGGGCTGGAGAGATGGCCTAGCAGTTAAAGAGAGCTGACTGCGCTGCAGAGGACCTGGTTCGATCCCAAGCACGCCACATGGCGGCCTGGAACCGTCTGGTTAACTCCAATTCAGGAGAAATCCAGTTTGCCTAGGGAATCGTTGACACCTCTTTCTGACTTCGTGCCATTGTACTACACGGGATGCACAGATCCGACATGCCCACCACAGTACATTCAATTCGCATAAATAAATAAATAAAAGAGATTTTTTCTTCTCTCATAATTGTGGAAACAGGAAAGTAGAGACCATAATTCCCAGCTATTCTATAGTGATAAATAGTCAAGTGATTATTACTCTTTACGCAACCAGAAGTGATATTTCATTTATCCGCTATCGACTTACGACATAAGGATTTTTGGTGTTTGGACCACAAATGAGGTGCTAAACAGATGTCGTATTTGTTTTTCTGGGACTGTTACTCGACTTAGCATAATAGCTTTTCCATTCGATCCATTCTGCCTACAATTTCATTGTGGTCGTCCTTTCTTCACCGTCTTGCATAGGGACGTGCCATTATTATAAACTGTGACCACATCTTCGATTATGCACTCGCATCATGGGGCACACGCCTGGGCTGCTTCAGCTTGCTTGCTATTGTGAAAAGAGCAGCGATAAACATGGTTGTGCATGTATCTCTCTTATAGATGAATCCTTAGGTAACATTGCTAGGAAGTGGTGTGAATTGGCTCAAAGGGTAGGCTTCCTTTTTGGATCTTTTTCATATTTTATTTATATCATTGTATGGTGTAGAGTCTATGCTATGCATGTAGAGTGCACCTGTCGTCCTGCAATGCCAAGAGGTGCAGGAGAGGGCATTGTATCTTTTGGGAACTGGAATTACAGATGGTTGTTAGCTTCCATGAGTGCTGGGAACTGAAACTGGATCAACTGCTGCTGCAAGCAGTGTCACTGCCCTGTAATGCTGAGACCATCTCTCTACGCCACATGTGTGAAATTTAAAAAAAAAATTTCTTTAAGCACTCATTTATTAGGAAAGAAGCAGCCTTTCCTCAAGCGATGGACGCCTCGAAGGCCCGGGGAGAGCTCAGGCAGCCGAGTAAAACACTGCTTTGGTGAGGTGCTGCACAGGTATTCCATGCATGGGCGTCGTCAGCACGACTGAGAAAAACTCAGAGACACCCCTCCAAAAGAAGCCATTCTGTTGTCAAAAATGCCTTCCAGCACCTGTGTGCTGGGGCCCTGCAAAGACCTCCACAGACTTGGCAGTGGTCAAGTAGGCGCGAGCCTCTGCAGGCCCAAGGGGGAGCTCTGCATGGTTTGCCCCTGCCTGCGCGGTGGTCCTAGCACTCCTAGGACGCAGCTTCACTCAAGCA
Source organism: Rhizomys pruinosus (assembly GCA_009823505.1). Lineage (NCBI taxonomy): Eukaryota > Metazoa > Chordata > Mammalia > Rodentia > Spalacidae > Rhizomys > Rhizomys pruinosus. The sequence goes on from VZQC01003608.1 coordinate 1,212,753, forward strand.
GGTGCCCAGTCTGGAGCTCTGCACTCAGAGCATGTCCTCAAAATGCTGCCCGGTGGGAAATGCACCAGGCGGGTACCGAGGATGCACAGGCGTGTCACAGGCAACAGTTACCATTGCGCTGCGCCAAGCTGGGAACTGAGCCCTGTTCCTCTGACCAGGGACAAAGGGCTCAGATAGGGCGTCACCCAAAGGGCTCCCGACGCTGCTCCCACCCAGAAGGGACTGTCCTAGTCTCCTAAACACGCTGCAAAGATGTCTGGAGTGGGGCATGAAGGGGCCAGTACAGGACAGACGCGCCCACAAGGACTAGGGCAAACCGAGGGTGGTGGCGCCGCACTTTTAATCCGAGCACTTGGGCGGCAGAGGAGGCAGAGGCAGATCTCTGTGAGTTCGAAGGGCCAGCCTGGTCTACAGTAGAGAGATCGCAGGACATGTGGAGCTACAGCGGAACCTGTCTCAAAAGACACAAAAAAAAAAAAAAAAAAAAAAAAGTTCTCCACACTGCTTTCCACAGAGATTACATGAGTTTGCAATCCTACCAGCAGTGGATGAGTGTTCCCCTTTCTCCACACCCTCTCTAGCATTTGGTGTCCTTTGTTTTCTCGATCATGGTGTAAGATGAAAAATGTTTTTTCCTGTCTTTTTGAGACAGGGTCTCCCTGAAGTCCCAGCTGGCCTGGAACTCACTCTGTAGACCAGGCTGGCTTTGAACTCAGATCCATCAGCCTCTGCCTCCTGAGTACTAGGATTTTGTAAAATTTTTTAAAAATTTTTATTTATTCTTGTATGTGTATGAATGTACTGTCTACATGTAGGTTTGTGCACCATGTCATGCAATGCCGAGGAGGTCAGAAGAGGGTGTCAGATTCCCCTGGAACTGGAGTCAAAGACAATTCTCAGCTGCCATGTGGGTGCTGGGACTCGAACCCAGGTCCTCTGCAAGAGCAGTCAGTGCTCTTAACCACTGAGCCATCTCTCCAGCCTGGTTTGTATTTCCACAGTAATACCTTCATTAAGTATTTTCTGTTGCTGTTTTGGTATAGTCATTCCTTCTTTCCATTCATTGTATTGCTTTAAGCATTCTCTGAAGAGGTGGCTTTCTGGACATGAATCTTTCAGACTATTTATGTCATGAAAGATTTTCCTTTCTCCTTCAACTACAATAGACATTTCTGGTGGGTAAAAAATTCTGGGTTGACATCTATAGTCATTTAGAACTGGGAATACTTTGGTCCAAGCTCTTCTGGCTTTCATTGTTTGCACTGAAAAATCAGCTGTAATTCTGATAGGTTTTCCTTTATGTGTGACTTGTTTTTCTTTGGCAGCTTTCAGTATTCTTTGTTTTGAACATCTAGTGTTTTTACTATGATATGGCACAGAGAATTTCTTTTCTGGTTCTGTCTATTTGGTGTTCTATGTGTTTTTTGTATTTGTGTGGGTATGTCTTTCCATAATTTGGGAAAATTTTCTTCTACAATCCTGTTAAGTTCTGGTCAATACTGTTATCCCGGGGTTCTTCTCCTTCCTCTATACCTATGATGCATAGGTTTGGTCTTTTCATGGTGTTCCACAGTTCCTGGTTATTCCATTCTTTTCCATAATCTTTGCTCGAGCGATCCAGTTCTTCCCTGTTGTCTTCCAGTCTTGATATTCTATTTTCTACTTCATCCATTCTGTTATTGAGGCTTTCTCCCATCCTTTCCAAATGGCTTATTGAGTGTTCCACTTCCCTTTTCATTTCATCCTGAGTTGTTTTCTTCAGTGTTTCTATATCTTTTGTGAATTCATTCCGCAGTTTATCATTATCTTCTTTCAGTTTATCCCTATCTTTGGGGTTTTTTTTTTGGTCTTTTTGAGACATGGTCTCCCTTTAGTCTCAGCTAGCCTGGAACTTGAAATGTAGACCAGGCTGGCCTTGAACTCACAGAGATCCACCAGCCTCTGCCTCCCAAGTGCTAGCTAGGATCAAAGGCGTGTGCCACCATGCCTGGCTATCCCTATCTTCTTTTTGTTCTTTGATTTGCTTGTATGTGTGTTCTTTAAATTCTTTGAACTCTGATCATATTTATGATATCATGATACATGTACACCCCAAGCAGATCCTCAAAAACCATTGCTCTGACTGGGAGATGATTCAGTGGCCAAACACTTGCTGTACAAGTGTGAGGACTCAAATTCCCAAGAACCTATGTAAAGCTGGATGAGTCTGAAATCCTAGCTCCTAAGTGAGTGAGATGGGGGACAAAGACAGAATCCTTGGAAGCACATGGGTTAGCCAGCCAGGTGAACACAGAGGCAAACAAGAGAGCATATCTCAAGCAAGGTGGAAGGAGAGGACCCACACGGTGACACAACATGGATGAGAAATGACCCTTGTTGTCGTGAGCTACTGGGATGAGGTGACTTTCTTTGACTGATGTAATAGGAAACATGCAGTACTTCCAAGAGGATGGGTTTTTTTTTGGGGGGGTGCATGCATGCAGGCACCCCACACACCCCTACACACACTCCCCCAGGTGCTCTCAGAGGCCAGAAGAGGGCACTGGATCCTTTGGAGCTGAAGTTACAAGTGGTTGCTGTTAGGTTATAAAAAGGCTGCGCACCCCCAGCCCCCCGATAAAAAGGCACATGAGGCTGGGGCTGGAGAGAGTGCTCAGCTGTTAAGAGCACCGACTGCTCTTGCAGAGGACCCGGGTTCGGTTCCCAGCACCCACATGGTGGTTAAAAACTGTCTTTAACTGGGCTGGAGAGATGGCCTAGCGGTTAAGAGCGCCGACTGCTCTTGCAGAGGACCCGGGTTCGATCCCCAGCACCCACATGGCGGCTGAGAACCGTCTGAAGCTCCAATTCCAGGAGAACTCCAGTTCCAGGGGAATCCGAGACCCTCTTCTGACCTCCGCGGCATTGCACGACACGGGTGCACAGACTTGCATGCAGACAGTACATTCATACACATACAGAAATAAATAAAATTAATAAAAAAAANCATTTCCCAGCATGCCCACGTTATTTTGGCTAGCTATAAGTAACCCAGATCTCTACGGCTGGGTCATGAGGACAGGGTTGGACTCTTCTTGATCGACGTCCAAGGCCAGCGCTGGTACCTTAGTTCTATATTAGGGGCGGAGTCTTGCCCTAGGCGCCCCTAGCGTCGGTGGGCTTATCACGTAGGAGACCCTGTTCTGTCTCACAAACCACCATCGAACTGGAATAAGGACGGAGATAAAAGACAGTTCTGGAACGACAATTCACGAAGAGGTGTCTTATGGATTTCTCAGTGGAGGAGCATTATGGACAAGTCAGGTCTCCTTACAGCCACTGATGTGGTTACGCCAGTGACTTTTAGTCTTCGTAGCACTTGAGAGGCAGAGGCGCAGTGGCTCTCTGATCTCTGTGAGGGTCCTCAAAGCCAGTCTGGTCTATGGCATAGTTGGATGCTACGGGATGGGGAGTGATCTGGGCCCTCCATCCCTCGACAGGATAGGGGTCCAACAAAAATAAGATACTTGGACATTTGCTTCCAACACATTACGCTAGTCTGTTCTTTTAATCTTTTTGGTGTTGAGTGAGATGCAGCTTGTGTGCACATTGTGTGCTATACATGGTATGTGGTGTTGCAATTACATATGGCACAGTTGAACATTCAACCTCAAGTGTCATTCTCAAGTACCATTGACCTTGTTTTTTTGCAGGTCAAGAGGGTCTCTTTGCTTGGGCTAGAACTCATCTAGCCATTAAGCCACAAGGATCTCCCTGGCTCTGCCTTTTCAGTCCTGAGATTAGAAGCCTGCGTTACCAGGCCCATTTTTTCCAGAAGGATGTCAACTCTGGGCCACATGCTTAAATGGCAGGTTGAACTAACTTGTTATATTGATTATTCGAGTCCTTTTCTTTAAAAATATGTTTTAGTATTATGTGTATCTTTAGTGTGTGTATTCAGTATTGGCCGATGCAGGTGTGCAATGCAACCCATGTCGTGCAACTATTGCTTGATGATTTCAATAGTTACAGCAGCAATTAGATTCTTTTGTTTTCTCTGTGGAACTAAGATGGTCTTCTTATTGGATGGCTGTTTTAGCCACCATTGTTTATTGCGTGTCGGTTGCTGTATTGATATCGCCCGAGTTTCCTTTTCTTTGGCAAGAAGCACGCTCGGCAGTTGGCTCTTGAATTGCTGGGCTGAGCGCTTTGGCGGCCCATCGATCTTGGCTCAGCCCGCTGTCTTGTTAGTTTGCTTTATTTCATAACTTTTATTTTTGTTTTGTTTCTGGCTTTGGTGAAGACAATTTTGCGGGGGTCGGGCGTTTGTTAGTCCCAGCCGAGTCCATGGAGAGCTACCGGGATTGGTACTTGACCAGGTGGCCTTGAATCTGTCCCTGTGTGTGATTACTTTCTAGATTGTCGCACCATTTTACAATCCAGCTTATATATGGATTTGAATTGAGACAGAGAGGGAAGAACCAACTGTCTTGAGGAAGAGATCAGCATGTTTTTGGGGATTGTGGTAGGGTTTAGAGCAGCTGAGCCTAATGAGTGGCACTCTCCTCTGTGTTCTAAGTACGTGGGGCTGCTAGTAGGCGAAGATGGGCATCAGCACACACCTCTTGCTGATTCCCTGGGATGTGTTCAAGACTTGCGGCGACAGGCGCCTGTCGCTCGCCTGTAACATGACTATGTGCCAGTGGCTTCCTGAGTTCTTGTTTGGCTGTCCTGGGTGGAGATGGAGGGGGTTTGGGAGAGTGTGGGGGGGTTGAGGAGTCCAGATCAGGGCACATGACTGGGGCGGCCGAGTTCGCCTGTGGCGTTGTGCCCGGCTCTGGACGCATTCAGCTTGTATGTCATATGAGTAGCGGCATTCAGTGCGCGTTGGGGCTACATTGCGCCGCTGTGTATCTCTGTGGCCTGCGATTCCCTAGAGTCTCTTACTTCGCTCCTTGAAGCGTTTTGACAAGAGGGCTACTTCATCAAGAACCTATAGTAATTTTTTTTCATGCAGGTAAGTTAGAGTCTATGAGAGTTGTTGAGGAAGAAGGCTTCGCTCTAATTGAAGGAGTGCCTATGACTTGCCTTAGGTCCGTCAGTGGCTTACTTGTTGGGTATAATCGCTTGTGTGATTGTGTTAATGATACTGGAGGACCCAGCCCACTGGCCTGCACTATTGCCTAGACAGGGATGTGGCACTAGAAGTGTAGACAGCAAACTGAGCAGTAACAAGCCACGCATGGCTTTCTTCTCTCTGCTCTTGACTAGCTGCTTTTAGTTCCCGCCTTGAACCTTCCCTTCAGTGATGGACCTGGAATTCTGAGCTAAAAACCCTTTTTCCTTTGGGAGCTGAATTTTTTGGACGGGATATGTTATTAACAGCAAAGAAAATTGAACAGCAATGAACATTGGAAAGCTGCAATGTTTGTCCAGCTGGGTTTCAGAATTGCTATGCACTAGTGATGAGCATGCACCCCCACCCACTCCCTTCTCCTTTTCTAGCAAGAACATCTGTTGCATAATCTTGTTCCTGTTCTACCATTTTATGTTGGACTGTGTGTGCTGGTGGGGACAGGGGCAGACGACTGACTTTTCAGCTCATAGATTTTGGGATCCAGGGAAACCATATCCAAATTTGATGTGCACCATGTGAATTTGGACTTTGAGCCTCACAGGGCTTTTGAGCCAGACTTTTAAGGTCCTAGCATTGGGCTGATGTGTTTCACATGAGGAAGGAAATCAAATACCCAATAATGAGGCTGTTTTTTTTTTTCTTTTTGCCATTTTTTTTTTTTTTTTTTTTTTTTTTTTTTTTTTTTTTTTTGTATGTGTGTGGTGTGTGCGTGCGTGTGTGCTGTGTGTGTGTGTGTGTGTGCGCGCATTTCAGAGGCCTGTTGATGGTTCGGGAATCATCCTCATCGTCCCTCCTCAAAATTCTTCATTGTGTGTGTGTTCTCTGTGTGTGCATATGTGCGGGCATGTAAGAACACAGAGTGCAAGCGCCATAAGTGAGCAACAGGCAGTTATGACGGAGGACAATCTTGCAAAAGAAGTTCCCTTGCCACCTGTAGGTATCCATGGGATGCAACACATGGTCTTTTCCTGGCTATGGCAGCAGGTTTGGTCCCTTTATGTGCCTCACATCTCAGCCCATCTCACCAGCCCAAAGCTTCCAAGATCTGAACACTAACATCAGTGATTAGTTTTCAACATAATGGATTGTGGGGTTTTTTTTGTGGCGGGGGGATGTTGAGACAGGGTCTTCTGATTTTTTTTTTTTTTTCTTTTTTTTGGTCTTTTGGCAGGGTCTCCCTGTACGCCCCAGCTGTCCTTGGTTCACTCTGTGACCAGGCTGGGTTGCAACTCAAAAGATCCAGCCTGCTCTGCCTCCTGTGCCTGGGATTAAAGTTGTGCACACCATGTGATTGCGCGCAACGTGGCTTGTCTACAGAAGGTACGGTCTCGTTTGCCCTTTCAGCTGCCCACATGGATCGTGTGTGACCAGAGCGGCGTCTGGAACTCCATCAGAGAACTCCAGCCGGGTCGCCCTCTCGACCTCCGCAAGTTGTAGAAGGATCTAAAGCTGCATGTTCGAGGCAATGCATCACTTAATCCGTGTTCTCGCCATGGGGACGAAAATACACTACAATTCAAGAGCAGTGTGCTCTTAACCACTGAGCATCTCTCCAGCCCCTCAACATATGGATTTTGGAGGGATGCATATATTCAAACCATAGCAAATAAGGAGTACTGCAGTAGCCACTGTGAGAGTGAACATCTTTTTCCATACTGTAGTTTCAAACTATATTATTATAGATAATAACGTACATTATTATTATATATAATGTATTATTAATATATTACATAATGGTATGTTATCCATACTATATAATAATATATTACTATCCATATCATTATTAAATGCATACAATTTATAAGTATTGTGTATTCTTGGTGAGTTGAATCTTTTCTCCTTATAAAATGGCCTGTTAGAAACCACGAGGATGAGATGTAGTGCTTCCTCCTGAGTGTGAAGCTGGCTCTTGGTATTGCTTTTTGCAATTGCTATTTGCCATTGATGAACATTCTACCCTTCCTTTGGGAGAGTTAGAAGGAGGGAACGCAGTCTGAGTGGAAAAAAAATAAAATAAAAAAATAAAATGGCCTGGTAGATGAGTAACCACCTGCTTGCATGAATCCTGCATTCACTCTTAAACAACTCTGCAGGGACCAGAGTGATGGCACCATGTTTTCTTCTCACCCACTTGTGCCCCTTTCATCAAAGCCCAGAGAACAAATTGCGCGAAGAGGGGCGTGGTAGAAATGTAACGGCGCTGCGAGAGAGATAGGGGTGAAATCATGAGACTACAGCAATATAGTCTGAATTGAAACAACATGCCTGTGCATACACGCTTCTCTAACTGGACTATGGGAACGTTGGGTTATTCAAAATTTGGACAATAGATATTGCAAAATGCACCAATTACCTAATTGTATGGCAAACTGAGTAACGTCAATGTTATCTGAAAACAACTGTGTTATATTGTAGAATCCCTTAAAAATAAACAAAAAAAATATACACACACACATAAAAAAAACAAAAAACTGCAGGGACCGGAGTGATGGCGCCATAACGTAGAGCGCTTGCTGCTCTTGCAAAGGACACGAGTTGGGTTCCCAGAACCTTCATCAAGTAGCTCACAACTGTTAGGTCTGGGCTTCCCAGGATCCCAAGGGGCACACAGATGCCCACTTCCTCCAGAGGCTGTCAATCTTCTGACCGCTTCCTCTGTACCTGAGGCCCTGCCCCATGGCTATAAATGGGTGGGCCCCACGTGCCATCTTGCCCCTGCCATGCTGCTCCGGTTCCACCACATGTCTGCAGGCCCCGCTCTGGCAGCCCACATGGAAGTAAATCATGTTCCTGGAGTGACTTAAGCCTCATGTGCCTTAAAAAAAATTTTTTTTAATTAATTTATTTTTTTTTTATGTGTATGAACCGTAATCTGCATGTAGGTTTGTGCACCGTGTCGTGCAATGCTGCGGAGGTCAGAAGAGGGCAATCGATTCCCCTGAAACTGGAGTTAAAGACGTTTCCATATGTTGAAACTAATCACTGAGGTGTTAGTGTTCAGATCTGGAGCTTTGGGGCTGGTGAGATGGCTGAGATGTGAGCACATAAAGACACCTGCTGCCAAGCCAGAAGACCTGTGTTGCATCCCTGGAACCTACATGGTGGAAGGAGAGATTCCTGCAAGTTGTCCTCCGACCTGTTGCTCACTTTGGCGCTTGCACTCTGTCGTTCTTACATGCCCGCACATATGCACACACAGAGACACACACACAATGAAGAATTTTGAGGAGTGAATGAGGATGATTCTCAACATCAACCCAGGCCTCTGAATGCGCGCGCACACACACACACACACACACACACACACACATGCACGCACACACACACACATACAAAATGCATATAGATACATATACCACATGCATGAAAAATGGAAAAAGAAAAAAAAAAACAGCCTCATTATTGGGTATTTGATTTCCTTCCTCATGTGAAACACATCAGCCCAATGCTAGGACCTTAAAAGTCTGGCTCAAAAGCCCTGTGAGGCTCAAAGTCCAAATTCACATGGTGCACATCAAATTTGGATATGGTTTCCCTGGATCCCAAAATCTATGAGCTGAAAAGTCAGTCGTCTGCCCCTGTCCCCACCAGCACACACAGTCCAACATAAAATGGTAGAACAGGAACAAGATTATGCAACAGATGTTCTTGCTAGAAAAGGAGAAGGGAGTGGGTGGGGGTGCATGCTCATCACTAGTGCATAGCAATTCTGAAATCCCACTGGACAAACATTGCCAGCTTTTCCAATTTCATTGCTGTTCAATTTCTGTTGCTGTTATAACATATCCCGTCAAAAATCAGCTCAAAGGAAAAAGGGTTTATTTTAGCTCAGAATTCCAGGTCCATCACTGAAGGGAAGTCAAGGCGGGACCTAAAAGCAGCTAGTCAAGAGCAGAGAGAAGTAAAGCCATGCGTGCTTGTTACTGCTCAGTTTGCTGTCTACACTTCTAGTGCCACATCCCTGTCTAGGCAATAGTGCAGGCCAGTGGGCTGGGTCCTCCAGTATCAGTTAACACAATCAAGACAGTTTCCCACAGAGCGGCTGCAGGCTAGGTAGGTCTAGGCACTCCTTCATTGACGCCTTCTTCCCAAGTGATTCTAGACTCTCTCTGATGAAAAAAATCTTATGTCTTGAAAGTCCCTCTTGTCACTCTCTGGCTGACTTCTAGGGAACCAGTGCCCCAGATCACCCGCCCCAACCCCACTGATGCCTCTCATATGACTCATTGACTCATTCCTGACCACAGGGAACTCCCGCCCTTCCTGATGTGACTTGACTTCAACCCCCAAACTCTTACCCCCTTCTGAAGGAAGGAAAATGTAAAGTTGCCAAGTCTGTAAGGGAGAGTGGTCCTCATCTGCATCCCAGGGCAGGGTGTGTGTGTGCCCATCTTCTCTGGCCCCGTACTGCCAGGAGGTGCCTCCTTAGGTGTGCTCTCTAATAAACTGCTTGTTCTTTAGAGGTTGGTTTCTTCCTCTCTTTTCTCACTTCATATTTGCTGGTGTAAAGGTGACAATTAAAAGTAATCATCACAGGGAGTTCAAGGCCCACCTGGTCTACATAGTGAGCTCCAGGCCGGCTGGGACTAAAGGGAGACCCTGTCTCAAAAAGACAAAAAAAAAAAAAAAGTAATCATAACAGGGGCTGGAGAGAGGGCTCAGCAGTTAAGAGCACTGGCTGCTCTTGCAAAGGATCTGGATTCAGTTCCCAGCACCTACATGGTGGCTAACAGCCATCTGTAACTCTAGTTCCAGAGGAATCTAATGCTTTCTTTTGAAATCTTCAGATGTTGCACGACATGGGTGCATGTGCACACCTGCAGGCAATACATTCACACACTAAAATACACATAATAAAAATATTTTTAGAAGCCTAATCATTACAGTTAGTAAATTACCTGCCATTTAAGCATGTGGCCCAGAGTTGACATCCTTCTGGAAAAAATGGGCCTGGTAACGCAGGCTTCTAATCTCAGGACTGAAAAGGCAGAGCCAGGGAGATCCTTGTGGCTTAATGGCTAGATGAGTTCTAGCCCAAGCAAAGAGACTCTGTCTCAAAAAACAAGGTCAATGGTACTTGAGAATGACACTTGAGGTTGATGTTCAACTTCCATATGTAGTTGCACACACATACATGTATACACACATGTGCACACACATGCATTCACTCACACAAAGATAAAAGATGCAGTATGTGAATGTAAAGACTATTTTTTTGGCCTTTTTGAGATGGGGGTCTCCCTGTAGCTCCACTATGTAGACCAGACTGGCTTTGAACTCACAGAGATCGGCCTGCCTCTGCCTCTCAAGTGCTGAGATTAAAGTCATGTGCCACCATGCTTGGCTGTAAAGACTATTTGTATGCTTCTGATATTAACCCTCTTCTGTTGTCTTCTCAAACTTCTTTTTTGTTTTTGAGTGTTTTTGAGACAGACAGGGTCTCCCTGTAGCCCCCAGCTGGCCTGGAACTCCCTATGTAGACCAGGCTGGCCTTGAACTCACAGAGATCCACCTGCCTCTGCCCAGCCTAAGATGGTTCTTAGCTGCCATGTGGGTGCTGGGAATCAAACCCAGGTCCTCTTCAAGAGCAGTCAGTGCTCTTAACTGCTCAGTCATCTCTCCAGCCTATCAAACTTCTATTTTCTAGATTTATTTTTACTATTTTAAAGCTATGAATGTGTATGTGTGGAGGTATGCTTACCTGAGTTCAGGTGCCTTACAGTGGCCAGAGGCATTGGATTCCCTTGTAAGAGAAATACTTGCTCTTTATCATTGACCATCTCTCCAGCCCCTTATCTCAAACTTTCAAAAAGGTTATTCCATCCACATAGCTCCTGCAGAAGTTGTTTGTGTGCACGTGCGTGTGTGCGTGTGTGCGTGTGTGTGTGTGTGTGTGTGCCTGTCTGTCTGTCTGTGCACATCAAAACAAGGGTCAAGTTCTTTTGAGGGTGGTAAACTACAGAGTCAGAACAAATTCAGCATGGGTCTTACTGAGAAAAATGAAATAATTCTCCAGCTTCACTAGCTCCTAGTTGATTTAAGAATCATTAATTTTGGGGAGCTGGAGACATGGCTCAGCAGTTAAAAGCCCTCGGTGCTCAATCATGAGGTCCAAAGTTTAAATCCCAACCACACTGGACAGCTCACAAATAAATGCCTGAAACTCAGCTCCACGGGATATGATATAATCTGGGCTATGCTGGTACTTGCACATACACGCACGTATACACATGCGCAGAGATACACACACACAGGCACACACAGAGGGAGAGAGAGAAGCATGCGCACATACGTAAAGATAAAAAGTCACTAAGTTTGGAGGTCACAGCGCTGAATGTGCATTCATTGTAACTCCCCACTAATGCAGTGATAACAATGACTCTGCTGTGTGGGTTAGGGCAGCAGCTGCTTAGGCTACCTTGGTGGCTTACATCCTCCAGTATCTACCACCTCCCAGTGATGCTGTCTAATCGTGACTCATCCGCTGGTTGGGTCAGAGCTCTCCTGATCTAACCCTTCCCCCGAAGCCACGCCTCTGAACCCTGCACTAGTGACCATGTCATCAAGGGATGAGTCTTTGGGCACATTTTACATCGAAAGCACAATAGTAATCAAGGCATTTGGAACTGATGACAGACCCTGAGGCACCTGCCATTCGCCCTCTGGCCCCCGGTTCTGGTGTTGGAGTCTGTGTACAGGCATATCAGTAGGATTTCTGAGTTGCTCAGCCCAAGAATGGGTGGATGTCAGTGGAGAAGGAATGCATTAAAAACATCCTGGGTGAGTCACGTGGTCCCCAGGACAGCTGGGATTCAAGCTCTGTGATGAGATAGCCAGTCAGGACAGTCAGGTTATAGAAGATCTAAAACAGCCAGTTACCATCACAGCCACCACCGTTGCCACCGCAAACTGGACACACCAGTCTACAGTGCTGCTGCAGCCTCTGCCAGTGCCTCCCTGAGCTACCACCCACCAAAGCAGAGTTCCTGGCTGGCTGAGCCTGGGCCCATCCTGCTCCTCAACTCCAAGGAAGGCTGGGAAAACAACTTACTGGACCTTTGAGTTTCTGCAGTGGGAAGTAGATTCTGTTCCTTTCAAGTCTCATGAAGCGGAGATGCCTCAAATCCAGGATGGGACCAGGTGCTGGGAAGTAAAAACAAGGGCCAATTGACCAACATAGGGCATAAGGAACCCAGAGCAAACAAGGACACGGGCTGAGCTCTGTTTGAAGATGAGTCTGAATTGCATCTTGCACATGGGGCCAACATGGGACTTCTGTCTCCTTCCTCCCTGAACCAAACTTCTCTCTGTGCTCCCCCCATGGTAGGGGCATTCTGCTCTCCTGAGCTACTACAGGGCAACAGAAGCAGAAACAAGAGACGAGGTGTTCCTGAGGGTGAGACCAGGTGGGTCTTGCCCCCTGTTTCACCACAGATGAGGGAGTAGGGAGGACCAGCCTAGTCCTGCTGTGCTGTTTTCTCTTTTGGAACCTATCGCTATCTCCTTCTCAAAGAGGGTACATGTTGGGGTGGTGTGGCAGAGGTAAAGGGAGAAGGGGACAGCTTTTTTCAGGGTCACAGAGGCAAAGTTAGACACCTGCTGGGGCAGGAAAGTGCTGCCTAGGAGAGACAGCAGCATTTACATGTTAAATGTGGGGGCAGCTTAGGTTTAACTTCTACAGGAAGCTGGGCATGCTTAAGCCCTTGTTGCCCTCTGTGGAGCAGTCTTGTCACCTTTGAAGGATGCAGGACATGCTGTCTCTCTTTGATCAATCTCCCTTTTGCCACCCCCCCCCACTTCCCTGCCCCAGCTCTGGGAACTGAGGACTACATGGGTGGATGTCTTTGCCTGCTCTGCTTTCCACCTGTGTGCTGGAGACTCAAACATTGGAGGGAGGGAGGGAGGACTCTGAATTTAAAGGCTTCTTTTGGGAGCTTTCTGTGTGTACTATGACCAGAAGCTGGCTGCTGTCCTCTGTCCAGCCTCAACCTGGCCAGTAGCTCTCTATGTCCAGGCCCCCTGCATCTCTTTAGGCTTATTCTCCACACAGTTTTCAGCTGCTATACCACTCACTCCCTGTTACTTTTCCCAAGCCCTGCTTAGATCGTTGTAAATAAGCCCATTATTGAACTCTCCTCAGTTAAACCAGCACGAGAGAACCAGTTATTTCCCGCTGGAACCCTGAAAAGATTCAAGCAGGTACCATTTCCCAGTGTCATGAATATCCTCAGCTCACATGCCAAGAGCAGAGACTGAAGGATTCAAGGGAGTATCAAACTCCTGAATAAGAGGGAGACAGGAGGGAGTGGTGGAGATTTGGGCAAATGGAAAGTACATGGGGTTTCAAAGGCCAGTCTTTTGTTTCTGTTATAATATCCCAGCTGGCCAGTGTCTCCCATTGTTCAAGAGTGGCAAGACATCAGATTATTTTGAATTGCTTGCTTATTTTTTATATTTATTTACTTGTTTTATTGTGGGTGAGAGGCACATGCACCATGGCATAAGTATGGCGATCAGCGATCAACTTCTGGGAGTCCATTCTCTTCTACTGTGTGGGTCCTGGAAATCAAACTCAGGACATTAGCAAGCACCTTTACTGGCTGAGCCATCTTTCCACCCCTGACAACATATTCTTCTTTTTTTATTTTTAAGATTTATATACTTTTATTTTATGTGTATGCATGTTTTGGCTGCATGTTTACATTGCATTACATGCATGCCCATGGAATCAGAAAAAGATGTCAGATCCCCTGAAACTGGAGCTGCAAAGGATTGTGAGCCACCATGTGGGTGCTGGGAATCGAACCCAGGTCCTCTAGAAGAACATAAGTGTGCTTACTTGCCAAGCCATTTCTCTAGCTTTCCAACATCAGGTTCTTAAGTGAGGTCTCCTGGGAGCTGGAGAGATGACCTAGCGGTTAAGAGTGCTGACTGCTCTTGCAGAGGACCCGGGTTCGATCCCCAGCACCCACATGGCAGCTGAGAACTGTCTTTAACTCCAGTTCCAGGGGAATCTTACACCTTCTCCTGACCTCCAAAGCATTGCACGACACGGGTGCACAAACCTACATGCAGACAGTACATTCATACACATAAAAAAATAAATAAAATAATAAAAAAAAATCCTAGTGTGAGTTAGGCAAGCAGTGAGATGGTTGAACTTGACCTAGGTAGAGGCCACTGACCTTCAGTCTCTGCTCTTAGTCTACAGTGTTCCACCAGGTCCCAAATTCTACATGGAACTGAGCCTGTGCCAGCTACTGGTGAGACCCTCAGGCCAAGCACAGAAGCCTGGTCAGTCCATCTTCTCTACGAAGGCTCAGTGGTAGAGTCTATAAGCACCTCAGACCCCGTGACGTTGCCCTGGAGCCTACACAGCCTGCAGCCTGGCTGTGCCTGCCCGGTCCATCACGTCTAATATGGGTGTCAGCAGAAAGTAAATTAAATCCGCGAAGCTGTAATTTGCAAATGAAACATTTTGTGGCAGTAACTAAACAGAGCATTACGTTTTAATCAGGTTTTTAAAATGTTTTAAAGATCATTTCAGTGTGCAGAAGCTGGTACCCTAAGAGCTATAATTCCTTAACTAACAGTATACTAATGCAATACCCTCTAGTATAGATGTTCCTGCAAGCCAGGGCATTTGTCTTGATGTTCTTAAACCTATATATATTTTTCAGACTAGAAGAGCTGTACTGCTTTCCAGCTGCTCAAAGGGGTAACCTCGGCTGCATCTTTCACATGAAATTGTCTTTCATTTGGCTTTGAGAGAGGAAACAAAACAATTAATCTTTGCCTCATGTTGTTCGTGTCTATGTGCACACATACACATATGTTTATTTGTTTAAGAAGCATTTGCTGGGGTTGGAGAGATGGCTTAGTGGCTAAGAGCACTGGCTGCTCTTGCAGAAGACCTGGCTTCAAATCCCAGCACCCACATGGAAGTTAACAACCACCACCTGTAACTCTAGTTCCAGGGAACCTGATGCCCTCTTCTGTCCTCCATGGGTACTGCATGACATGGGTGCAGTTACACACATACAGGCATAACACTTATACACAAAAAATAAAAATAAATAGGGGCTGGAAAGATGGCTCGGTGCTTCAGAGCACTGGCTGCTCTTGCAGAGGACCTGGGTTCCATTTCCAGCACTCACGTGGTGGCTGACAACCATCTGTAACTCCCGTTCCAGGAGAGTTCAACACCATCTTCTGACCTCTGTGGGCGTTATGCGACATGAATCCACTTACATACATGCAGGCAATACATTCATACACATAAAATAAAGAAGTAATAAAATATTTAAGAATAAATAAAAAATTAAAAAGAAGGATTTGCCTACTGTCATCTATGTGTTCTGCAAAGAGCTCAATAATATTGCCTACAATCCCTAGAGGGAAGTACTGTTTTCATCTCTATTTTTTAAAATGTGCAAATTAGGGGCTGGAGAGATGGCCTAGCAGTTAAGAGTGCCAACTGCTCTTGCAGAGGACCCGGGTTCGATCCCCAGCACCCACATGGTGGCTGAGAACCGTCTGNGCACGACACGGGTGCACAGACCTACATGCAGACAGTACATTCACACACATATAAATAAATAAATAAATAAATAAATATCAATTAATTCAGCACCTGCAAAAGATGAAGTATTCAGAAATTAAATGTAACAAAATGTTTATTATTTAGTATTTATATGAGGAAAATTATGAAACTGAAGAAATCAAAGAACCCAAAAAATGGAAGTATCCCATGTTATTCTGTGGATACTGGCAAAATGTTTTTAAAGTTTATATAGAGAGGCTAAAGATGCTAAAGGCATCTTTGTTGAGCAAGACATGGTGGTGCACAGCTTTAATCCCAGCACTCAGGAGGCAGAGGCAGGCTTATCTCTATGAATTCTAGGCCAGCCTGGTCTACTTAGTGAGTTCCAGGCTAGCTGGGGCTATAGGGAGACCCTGTCTCAAAAAGGCAAACAAAACAAAACAACAAACAAACAACAAAAAAAAACCCTTAAAACTCAACAAGAAGACCATTTGAGGCTAGGGTGATGATAGTTCAGTGGGCACAGTGCTTGCTTCACAAGCATGAGGACTCAAGTGTGATCTCTCCAGAATCCAGATTTTATTTATTTATTTTTTGGGGGGAGTGTCTTTTTGAGACAGGGTCTCGCTGTAGCCCCACCTATCCTGGAACTCACTCTGTAGACCAGGCTGGCCTTGAACTCACAAAGATCCGCCTGCCTCTGCCTCCCAAGTGCTAGGATTAAAGGCGTGCGCCACCATGCCCGGTGGCCTCTGCTTCTCTTGACAGCCTTTCTCCTGAAACCCAGCTCATCCATCTTTACATGCTCTCCTGTGCCTTGGTCACTCATCCTCGAATGCTCACTGATTCAAATATTTCACAAACACAGTGTCAGCTGTGTTGGGAAGCCCTGTGCTAAATGCTCCTTAACGAGCTGTTCCAACGCCATGCCTGGCATACAGGGCTCACAGCCCAGGAAACAAAACAGCCTCTGTCCTTGGTGGAACTCAGGAAGCGAGCTATGGCGGGTCACCCGAGGGGCCTGCCCAAGTCTGGAACCAGAGAGGTTTCCCGAGGTACCTGAGATCTGAAGAATGGGCAGGTGTGAGTGGGTAAAAAGAGGTGTGGGGACTGTGTCCACGTAGGGGGATCAGCACACCAAAGGAGTCATGGGAGGCTTTGCACAGGGTCAGTTTAGCTAAGCTGGAAAACTACATTTCCCAGAATGCCTTTCCTGTATGGTTCTGGGATAGAGTTGGCTTTGCGGAAAATGTGCTTGTGTTTAGGAAGGAGAGAGGAAGTAGAGGATTGGTTAGACTTTGTCAGGTGGTGTTTTGGCTCATGCGTTTAGACACAGGAGCAAAAGCCTTCTAAAATCCACCTTCCTAGTGCCCAGGATCTAAAAGCAAGTCTCAAGATTAAGTCCTTTAAGGAAAAAAAGTCATTATTTCAGCGATTCTGCTTCTCTGAGCACAGAGGAAAATGGAAGGACTAACAAGTAGGTGGGGCCGGAAGGGTAGCAGGGGCAGAAAGGTCTTGGGCAGTGAGGAACCACTCAAGATTGCTTTTTCCTCTTTGCCTTTTAGAGAATGGGGTGGGGCTCAGGAGATGGCTCAGCAGTTAATGGCACTTACTGCTCTTCCAGAGGACACAAGTTCAGCCCTTTGTACTCATATCAGGTGGCTCACAACCACCTGTAACTCCCAGTTCTAGGGGACCCCATGCCCTATTCATAGGCAACTGCATGAACATGCACCTACCCTCACAGACACACATATGTTCACATAATTTAAAACATAAATCCTAAAAAAGCAAATAAAGACTGGAATATCATTTCACAAACCATGCTTAAAATATACCCTTTTAAAATATACAATGTATGTTTTTCAGTATACTCATAGTCAGGCGATCACTATTTAGTTCCACAATGTGAATTCTCCAAAGAATTCCAGTCCTCATTACCAGTCATTCCTCCCCCGAGTCTTCAAAAGCAACAACTTACTGTCTCTTTGAATTTGCCTCTTCCAGACATTTCATAAATGAATCAAACACAAGGACTTTTGAGTCTGGGTTCTTTTACCTGGTCCATGATCGCAAGGATCACCTATGTGGTACTTCCTGTTTATGGCTGTATAATAGACTAGACATTTGGGTTGTTCTAACCTTTTGAACAATGTTGGGTATATCCTTAAATGTGAACTTGCTGGGCAGTATGTAAGTCTTATATTTTACTTCTTGGGGAACTGAAATCTGCTTTCCACAGTGGCTGCATCGTTTTGATTTTCTGCCAGCAACACACAGGTGTATGATTCTTCATATCCTTGGCAACTCTTGCTATGGTCTGCCTTTTGGATTGTAGCCATCCTAATGCCCGGGAAGTGTTGCAATGTGGTTTTGATTTGCATTTTTCTAGTGACTCATAATGTTGAGCATCTTTTCATGTGCTTATTGGCTACTTGTTTGTCTTCCCTGGATAAACAGCTACTCAGATATTTGGGCCATTTTCAAATTGGCTTATCTTCCTACTAGTAAATGATAATATATACTGCAGATAAATATTGACCTGATTAGTTTTTATTGTCAACTTGATACAACCTGGAGTCATCAGGAAGATGGAACCTCAACTGAAGAATGGACTTGGGTCCATGTCTGAGGGGGATTTTTTTTGTCTTTTTGAGACACGTTCTCCCTATAACCCCAGCTGTCCTGGAGCTCACTCTGTAGACCAGGCTGGCCTTGAACTCACAGACATCTGCCTGCCTCTGCCTCCCAAGTGCTAGGATTTTTTTTTTTGAGACAGGGTCTCCCTGTAGCTCTGGCTGTCCTGGAACTCACTCTGTAGACCAGGCTGGCCTCGGACTCAGAGATCCGCGTGCCTCTGCCTCCCAAGTGCTAGGATTAAAGGTGTGCGCCACCACGCCCGGCATTTATTTATTTCTGTATGTGTATCAATGTATTGTCTGCATGCAAGTTTGTGCACCTGTGTCGTGCAACACCTCGGAGGTCAGAAGAGGGCGTCGTGTTCCCCTGGAGCTGGAGTTCTCCTGGAATCGGAGTTTCAGACGGTTCTCGGCCGCCATGTGGGTGCTGGGGATCGAACCCGGGTCCTCTGTAAGAGCGGTCGGCGCTCTTAACCGCTAGGCCATCTCTCCAGCCCCCAAGTGCTAGGATTAAAGGCTTGTGCCACCACTCCCAGCTTAAAGAAGGTTCTTAGGTGCCATGTGGGTGCTGGGAATTGAACCCAGGTCCTCTGCAAGAGCAGTCAGCGCTCCTAACCGCTGAGCCATCTCTTCATCCCCAATTTTCCATTTTGAGCAGAAGAGTGGACTCACCTACTTTGCTTTGAGGTTAAAGAGGGAGAGACCTACATGGGAGGTAGAACAGTTGTCCACATGAGAGATGCTTCATGTGATGTCTCTGGAGCCTTAGAGATAGGTTATTTAAGAAGAGACATTAGGACTTAGTGCCGCAAATGTTGTGATGAATGGAGGAAGAACCTAGGATGGGTTAGAATTTTGGCATCAGTGACTAGGTCAGTGACGAGGTGGAGGATGGTCCCATGCATGGGTGGGAGCATAGAGGAAGGAGATCAGGTTCAGGGTGTGGCGATGAGTATAATTTGGGTGAGTGTGAGGTGCCTATGGGTATATACAAATAGCTGCCAGGGAGGCAGTTGGGGATGAGATTCTGGGTTCAGGAAGAAGCACAGATGGAGGCTGAGACGTGGGATTCATCTGGATTGTGGGTGGCTAGAGAGGCAGAGGACTGAATAAAAGAACAGGGGAGCAAATGTGAGCCCAAACAGAGGGAAACCAGTGGGTGCTGAAGGAAGAAGACCCACCAGTTTTCATTTGATGTTTAACTCCGTCCTCCAGGTTTCCTGCGCCAAAATCTAGCTGGTTCTCAGTGTTTGAAGCATGGAATTTCCACTCTATGGCCTCAGCCCCTTCAAGTAAAAGCCAGTGGAACCTTCTAGCTGAGTTCACTCCTTGGCTCTGACGTGGCATCCAGCAAGACTATATTACGACATGATGTTGGCAGGGGAGATATACCCGGGTCACTTCAAAGGCCTAAGAGATGAGGAGGAGGCCGGAAGGCAGTGGCCGGCATCTGGACAGTTCTCACAACTGAGCTGCAGCCTGCGGGGCAGCAGGGGTGGTTGGGGTGAGGGGTGTGGGGTGTGGTGGTGGTGGTGGTGGTGGTGGTGGTAGTGGCTCATGATATGAAAGAGAGGAGAGGAACAAGTGCGACTCCTGTTTGTCAACCCCTCTTAGTTACTTTTGGATATCTGTGGCCTAAATACCCAAAAGAATGATGCAAAGAAGGAAAGGCTTGTGTGGGTTCCCAATTTCAGGAGGTCTGGTTTTAGGTCAGGTTCTTGGCGGTGGGTGGTGGAGGAAGCTTCTTACCTCATGACAGACCAGAAGCAGAGAGTGCAGAGGGGACTGGGACCAGGCACCCTCCTTGAAATCCTGTATTTCTTCCACCTAGGCCTCACCTCCCACGGTTTCCAGAAACTTCCAAGATAGCACCACCAGCACATGAGTCTTGTGGGAATTGGGGGGATACATTTCATATTCAAACCACAACCCCTCCTCACTCTCTTACCTGGCGAAGGAGGAAGTAGCTCTCTGGTTTGCCTTCCTTCCACAGGGTGGTTCTGCTGTACGATGGCTCTCTATCTAATCTGTAAGTTTCATACCCCCAATACCTCCCCACACTTCAGGTCCTGGTCTCCCTGACTTCTTGTTCGGGGAAGGGGCACTGTCACTCTCTAGAACTATCTACCTGGGTTGGAATGTCAACTCTGCCTCCTATTAGTTACATACTCTCAGCCAATGACTTACTCTCTGAGCCTACAGTTTCGACTGTAAAATGTGATCATCATTCTGGCTGTCCTAGTTTGATTTTTCTGTGGCTGTGATAAACACCACAGCCAAAAGCAACTTGGGGAGGAAAGGGCTGATTTCACGTGACACTTCCAGGTCACAGCCCATCTCTGGGAGAAGTCAGGCAGGAACTCAACACGGGAGCCATGGAAGAATACTGTTCACTGACTCATACTCAGCCAGCTTTCTTGTGTAGCTCAGGCACACCTGCCTAGGGACCTTGCCTCCCACGGAGGGCTGGGGTCTCCCACATCAGTCATCACTCAAGACAGTCTCATAGACATGGCCATAGGCCGACCTGATCTGGGACATTTCTCAACTGAGGTTCTTTCTTCCCAGATAACTCTAGGTTATGTCAAAGGAGCAATAAGAGCTGAGTAGGACGTGGGCCCAACAGTGTTGTAGGGACTCAGTGGGTATGCTCTGAGAGCCTTAATCCAGCACCCAGACACTTAAAGCCACTCAGTAAACAACAGAAAGGGAGGAGGAAGGGGCTGGAGGCAGAGGCACCAGTACTATTCGTGGTAGATACCTCCCTAGTTCCCTATGCCAGATACCCTTTGGGGCCTGCATACAATTCTATTGCTCCTAGTGAAAGTAGAGGTTTGTCCCATTTGACCCTAAAGATACCCAGTTGCCTTCACATTACTTATTAAAGACTCAAGGTTTCAATCTTGAAGGATCCTTGAAGGCCTATATATTAAAGGCTTGGTTCTGAGGGTGAGTCCACAGGGAGGTGGTGAGACCTTTAAAAGGTCTGGTGAGAAGTCTTAAGCTCACTATGGGGCATGCCTTTATAAGGAGTTGTGGGCTGTGGGCCCTTCCTCTTCCTCTCTTGTTTCCTGGCTATGAAGTTGTCACTTTGCCTTGCTGTCTGCCCCTGCTGTGGGTGCCACTATACTTCAGGCCTGGAACAACTGACCGTGGACTGGACTCTCTCAAACCAGTCACCAGAATAAGCTTTTCCTCTTTTTCTTCTTTTGTAGGGTTGGTGATTGAACCTGGGACCTAATGCATTCTAGTGCTCTACCACTGAGCCACATCCCCAGTGTTGGACCTTTCCTCTTTATAAGGTGATTATCTTGGGTTCTGGCTCTGGAGAATGGCAGCAGGACTCTGTCCTTTCAAATATTTTATTATTATTATTATTATTATTATTATTATTACTTTTTTTGTATTTTTGAGACAGGGTCCCAGCTGGCCTGGAGCTTACTCTGTCGACCAGGCTGGCTTTGAACTCACAGAGATCCGCCTGCCTCTGCCTCCAGTGCTGGGATTAAAGGCGTGTGCCACCACGCCTGGCTCAAATATTTTATTATTTTTATTTTACGTGCATGAGTGTACTGGCTGCATGTATGTCAGTGCACCCGAGTCAGGCAATGCTGACAGAGGTCAGAAGAGGGCGTTGGACTCCCCTGGAACTAGAATCATGGATGGTTGTTAGCCGCCATGTGGGTGCTGGGAATTGAACCTGGGTCCTCTGCAAGAGCAGCCAGTGCTCTTAACCTCTGAGCCATCTCTCCAGCCCAGACTCTGCCCTTTCCTGGGCGCTCTGCCACATGCTAGTGTCTGTTGAGTGGCGGGGCTTTTCCTTCTGCTGTGCCTCCACTGGCTTTTGCTTCTCTCTGTCTTTGTGTTGATGCTGTGCTGTTGGAATTCCCACAGCGCAGTGGTAAGGATGTCATGACACTTGTCTCTCTGTTTTTCTCAAGAGTCTCGGCTCTTTTTAGCCAGAGTAGTTTATTAAAAAGTGTATGTTGGGAGGAGTCAATAAAGTGCTTGTGCATGAGTTTGGCTCTCCAGCACCCATGTAAAGGCTCGACTCAGTGGCCTGTGTTTATTATCCCAGTGCTGGGGAGGCCGAGATGGGAAGATCCTTGGGGGCGTGCTGGCTGGCCAGTCGACTTGAATTGGCAAGCTTCAGTTCAGCGAGGGATGCCGTCTGAAAAAATAAGGTAGAGAGAGGTAAAGTAGACCGACGTCAAACTCTTGCCTCTATAAATGAGCACAGGTGCAGGAGGGACACTCAGGCCCCAGTCATTTCCTTTATTATTTTTTTTCTGGTCTTTTTGAGACGGGGTCTCCCTGTAGCTGGCCTTGAACTCCCAGAGATCTACCTGCCTTTGCCTCCCGAGTGCTGGGATTAAAGGTGTGCACCAGCACACCTGGCCAGTCCTTTCATTTCTGGACACTGTCCATTATAAGAATAACAAATTGGTTACTGTGGGCTGAGTTCCACTCCCTTGGTTTCTGATCCCTCCCCACACAGGCCACCTTACTGCTGCCCTAGCCAGTGAATTGTGGGTGGAGGGACCCTCCTGTGGTTCCCCACCCCCCTGCACTCAGCTACAAGGCCTGCTGTCTCAAGGCAGATGACACACATGACATAAACAGGAGATTTTAGGGTATTTATTATGCAGCAAACAGATACAAGATACAATGAGAAAATCTGTGATGGAAGTGTTGGGATGTCATCCGGGGGGGGGGGGCTACAGGCTCAATCTGTATCATGGGATGCTCAGCACCGACTGGCTGTGAGACTCAGGGGACCACAAGTGAATTCAGTGCCCAGGTCTCTGTGGTGCCTCAATCCCCACACAGCCATTCACACAAAATTGTTTTCTTCTATCAGCAGGCAGACCGCCAAATTGCACTGTAATCTCAGGTGGGTGGGGCCACCTAAGCAGCATCAATTCAATGTTAAAACAAGGTTGTAGCCAAGGAAAAAGATGTAACGTGTTGACGGATAATGATGACTGTACAATTGGGATGCTAAGAAGAGCAAGCAGTGCTGGGTCCTGTGTCCAACATCACATTGCCTCGGAGTGTTGCCTCGGAGTGTCTACAGGCTGCTCAAGGTCAACGTTGTTGCTTTTGAGCTTCCTTGCCAATCCGTCTTTCTTCCCTTCCCCTTCTTCCCTCTCCTCCCCTCCCCTTCCCTCTCCTTCCCTCTCCTTCCCTTTCCTCCCCCTCTTTCCCTCCCTTCCCCTTGTAGGGTAGGGTTGACATCTCTCTGAGCTCTAGAAGTTTCCACCCTGTCTGGCATTAGACTCATCTGGAAGAACCCTTCAGCTGCCTTGGCCTGGGCTCAGTCCAGAGTCTTCTATGCAACCAGGGTGGGAAACGGTCTAACTGCCTCAGTAGAGACCTGTCTTCTGTGCCGTGGTGATACATTCAAGTAGGCAGGCCACACTTGCTGGTATAGAAGTTGACACAAGACCTACTTTAGTGCTACTTTAGTGCTAGTGAGCCAGGGGAGGAAGCCTGCTCGGAGGGGACCGAAGAGAAAGATTACTGTTGGTTTCCCGAGGACTCCTTTCTGGCTCTTTATCTTGTGGGCCAGTTTCCGAGTTTCCTTGCAGTTGTGATAAAACACCCTACCAAAAGCAACTTGGGCAGGGAGGGTTTATTTGGCTTATATTTCCAGGTTACAGCCCCTCCCTTTGGGGAAGCGAAGGTAGGAACTTGAAGCAACTAGTTACATCCACAGCCAAGAGCAGAGAGAAGACGAATCCATGCACACTGGCTCGTGCTCAGCTCACATTCTGTACTTTACAGTCCAGGATCCTCTATCTCACAACGGGCTGGGTCTTACCATATCAATTAATAAAATCTAGACAGGGCTGGAGAGATGGCTCAGCAGTCAAGAGCACCGACTGCTCTTGCAAAGGACCCGGGTTCGATTGCCAGCACCCACATGGTAGCTAAGAACCATCTTTAAGCCGGGCGTGGTGGTGCACACCTTTAATCCTAGCACTCAGGAGGCAGAGGCAGGCGGATCTTTGTGAGTTCAAGGTCAGCCTGGTCCACAGAGTGAATTCCAGGACAGCTGGGGCTACAGGGAGACCCTGTCTCAAAAAGTAAAAAAGACACACACAAAAAAAATCTAGACAATTCTTTACAGACATCTGATTGACAATTCTGGGTGTCTACAGGCTGGGTGTAGAACTCTCCTCAGATGATTCTATATTGAATCAAATTGAAAATGCAAACTAACCTTCACAGCTGGGTAGGTGTGGTTGTGGATCTTGAAGCTGCTGTAGTCACTTTGTTCCTCTGAAAAGTTCAGTCTCAGGGGGCTGGAGAGATGGTTCAGTGGTTAAGAGCACTGGATGCTCTAGCAGAGGATCTGAGTTCAGTTCCCAGCACCCACATAGTGACTAACAGCCATCTGTAACTCCAGTTCCAGGGTATCTGACCCCCTCTCCTGACCGCCACAGGTACTGCATGACACAGGTGCACTTACATACATGCACATGCAGGCAATAACCTCATACACATTAAAAAAAAAAAAAAGA